>JAJEJO010049932.1:157654-226661 GCA_020662805.1 Glaucomys volans
GATAGTCAGAAGGGATAAAGAAGGACATTTCATATTGCTTAAAGGTAGCATAAATCAACAGGACATAACAATCATAAATATTTATGCACCAAACAATGGCGCATCCATGTATGTCAATCAGATCCTTCTCAATTTCAGGAATCAAATAGACCAAAACACAATAATACTCGGAGACTTTAACACTCCTCTCTCACCGTTGGACAGATCTTCCAAACAAAAATTGAATAAAGAAACTATAGGACTCAATGACACAATCGCTAATTTGGACTTAACGGACATATATAGAATATTCCATCCATCAAAAACTGAATACACTTTCTTCTCAGCAGCTCATGGGTCCTTCTCTAAAATAGACCATATGTTATGCCACAAAGCTACTCTTAACAAATACAAAAACATACAGATACTACCTTGTATACTATCAGATCATAATGGCATGAAATTAGACATCAACGAGAAAGTTAGAAACAGAAACTACTCCAAGACCTGGAGATTAAATAATATGCTATTGAATGATACATGGATAACAGAAGACATTAGGGGGGAAATTAAAAGATTCTTAGAGGTCAACGAGAATAAAGATACAACATATCGAAATCTCTGGGATACTATGAAAGCAGTGCTAAGAGGAAAATTCATTGCAGAGAGTGCATTTAATAAAAGAATGAAAAGTCAACAAATCAATGACCTCACATTACAGCTCAAAGCCCTAGAAAAAGAGGAACAGATCATCACCAAAAGTAGTAGAAGACAGGAAATAATCAAAATCAGAGCTGAAATCAACGAAATTGAAACAAAAGAAACAATTCGAAAAATTGATGAAACAAAAAGTTGGTTCTTTGAAAAAATAAACAAAATTGACAAACCCTTAGCCACGCTAACAAAGAGAAGGAGAGAGAAACTCCAAATTACTAAAATCCGTGATGGAAATGGAAATATTACAACAGACACAACTGAAATACATTGTCTTTATTACAAGCAACACTTAGAGGCCTGTAAAGCCACTCCCATGCTTTAAAAGTCATTCAGTGGCTTTATATTATTGTGAACCTTTCGTTTTTTTTTTTTTTTTTTTTTGAGATAAGATCTGGCTAAGTTGCTCAGGCTGGCCTCCAACTTGCTTGAGTTATAGGGATTACAGGTGTACACCATTGCACCTAGTTCAGCAAGGAATTTTAGAAGCCTTTTGAGCAGTAGAATAGTTGGACAATTGTAATAGGTTGTTCTGAAAAGTTGGAATGCAGTTGGAAAATATCTAACCATGAAGTAATCTACTGTGATGGCTTGGGTCATGAGACAGTACACTGAATCAGGGTAGGTGGTGGTTGAAAAGTATGAAGCCCTAGGAAAATATCGTTAGGAGTAATAAGAAGGGAACAGAGGAGATGAAGATGAAGTATTGATTTAAATGAAAGAAACATCGTAAAATAGGATGTTTATATTTTCAGGACTATAGTGCAGTTTTAAAGAAATCCAGGTTACATTAAGGTAGAAATCTAGTAGGCATTTGGAAAAGTTGTGCTTGGGAGGTGCTTGGGAGGAGGATTATTATTAGATATATAGCTCTAACCATAATGGACAAGGGCATGGAGTGGTAAGTGCTGATCATAATAGACTAAACTGAAATTCACAGTTTAGGAGACAGGAGAAGAAAATGAACCATTAAAAAAATTAATTTAAAAAGAAATAACTGTGGGTAAATTGCAGAAAGATCAGTAGTGGAAAGGGGACAGGAGGGTAGGGTGAGGGGAGGGGAAGAAGAGGTTCTGGGTCTGGGGACTGAATTAGAACAAAATATATTCCATGCTTTTATAATTATGTCAAAATGGATTCTACTGTCATGTATATTAAAAAGAACCAATTTACAAAAACAGAAAGAAAATAGGCATGACAACCATACTAATATCTTGGGTACTCAGTTTGTAGATCACTGCCTGGACACCATATAATTAAATTAGATCAGTGGGTCTCCATTTCCCCCGCCTTGAAGTATCCTGTGATGGCAGAGGCTTATGGGTTTGGTCAGTGTAGCCTGAAGTAATATAAGGAAAGTGGGAAATTTCTTTGAAGTCTATTATCTTTGAAAAGCTCTCAGAATTCTGTTACACACATGATTTGTTTTCATATAAAAATGTTTAAAAATATTTGTTATTGAGTAAAATTGATATGCTAGACATATTTTCTTCATGTCACATTCTTTTATGTTATATATTCCTTTTCTAATCAAAATGATATTTCTATATAATATTGAAGTATTCTAAACATTTTGGTTGAGAAAATGTGTTTTAATCTTCCATTAATTTTTTAAAATTTTTCTTTCATCAGATACCTATAAAATATACAAATACATCTTCCTTCCACTCTGTGTGAACTGGATGTTTTATATTGTTACTTTGAATTAACTGTTTTAGTCAGCTTTTTTGCTATGTGACTAAAAGGATCTGACCAGCACAATTATAGAGGAGGAAAAATTTATTTGAGGGCTTACGGTTTCAGAAGTCTTAGTCTATAGAAGGCTGGCTCCATTCCTCAGGGCTCTAGGTGAGGCTGAACATCATGGCAGAAGAATGTGGCAGAGGGAAGCAGCTCACATCATGATCAAGAAGCAGAGAGTCCACCTGCCAGATACAAATATATATACCCCAAAGTCACTCTGCAATCCTCACCTCCTTCAGCCACACCCTATCACTTCAGTTACCACTTGATTAATCCCTATTAGGGGATTAATTCACTGATTGGGTTAAGAGTCTCACAACCCAGTCATTTCTCCTCTGAACCTTCTTGTATTATCTCACATGTGAGCTTCTGGGGGATATCTCACATCCAAACCATAATACTAACAAATGATTTTTTTTTTTTTTTAATAAATGGGGTTTGAACTCAGGGGCACTTAACCACTGAGCCATATCCTCAGCTCTTTTTATTTATTTATTTTTTAAATTCTGAGATAGGGTCTTGCTAAGTTGCTTCTAAGGAGGACCTTGCCAAATTGCTGTGGCTGGCTTTAAACTGCTTTAACTTCCTGAGTTGCTGGGATTATAGACATGCTCCACAACATCTGGCCATCGCAAAATATTTTTAATTTTGTTTTCTATTTTTGTTGGGTGCTACCTTCATATGTATGTAAGAAGTTTTACATTATTATTGTATGATCATAACAATATTTTTCCTTTTTTTTTTTTGGCCATACTGGGGATTGAACCTAGGGCCTCATGCATCCTAGGAAAACCTTCTATAATGAAGGTTCATTCCCTAGCCAGTTTTATTTTGTTTTCAAATTTTATTATTTTTATTTGTTCTAATTAATTATACGTGACAGTAGAATGTACTTTGATACATTGTACATAGATGGAGTATAATTCCCATTCTTCTGGTTGTATGTGATATAGAATCCCACCAGTCATATAGCTATATATGTACATAGGGCAATAACGTCTGATTCATTCTACTATCCTTCCCACCCCCAAACCCCCTCTCCTCCCTTCACTCTCCTCTACCTAATCTAAAGTACTTATTTTTTCCTAGCCCCTTCCCTCTTACTGTGAATTAGCATCTGCATATCAGAGAAAACATTTGATCTTTGGGTTTTTAGGATTGATTTATTTTTCTTAGCATGATATCTACTGGCAAATGCCATAATTTCATTCTTCTTTAAAGCTGAGTAATATTCCATCGTGTATATATATCACATTTTCTTTATCCGTTCATCTGTTGAAGGATACCTAGGTTGGTTCCATAGTTTAGCTATTGTGAGTTGAGCTGCGATAAACATCGATAAGGCTGTGTCATGCTGATTTTAAGTCCTTTAGGTATAAATCAAGGATAGGATAGCTAGGTCAAATGGTGGTTCCATTGTTCCATTCCATGTTTTCTGAGGAATCTTCACATCATTTTAATATTTTTTTTTTTTTTTGTGGCGTTGTGCATTGAACCCAGGGTCTTGTGTTTGCAAGGCAAGCACTCTACCACAGAGCTATATCCCCAGTTCTTTTTATTTTTATTGTGAGACAGATTTTTACTAAGTTGCTGGGACTGGCCTCAAACTTGTGATCCTCCTATCTTCAGTCTTCCTAGTAGCAGGGATTATAGGCCTATGCTACTGTGCCTGGCTTGCCTCCTTTTTAACCATGAGTATTTTTATATGTTACTTTCCATTTTATTTTTTCATTTTAGCTTTACAGTTTCCTATGTCTTCTAAACAGAATTTCCAAATGGAATTTTTTTTGCCATGTTTGCTTTAACCTTCATTTAGTCAAAATCTTCCTACACACACACACACACACACACACACACACACACACACATTTTTTTTATCTGTACTGATAAAAAAATTTAGAAGAGTATTTTCTTATTTTGAGAGTAAGTTTTAGATATGCTCTCTCCATATACATGTCTGTTTCCCAAAATATGGCGGTTATTTCTTAAATAACCACATTATAATTATTATAATGAGTAAGTTAACATTGATACCATGAACTACACTATAGACTAAATTTCTTTAGTTGTCCCACTAATATCTTGAGAGCTTCGTTTGGAGGTTCTAGCAGGAGAGCACAGCTACTCCTATACTTCTGACAGAAGATTGGTCCCCCTCTATTGGGGAAGGTTGTCCTCTTTGACTTGAGTGCAGATTTCAGAGGGATGCCTGTGGGGCAATGAAGGAAGAAGGGAACACTCTCCTAGCCAGTCAGAGCAGCCACATTAACACTTGTGATCACTAGGTTGACTGATGTCACATCTAGATCTCCCTCACATCCTGTCCCACTAATATCTGTCCTTTGAAGCAAAGCAAAACAAAGCATAACAGTTCATTTTCTTGGTCTAGGATCTAGTGCAATATCATAGTTTGTTTCTTTAGTCTTCTCTAATCTGGAACAGGTTCTTGTTCTTATTTTTATTTAATGACCTTGATATTTTTGGAAGAGTATATGCCATTTATTAGTAGAATGTGTATCAAGATGGAATGAGTGACATTTTTTACCATTATTTTGGTAATGGTAATAATTTACCATTATTTTGGTAAAACTGGCCTTATGACAAAATTTTACTTTAATGAAAATATGTATGATGGTGGTATATTAGTAAAAGCAATACCCTCTCCCCCTTTGGTTAAATCCATAAGATGTTTGGTACTTAGTTCTGGCTTCTATTAAATCTTTCTTCTTTTGTACCTTTCAGAAACACCAAAGTCTTGTAAATCTTCTAAAAATTCCACTCCCATTCCTTCAAAGCAGTCAGCCAGGTGGCAAGTTGCAAAAGAGCTCTATCAGACTGAAAGTAATTATGTAAATATTTTGGCAACGATTATTCAAGTAAGTATGTGTTTGGTTGTAAAATGATTGCCAGTGTTCCTAAGTACTACATAATCTAGAAGAGTATTTTCTTACTTTGATATTTTTGTGTTTTGTTTTTTGTTAAAAATACTGTTTTTTACAAAAATTATGTGTGCATATAGTTTGAACACAGATATTAAAGTTGAAAATGTGTGATGAAACTGCTATTACTCATCCAGAAATTGCAGCATTTTTAGTAATGACTTTAAAGAGAGAAAGGCCAGTACCTTAGTTGGTGGTCTTAGAGAGGATAATGTTTGATTCAGAACTATGTGGGGTTTTGGTTGTCAACTAAAATAAGAGAGATTCTCCAAAGAATAATGATTTTTATTTGGGAATAACAGCATTTTGTTGGGAATATGCAGGACATAGTATTCAAAGAGGTTGAGGCAGGGGAAAGTTTTTAAAGACAAAAATACAGAGTGTTACATGAAATATTTTGAAATAATAATGCTTGTTCCTGATGGTTATTGAGAGTAATGTCAGTTCAAGGTTGAATAAACAATTGCTGGTCAAATGTCCTTGTGAAAGTACTTTTTGTATAAGATTGTGGTGACCTCTTGGAAATTTTTGTTTTTGGCTATCTTTTGATTTTTTACTATCATGCAGTTATGCCTAAGAACCCTTCCTTTATAACCTTCTGGCTTTATTTAGTTTTCTTTGGTTAAAATGACCCAAGGGACTCCATTGTGATTCTGACAACTTTCACATATCTTGCACATTGTCAAGACACTGCATTTATATTTGGAAATGGTACAAATTTTTTTTGAAAGTATGTGTTTTAAATTATTGCTTTATTTAATACAGTATACATGTGAAAAATATTGTCTAAACAGTAGCAATGAATCATAACAATTTTGATATCAGTAATTTTTTTAGTATTTCATGTGACACATGAAATATGCACTATTCTTAAATAAAGGTTAACTCATTGTTTACATACATGCTTTTATGTATATATACATCTATATACACACATAGATATTATACATATATATGTATATATTTTATTTTATTTATTTTTTTCTTGGTACTGGGAACTGAACTCAGGCCCTTGCACATAGTAGGAAAGAGTTCTACCATTGAGCTATATCCTAAGCCCTGCTTACCAAGATTAAAATGTACTGTGAAGTTATTTCTGAAGAAAAATAATTTTAATGAATCCTTATATGATAAGATTGAAGAAGATATTAATATAAACTGACATTCACTGCTCTGAAAGACACAATAATAGAACATTATTTTGGCAACTGTAAAGATAAGGAATAATAGTGGGGCATGGTGACATATGTCTGTAATCCCAGTGAGTTGGGAGTCTAAAGCAGGAGGATCACAAGTTTAGTACCAGCCTCAGCACCGTAGTGAGCCCTAAGCAACTTAGTGAGACCTTGTCTCTAATAAAAAATAGAAAGGGTTGGGGATATGGTTCAGTGATTAAGCATCCCTGGGTTCAATCACTGGTACTAAAAAAAGAAAAGCATTTGTTTTAGGTACCAAAGGAGATAATTTTACATATTGTCAAGAAAATGAAGTTGAGGCCACCAGACTTATCATTGAATAGACAATATTAGGGAGTTTTTAAGTTTAGTTTTTAACAGAATTTGTTTGAATTCTTAAAATGACTCCTTAAGGAAAACTTTTACACTGTTGGTAGGATTGTAAATTAATACAACCACTATGGAAATCAGTATGGAGGTTCCTCAAAAGATTAGGAATGGAACCACCACATGACCTAGTTATATCACTCCTCAATATTTATCCTAAGAAATTACAGTCAGCATACATGCAGTGATACATGCATACCCATGTTTATAGCAGCACAATTCACAGTAGCCAAATATGGAACCAGCTTAGATGTTCATCAGTGGATGAATGGATAAAGAAAACGTGGTATATGTACATACAGTTCAGCCATAAAGAAAAATGAGATTATGTCATTTGCAGGAAAATGGATGGAACCTGAGAACATTATGTTAATGAAGTAAGCCAATCTCATATGTTTTTTCTCATGTGGAAGGTGTAGAGGAAAAAGGAAAAAAACGGTGGGGAGGATCTCATGAAAATCAAAGGGGGATCAGTAAAATAGAGGAAAGGGGCCAGGGGGTGGGAGGAGAGAAGGGAATAGTATTGGCCAAATTATATTATTTTACTATGTGCATCTATGAATATGTAACAACAAATTCCACTATTATTTATGATTGTAACGCACCCATAAAAAAATGGAAAAAACCTCCAACTACTTCAGGTCCAATCTAATGGCCTATAGTTGCTTGTACCATTGGTAAAATGCATGAATAAGAAATGAAAATCTTTTCTTGGTCATAGAGAGGTTTGTATTCACAATTTTTTGTTTAGTAGTAGTTAAGGTTTTATGAGACTTTTTTCTGTTTTAAACTTATTTTTAAGTCAGCTTTGCTCCTCTTTCTCAAGGGAAATTACCATAGATGAGCTTCTTGTATTTACAGTGTGTAGTGTAAGTATTTATAGTGAAACAAAATGTGGTTGAGTTACAGAAAATTCCTTTAGAATATACTATTCATGTACTTTGGTAGCCATTATTACCTAGAAATGTAAATCCTTTCAGGCCATGGTAAAAGGCACTGAAATTTCAGAATTCTAATTTTCATATCAATTAGATAAATTCACTAAAACTCCTTTTAAAAAAGCCCATGAAATTATTAAACTGGAGACAAATTTCATACTACTTTGCTTAGTATAAACTCATCAAAGGTTTTATTTAAAACTAAATTCATGATAATTTTCTCTCTACTCTTTGTTTTAGTTACTTGGAATTGTATTTGGAATAAATTAGTTTCAACATAGCTATTCAAACTAAATGAATTATCCAGAAACTCCTTTATTTATTCTGTATAATCCTTGGGTGACTATTAATATAAACTATTGCACCAACTGTTAAAGAGGATTTCTGTTTTAAAGGAAGTTAGAATGAAAGAGGAGATAGAACCTAATTGTTACCATGTAGAAGGAAGGGTATGAATATCATAAAATTATAAACATCATAAGGTAGGTTTAGTTATGCTATTTGATTTGTAAGGTGAAAGTTTTACTACTCTTCCAGCTTAGGGAAGGCGTTAATCTAGAATTTTCTTTGAGTTTTACATCAGAAAATCAACATAAAGAAGATAACAATTGAAGTAAATTTTAAAGTACAGGTATGAATGGTACATGCAAAGAGTATGGGTGGGAAGCCAGTTTGAGATTGGGCAAACAGTCCAGTTGATGGAAAAGGTATTCCATTCAAGGCAAGGTAGACACAAGGTAGCTCATAGACACAGAAAAAGTTGAGATAAGATGGTCTGTGTCAGACTCAAGAAGATCTTTGAATGGTGTGTTCATCCACAAGCTTTAGGAAAATTATTATGTAAAGAGGGAATAATAATATCATCTGACTTACATTTCAGAAAGATAACTTGGTTCACTTTGAAGAAGATGTTGAAGAGGATAGATTGAGGAGACAGAGATCAGTTTGGAACTATTTTAGCAGTCTTCATGAGAGATTTTGAGGTGCTGAACTTCTTAGGATAGATTCAGTAAAATTGAAGAGGGTATGTTTCAGAAATATTGGAAAGGTAGAATCAATAGTTTATATGTACTTTATTTTAATTTTTTTTTCATACTGGGGATTGAACCCAGGGGTACTTGTAACACAGAACTACATTCCCAACCCTTTTTAATTTGTATATCAAGACAGGGTCTCACTAAATTTTTGAGGCTGGCCTCAAACTTGTGATCCTCCTGTCTCAGCCACGACAAGTCACTCGGATTACGGATATGTACCACTGTGCCTGACTATCTACCTAATTTTATATGGGGGATTAAAGCAAACATAGTAGAGCTGTTTTAGGATAGTTCAATATACCTTATGACTACTGAGAGATTTCAATAAAAAAGTGATGTAGTTTGATTATCTGAATATTTTTATTTAGTACTGAAATGATGACTGGAAGGAGGAATGCTTATAAATGATTGCAAGTATCTTTGAAACCTCTATTCTGTTTTTCTCCAATCCCATTCCTTTCTTTCTGATCAGAGACAATCATCTGAAACTTTGTGCTTATAGATCCCTGGTAGACCTATCACATAGGTTTTATATGAACATAAGTTTTCATTTCTCTTGGGTAAATATCCAGGAATGGGGTTGTTGAATCATTTGGTAAGAAATGTTTAACATTTTAAGAAACTGACAAATTTTTTTTCAGAGGTGCTATACAGTTTTGCATTTTGACCAGCAATATATGATAGTTCCGATGTTCACATCTTTAACAGTGCTTGAAAGGATCAGTTCCCGTCTCCGTCTTCCTTTCCCACACCTTTGCTGGGGATTGAACACAGGGACACTTTACCACTGAGCTATATCTAGCTCTTTTTTATTTTGAGACAGGGTCTTGCTTTGTTGCCAAGACTGGCCTTCAATTTGTAATCCTTCTGCCTCAGCCTCTCAACTAAGTAGATGGGATTTATAGGAGTGTGTCAGAGTACACAGTATCATTATTTTTTATTTTTGCGTTTTATTAGGTATGTGGTGGTATCTCATTGTGGCATTAGTTTTCATTTCCACAGTGAATAATGATCTTGAACATCTATTATACTTGACATCTATATCTGTTTTTGTAAAACTATTCACTAATTTTTTTTTGCCTGTTTTTAAATTGGACTGCTTCCTTCCTGAGTTTTTAGACTGATTTATGTATTTTGGATATTAGACATTTGTCAGGTATGTGATTTGCAAATATTCATAGTCCATAGCATGTCTTTTCATTTTGTTAAATGTCTTTTGCTGAGAAAGTTTTACATTTTTATTAAATTTATGGGTCCAGTTTATGAGTTTTTTCATTTATAGATCATGCTTTTGAGGTTATGTCTAAGAACTCTACTTAAACCAGAATCGTGAATTTTTTTTTTAATGTTCTTTTCTAAATGTCTCAGTTTTTAGGTCTCTGAACCGTTTTTGATATAATTTTTGTATAAGATTATTTAGGCTGATGTTCATTTATGGCTATGTCAGATGGTTTGACATTTGTTTAAAGATTATTCTTCTTTCCTTTCATTTAATTGTTTTCACCTTTCCCAAAAATTACTTGACCATATTTGCATAGGGTGTTTTTTTCTTTTCCTGATCTTAATTCTATTCCATTGATCTATGTGTTTTTTTCTATTTTTCTTTTCACCATTACCACCCAGTCTTGAATAGCATAGCTTTGTAAGAAGTTTCTTTGCTTTTACAAAGAAATTTTTAAGATTATATTTTCCATGTCTACAAAAAGTCCCTGATTGGCATTGTGTTAAAATCCATAGAACAATTTGTAGGAGGATTGACATTTTTACTGGGTTAAGTCTTTGATTCAGCTTGACTATATGTCTTCATTTATTTAACTCTTCTTTGATTTCTTTCATCAGCTTTCTGACGTTTTTAGAATTGTGTCTTATGATATTTATACTTAAGTATGTTAATTTCTTGTTACAAATGTTACTGCTTTTGAATTTTGTTTGCAGCTTGTATATTACTAGTATGTATAGATAAGGTGTGTTTGTGTATGTGTGTATATGTACATGTGTCTGCTCTTTTATCCTTTACCCTTTCTAAATACATTTATTTATTAGCTTCTAGGGAGTTTTTCCTTTTATATTTTTGAATTGATACAAGTAATGACATGGACACAAATAGATACTTGCATCAAATTCAGTTTTCTCCTAGATCAAGTTTTTATACTACAATTTCTAAAGCACTTAATTCTTATATTAAGTATATGTCTGGAAATAATTGATTATTGCTTTGTTCTTTATATTGAATAAAGTGGTAGAAATTATTCTTATCAATTTTAATTTCATTTTATAAAACTTGATAAACTTATTAATTTCTAATGTAAGATAACATTTTCTGACAAGGGTATATATACACACATATATGTAAGTAGATAAGTAAATGAATAGAAATGTTATGAGAAAAAATGTCTCAAATTTAGGGAGAGTATTTATTATTATTTTTTTTCTACATCAACATCTTGTTCCTCCTTACCACTATCTATATTTTATCTTTTGTTCCTTTTCCTCCCATCTATTTAAACTAGTCCTTTTTTCATTTAGTTATTTCAGGTACCTTTGGAAGAGGAAGGACAGCGTGGTGGGCCTATCCTTGCACCAGAAGAGATTAAGACTATTTTTGGTAGCATCCCAGATATCTTTGATGTACACACTAAGATAAAGGTAAATTTGAATCCATTAGGTTGGTAGTATTTCTTTTTTCTTTTGGATAGAGTGTATTATTGTGATCTTTTAGTTATTTATGATTAGAAATATAAGTTTTATATTGAAAACTTTCTCATTTGTTCTTTGAATCAGTTGCCCCTTTGTTCTAGTTACTCATTAATGTTTGTTGTTTATCTTTGATTTTGATTAATACTAAGAATAGGAGTTAAGGCTTTATGAAATCTTTTCTATAGAAATGTGGTTCCTAGTACTAATTTTCTTTTCTACTGTCATTGTTCTTGGGTTGTGTAGGTTTTCTTTGCTTGAGTATGTTTGAAAATAAATGAAGCTATAAGGAACCTAGAGGTCATTTAATTTATTTCTCAGTTTAGGCTGATGAATGTCTAAACCATGTAAAATAGTCTTATTTTATTCTTAAACATTTTCCTTTGATGAAGAATTCCCGGATTTCCAGATGTCAGTCTCTTATAGTAAAGCAATTTGGGGGTAGGTTTAGCTGAACTAACTTTCTTTTTTTTTTTTTTGAGAAGAGGTGTCACCATGTTGCCCAAGCTGATCTTAAACTTCTGTGATTAAGTGATTCTCCTGCCTAAGCTCCTAGGGCAGTACCTGGGATTATAGGCATGCATTGCCACTTCTGGCATGCTGAACTCTTGGGTAGCTTTGTTTCTCTTATTTTTCCTGTATGATAACTTGATAATTTTCTCCTCAAAACATCCCATATCAATGTTTTTTCTGTATTCCAATTAAAGGATCAAACTGAATTATAGAATGTTTTCAAATACATTAAATTACTTTTTCTTTTAGTGTACATTGTAAGCAAAAATATAAAAGATTTATAAGTTAGAAGTGTAGTTTTATATTGAATAAAGTAGTGGAAATTATTCTTATCAATTTTAATTTTATTTTATAAAACCGTGATAAACTTTTAAAATTTCTAATGTAAGATAATATTTCCTGACAAGGGTATATATACACACATATACATATATAAGTAGATAAGTAAATGAATAGAAATGTTATGAGAAAAAAAAGCCTCAGATTTAAGGAGAGTATAACTACATTTTATCAAAAATCCTCAGTCATATTTCAGTTAATGTCTAGATCTAACAGGAACTCTGAAGAAATCTTTATTTCTTTAAAAAGCCACAGAGTGTCTAGCTGGTTTATCTTTATTTTCAGTTACAATTCTTATCATGAAGAGGAGAGTATTTTTGGAATAACTTTGTTTCATAAGATTCACTGAAAGTCAAAATAGATTTTCACCTTGGTGTTCTGCCACTACCATGTGGACCAGTTTGAATTTGGTCAATCACTTAGCTGGCCTTGGGGTGCCATTTCACTTATAATACAAAATGTTATGCTTTTATGTGTACAGGGTCATAATTTGCTGGGGGTGGGGTGGCCTGGGCAGGATGGATTTTGCTGTGTTGTCCAGGTTGGCCTTGAAATTGCTATCTTCCTGCCTCAGTCTCCCAAGTAGCTGGGATTATAGAAGTATACCACTACTCCCAGCTAGGATCATAATCTTTTGTTGTTGTTGTAATTGTTGTTACTAGGCATTGAACTCAGGGGTGCTTAACCACTGGATTACATCCTCAGCCCTTTATTTTATTTTTTTAAAAAATTGAGTCAGGGTCTCTCTGAGTTATTTATGGCTTTACTAAGTTTTTGAGGCTGGCTTTGAATTTGGAATCCTCCTGCCTTAACCTTCTGGGATTATAGGTGTGTGCCACACCCCCAGCACTAGGATTTTATCTTATTTTTTTTCTATTTTATTTTGTGGTACTGATGATTGAACTCAGGGATGCTCTACCATTGAGTTATATCCCCAGCGTTTAAAAAAAATTTTATTTTGATGGGCTGGGGATATAGCTTAGTTGGTAGAGTGCTTGCCTTGCAAGCACAAGGCCCTGGGTTCAATCCCCAGGACTGAAAAAAAAAACAAAATTATTTTGAGATATGTTCTAAGTTGCCATGATTGGCCTTGAACTGTGATCCTTCTGCCTCAGGCTCCCTATTTGCTGAGATTACAGGCATATGCCCCTATGCCCAGCCTAGGATATAATCTTAATTCCAAAAATCATGTTCTCTGGTTTGTTGGAACTTTTAAAATCATTGTCTCTTTTTAGTTTTCTCATGTGTAACATGATTCTTTAAGATTCTTCTATAAGATTTCATGCTTTAAAAAAATACCATTAGATTATACTGACAGAACTCTAAGTATTTTCTGTTTTATATCACAGTTTTCTATGTTCCCTACTTTGTTAAATATTTATGTAGGAAATTAAGATAATAATAGCTTATTGAGCACTACTATCTGTTTGGGATTCTTCTAGGTGCTGTACAAGTATTAACTTATTTAATCCTATGTGAGTTAGGAATAATTGCTATCCTCATTTTTCAGAGTAGGAAATTAAGTTACATAGAGGTTAAGAAACTGGTCAAGATCACAAAACTAATAAGCCTTAGAGCCAATATCTAAACCTTGGTAGTTGAAACCAGAATCCACTACGTTGTATGTCCCCAAGGCTAGACTATAATATTTTTCTTTTTTCTTTCAAGTGCAATTTTGAATAGGTAAGCTTTCCTAGTTTTTGTGCTGCAATTTTTTTTACTTTGAATTCATTTTTATACTATGAAAACGTCCCCTTTTTAAGTTTCTGAATGTGCTAATATGACAATGGTTTATTAATTAGTCTCAGGATCCCTTTTTGTTTATAAAAATTAAGAAACTTTTGTTTATTTATTTATTGTGGTGCTGGGCATCAAACCATGTGTTTTATGTATGCAAGGCAAAGTCTGTGTTACAGAGCTATATCCCTCCCCCTGTGTGGATTTTATCTATTGGGATTAACTTTACTCAAAATTAAAAAAAAAAAAAAAAAGATGCAACAATTTTTGATGGCTTCGTTGACATATATTTTACATGTCCTTAAATTCACCTATTAAAATGTGCAATCCAGTTGTTCAAGTAACTTTGCCAAATGCTATAACTATCACGATAAATCTATTTTGAAACATTTTGACTCTCTACCCCTAATAAGGTCTCTCATCCCCATTTATAGTTAATCCCCATCATTAGTCCCAGCCAACCATTAATCTTGCTATGAATCTGCCTTTTCTTGGATATTTCATGTAAATGCTTTTATATAGTTTATGATCTCTTAGGTTTTACTTCTTAACATATTTTTCAGGTTTGTATGTAATGTTCATGTTAGTAGTTTTTTCTTTTTGTGACAAAAGTATGTTTCATTACATTCATTATATCAGATTTTTTTTTCCGCATACCAGTTGATGCACATTTAGGTTATCTCCAAATTTGGGTGATTATGAATAATATTGCTGTGATCATTGTTTGCAAATCTGAGTAGATATTTAGAAGGAGAATTATTGGGTCCAATGGTAATTTTATGTTTAATATTGTGAGAAATCACCAGCATTTTCCATTCTGTTTTCATTCCTTTAATTTTCTACATTCTCATTAATACTTAGTATTACCTTTATTTTATTTTTCTAAATTATAATAATCTTAATGGTGAAGTGGAATCTCTTGTTGTTTTAATTGGCATTTTCTTAATGATTAATGACATTGAGCACCATTTCACATGCCTTACTAGCAATCTGAATATCATCTTTGGTGAAATATCCACTTAGATCTGTTGCCCATTCTTCTTTGATTATGGGTTGTTCCCCCCCCCCCCCCCTTTCTTATTGAGTTGTAAGCATTCTATGTAAATTCTGGATGCAAGTTCTTTTAAAGTACAAAAATTTTAAATTTTGATGAAACCCATTTAATCTGTTCTTTTCTCTTTTGAACTGTGCTTTTGGTCTTATATCTAAGAAGTTGTGCCTAATCTAAGATTTTAAAGATATCCTCTTGTATTTTCTTCTAAAAGTTGTTTGCTTTGAGGTGAGGCTTTAAGTTCATCTCTTTTCAATGTAGGATATCCAATTTTAAAATATATTAATTCATTTAAAATAATAATAATATATTACATGGTTACATAAATGACATTCTTTATGAAAAACTAATTTTCAAATCAAAATTGATTATTGGGAAGAGTGGTTATATTTTACATTGTTTATATTTTATGTACTATCTGACTTAATAGAACATAGATTCTCGTATTTGCTTCTGCCTTCAGTCTGTTGGAATATCACATATCATGTAGCTTCTAGAGAAGTGTATACTTAGAATGACTGTGAAAGTCAAATAATGCCTTAGTATTACAAAATGAAAATAGTTTTAATCTATTAAAGTTTAAATAGTTTTAATCATTAAATAGTTTTAATCATTAAACATTTCCACTGGAAATGTTCCCTCAGGGTCTTTTTTGGGGTGGGTATCAGGGATTGAACTCAGGGGCACTCCACAACTGAGCCACATCCCCAGCCCTATTTTGTATTTTATTTAGAGACAGGGTCTCACTGAGTTGCTTAGCACCGTGCTGTTGTTGAGGCCGGCTTTGAACTCGATATCCTCCTGTCTCAACCTCCTGAGCCACTGGGCCTAGCTTCCAGAGTTCTTTGGATGGCATGTTGAGAACAGCTGGTAGAAGTTTGTTGATTGATTTTTTTACCTTACAATCACTTAAAATTTTAATTTAGGTAATGTTATTTCTTGGCATCTCATTTAATCATTTATTTGATTTAATTATAAAGCTTTTGAATATTTTCTAAATTTTTACAAGTATGTAATATTTTAGAATGACTAGGAGGAATTTTGTAGACTAGGAATTAGCAAACTATGGTTCATGAACCAAATCCAGCCTGATCCTTTTTTGGTAAAGGGAGTCTTATTAGAACATAACGGTCTGTCATGCTAAGTGAGATTAGCCAATCCCAACAATCCAAAGGCTGAGTGATCTCTGATAAGTGAATGATGATGCATAATGTGGGGTGGAAGGGAGGCAAGAATGAAGGAAGAATAGATTGCATAGAGGGAAGGGAGGGGTGGGGTCGGGGTGGGGGGGTAAGAATAATAACAGAATGAGATGGACATCATTGCCCTGTGTACATGTATGAATGCACAGATGGTGTGACTCTACTTTGTGTACAACCAGAGAAACAACAGCTGTACCCCATTTGTGTACAATGAATCTAAATAAATAAATTTTAAAAAATAAAAAAATAAAAAAATTAAACCAATAATGTCACACACATATAAACACACACACACACACACACACACACTCTCAAATACTCAAATTGTACCAAAAAATAAAGAAAATCCAAAGTGAAAGCTAAAACTATTACATTTTCTTTCATTAGAGTTCCTTAGAGAAACACTGTTGTTTTCATATAAATATCTTTCTAAAGAATATTCCTTTTACTATAAATACACATTAAAATGAAAATAACAATTAAAATTATCTTGATGGTTATGATTATTATAATTAATTTTAACTGCCTAAAATATGAGTAGTGTACATATGCAGGTGTTTAATCTTCATAATAACAATAGAGGTAACCATTATTGTTTTAATTTTTTTGAATATTCACTTTTATGTTTAATAATACAGATGGAGATCTGATACATAGATTAAGAAACTTGAACATAGTCATAATTTATCACCTTTTTACCACCTCTTTTCTTTCCTTTTTTGTTTCCCTGTGAAAAAATATTAATAGTCCTGGAATTCAGAGTTAAGGGTACATGTGTAGAAGAATTGCCAAATCTCTTCTCAAAATCTTGTAGCACTTTTACAGCCCTCCCTGCAGGTGACAGTGTCTTTTCCCAAGGTGAAGATTTTTGCATATTAAGTTTGAATAAATTAAGTTTGCATATTATTTAAAAAAAAATAACCGTGTTCATTTGTTCGTATATTGTATATGGCCACTTTGAATTGAGTAGTTGTGCTGGGCGCGGTGGTGCATGCCTGTAATCCCAGCACTTGGGAGGCTGAGGCAGGAGGATTGCGAGTTCAAAGCTAGCCTCAGCAACTTAGTGAGGCCCTAAGCAACTCAGTGAGACCCTGTCTCTAAATAAAAATACAAAATAGGGCTGGGGATGTTGCTCAGTGGTGGAGTACCCTGGGTTCAATCCCCAGTACCAAAAAAAAAAAAAAGAATTGAGTAGTTGTACAGAAACCATATGGCATACAAACCTTAAAATATTTACTGTCTGGGAAAAGGGAAGTACAGTGAAATGAATCTGACCTAACATTCCTGGGTATACATAT
The DNA here is from genome assembly GCA_020662805.1 of Glaucomys volans. Taxonomy (NCBI): domain Eukaryota; kingdom Metazoa; phylum Chordata; class Mammalia; order Rodentia; family Sciuridae; genus Glaucomys; species Glaucomys volans. The sequence continues at coordinate 175,401 of JAJEJO010049932.1, forward strand.
ATGAGTGTACCATAGCAAATTTTACATTCATGTATATTACAAGACACTAATTAAAAAAAACCAAAAACTATAAATAGCAGGAAAATCAGAGTAGAAGAAAGGGAAAGGGGACATAGTACTGAATTAGAGCAAATTATATTCCATGCTTATATAATTATTTTAAAATGAACCTTAATATTATGTATAACTAAAAAAATAAATAAAATATTTACCATTTGATACCTTCAGTAAATTTGGTCATTTTATTATAGGTTGCAGTTTTTTGTTTTTTGTTTTTTGTTTTTTGGGGGGTTGAACCCAGGGCCTTGCACATGGTAGGCAAGTTCTCTATGACCGAGCTACATACATGTCCAGATATTTTAAAATTCTATTTTGAAACAGGGTCTCGCTAAATTGCCCAGACTGGGTCCAAGGTTGAGATCCTCCTGCCTCAGCCACCTGAATCTCTTGGATTACAAGCGTGTTAACCTTATGTTAATTTATATTAAATAAGATGCTCCAGTAGCAGGATTAAATGTAATTTTCTAATTAATACCACCACCAATTATTTTATAGTTAATAAGATGGAATATGATAACACATTGAGAAGTTAAGGTTTTGTCTTATTGACTTGATACTATTTATATTTTCTTAATTATTTTTCAAAGGATATTTTCTTTGTAGAAAAAAAATTATTGATGAGAAGAATGAAATATTATCTTGTACATTAAGTTAAAACATTTTGTGGAGTGTTTTTTCCCAATAAGATGGTGTCAAGTTTGATTTTAAATATTTCAATTTGTGCAATTTCAGGATGATCTTGAAGATCTTATTATTAATTGGGATGAGAGCAAAAGCATTGGTGATATCTTTCTTAAATATGTAAGTATTTTCTTTCTTATTTTAAATTTTCAGATTAAATTATCATCAAGGACTGCCAGGGAAGTAAATTTACTTTTTGAAATGTGAGATGTTTTAAAACTTTGGCATGATTGTGTTTATAAAATATATTGGAATTTTTCTTGACTTCTAACATGCTTTCTGTGTATGACTTAACACAACATCATTATTAGAAGAACACAAATGTTGCACTGCTCTAGATTTCACTTTATGTTAAATTGTGCACTCTTTGTAATGGTTACAGATTCGTGAATTTTTGAAAACTAAGTTTTTATCATTTTCTCTCTCTTCGTTTTTTTTTTTTTTTTTTTTTTTTAATGATGAGAGCCAAGATTTATTGTGTTTACTCCTTGTCAACATTCAGTCTTCTTAAAAACCTAGCACTGAGAACCCGGGGTCAAACCCTTTAGCTTAGCACCCCGTAATGGTCTTGTTCCTAATCTTTCTCTAGCCTAGTTACTTTCCCCTCCCTGGCTGAACTTAAGTTGTTCCCAACTTATAGAATGCTATGTGATTTTTACTTCCTGTTGCTCCTATTTGTCTTATCCCACTGTCACCCCGCACAGGGGAGCCTTCTGCTCTTGACCAAGCAAACTGACTGACCCCACTCCCCCATCCCGGGCTCCCATACAAAGCCCTCTCTGTCCAGCCTTTATCCTATGCTCTCTCACTGCTGGTGCTTTTGTTTTTCCTCCTCAGCAAGGTCAATGCCTGGCAGACAGTAGAAGCTCAACAAATAGCTGATGAATGAATCGGAATTATCTGGAGATCAGAATGAAAAAGAATTCTAGGCCCTAGGCCAGAGCTTCTCAGCCCTGGCTGAGTACTAGAATCATCTGGGTTGCTTATTATAAGTAAAAATGCCCAAGCCCTACCACTGGAAATTCTAATTCCTAAATGCATACTTTATAAATCCCACTAGACCATTCTAATGTACAGTGGTTAAGATCACTGTTAAATACATCTTTGGGATTCAAAGTGTAGTTAGTGAATTGGAATTAATTGGATTCCAATCATTTAGAATCAACTCACTAACTTGGTGCTTGTTAGAAGTGCAGAATCTTAAGCACCACTCCAGACCTGCGGATGCAGGAGCAACATTTTAACAAGATCCCCAGATGATTCCTTAGTACAAGAGATGGCTGATCTATTTCCTTTGACTACTTCTTTTGTAATTTAAAAACAGTTCAAATAGTAAAAGGACTAGAATTTATTAACTGTCCAATTCTGCTAGGTGCCGCACCTATGTTATTTCATTTAAACTTCACAATGATCACTTGAAATACATATGGGTCCCAACAGGGGTTTCCAGAACTCTAAGAATTTGAACAGAGAAATCAACCCGGGATAGTTCTCAAATCAGACACCTATGCATAGAGCCTCCCTGCAAAGCCAGAGAAAGGTGGTGAATAATTTTACATTACTGACATGTACTTTTCTAAAGGGTCATCATAATGTCACTTACATTCATTTAAGCCCAGTGGTCCTAAGGTTCTTTGATTCAGAGTCAATATGTCACCATATTTTTGAGGATTTGCCAGATGAGGTGCAACCAGGGTCCCTGTGTAACATTAGGGACTCAAAGTTTCCATCTATTTCACATGGCTTCTTCATTCAGCTAAATGTGGTAAGAGCAGGCCTGAACTGTGATTGGCAGGTCACTGCCTTAGATGTTTCCTAGTAAGACCCTTGGAGCACTTGGTGTGGTTGGCAGTGGGATGGTCTCCAGGTGGCTGTGTTTGAAGTCTGAAGTGCGCTGCACTAGTGTGGCCAGACTTGTGGGTTCCAGTGAGGGGTGATAGGGAATTAGAAAAATAAAGAATCACACAGGCAGATTTTGAAGATAAGCAGCTGGGATCAGGTGGAGTGCTGCTCTCTGATGGAGATGCAGATCTGAAGAGTTACACCAGCAATCTTTATTTATATATGTCTCATTATCAGGTTAAAAATTATGCAAGCATTATTCTTTGTATTCAGGAAAGTTACAGAAACTAGAATATCTATGTGGATTTTCTGCAGTTGCAATCCACAGTTGCAAAGTGCAATGTTGGGAGCTTTGTGTAGCTCTCAAGAAAGTCCATTATTTAAAGTTACTGGTTTGAATTTTGAAAACTTGTGTGGGATTGATGGTGGTGCTGAGGCATGAAAGGCTAGTATGAGTGAGGAAAGGAGAGAGCACATGCAGAGATTTGGTACACAATGGATATTTTTTGACTTGGAAAAATGTGTCTCTCAATCCTCTGGGTTTGGTGAGAGAGTGTGCAGAGAGCAATGATACCAAACAACATATGAATGTTTTTTGCATTCAAAGGACATCCACATCTGTTGGAAGACTTTCTTTAAGTGAGTTTTGTTCTTAGATGGTTATCTACCGTGGGTTCGTGTTAGGTGAAATGATACTTGTACTTCCCCTGCCCCTTTGTCAACTGCTGTGAATGCTGTATGGTGTGTGTTCTCTGTCACTAATATGTAAGTGTGGTAACACGAACTGAAGCTGATGGGTTGAGAACATGGACTGAACTTGTGTGCTTCGCAGGAGTACTCGGAAACAGAATTTACTAGTGAGATCAGGTGTCTCAAAGAAGGGTAGAAATTCTAATGTTTTTTAATTACCCATAAGAATGCTGTTGGCTGCAGTTCTGTGTTCTGTGCTTGGATGTTTTTTATAAGAATTGTCAATGTTGGGAATTCTTAAATAAAACTGATGTAAGTTAAAAAAAAAAGTTACTGCAAAGTAAGCAGGCTCAGGAATAATGGAACTGGTGAAGCATTGTGGTTGCCATAAGAAATCTTCTATTCCCAGGAGCTGTGTGCCTGCCATCAAGGTCAAAGCTGATAGGACTATTGCATAGAACCTCCTCATGCAGGACATTACCACAGCAACTAAGCATCCTGTGCCCTTGCACAGGAACATTCCCAGGCACCAGGCATGCCACAGCCATGAGGTCATCAGAGACCCCCAATCTCAGTCACATCCTCTGTCACCACCATCTGTGACAAGATGATGGCCCTTCATGAATCATTTTCTCTTAATTGATATCACTTTTGTTTGTCATTATGTTTATTTCTGTTTAAAGGTTTGTAATGAATTGCTTCTTTACTACAGTAAGAACTCCCTAGCTTGTTTATAAAATGATTAATTTTGATGAGGTGCTGTGAATATGATTTATTGTATAAATTGTTTCAAATTTCTTTGGCTAGAGATTGTAAGTCAGTCCCTTGAGTACTGGAACATATACTTTAGTTTTCTAAGGCCTCTCTTTTTAACATCCTTCCTTACCATTTGGTCTCTTAGAAGTTTTTTTCCTGTTGATTGAGAATCCAAATATGCAAATGACAACCACATATCTTTTTGATACCTGTTTGTCTCCTCAGTCAGTATAGTATTCCTTTTCTTATTTGCATTTTTGGGTAATATAATTGGCCTTTTAATGGTGGTTTGGAGTCTTCAATGAATAATAGTATGCTTTTAGGTTCTCTGTAGATCAGTTCTGATTTCTTTCATGTATTCTAAAGTTTGTGGAAATTTTCAAGTTTTCTTTGTTATATTTGTGTTGGTATGGTAAGATTTAATATACTTTTGCTTCTTTTTGGGTTTTCATTTGCTTTTCAAGTTTCTAACTACAAGTTGATGCACTTTGTTTAGGTATTAACTCTCTTTACTGGGAAGTTTAGAAGATGAATTTCTGGGTATAATTTGTGAATACATTTTCTTTAAACATTTTTCCTTTACGTCCAAGATGTCAGATAGTGACTGTGGATTATTTGACCTTGAGTTTCATTGTCTAAGGGTGATGTGCATAACAAATTAATGATTCTTTTCTCCTTGTTCCTAGTCAAAAGATTTGGTTAAAACCTACCCTCCCTTTGTGAACTTCTTTGAAATGAGCAAGGATACAATTATTAAATGTGAAAAACAGAAACCCAGATTTCATGCATTTCTCAAGGTAATTTTTGTTTCTTTCAAATAAAATTTGAGAATCATTTCTGAAGGAATTCATTAAAATAAATAAATTATAAGAAGTAAAATTGCAAATGTATCAGAGCACCTTAATGTTGTCTGTTAATTTTAATTCTACATATTAGGTGACAAATGATTTTAGTTTCAGCAGATTTGATATATTCAGTAGCAGAACCCAATAGACAGACGGGCAAATGAAGATGTGGTATATGGCTGTTTAAAAAGAAAAAAGTTACACATGTTTTAGCTCTCAGAACACCTAGAGATTTTCTAGTGAGACTTCGTTTTGTCTTTAAGGATTGCCTTTCCTCACCAGTGCCTTATTTGTTTATCTAATGTATTAGCATACTTAACATTTTAAAACTTTTTTCTTGTTTATGCTGTAGATGTAAGAGAAAATTAAGATAGGATATATAGGGGATTATAGAGGAACTCACTTAAAAGATGTTAACCTTTGCTGGCCAAGAGATAATTTCAGGTCCTGAAGATTACTTATCCACAATGATCTGCCAGAGATCCCATGTCTTCTACATTAGTTTTTCTTAGGGACAATTATGATCAGATGTAATCTAATAAATGTACGATGTCTAATTTTTGAAGAAAATTTTAAAAACCTTAATAAATAAATTAATTCTTTTCAGATAAATCAAGCTAAACCAGAATGTGGACGGCAAAGCCTTGTTGAACTTCTCATTCGACCAGTACAGAGGTTACCCAGTGTTGCATTACTTTTAAATGGTATTTGTCTGAACTGTTTTCAGATTACTTTGCATATATTCATGAAATTGTTTTTTCTAAAATGGTTGAAATTCTTCTTTTCAGATTTTCTTAGACTTGAGCATTGACATTTATATATCTTTTATATAGAAAACATCTTTATGGATAACCTTAAAAGCCATTTACAAATATTGGGACAATATTGTATCTTAGGAGCTTACAGCCTAGCAAGGGAGACAGACACATGAATAACAGTGAGAGGGAAGGATAACAATAGAGAAAAAACAAAACAAAACAAATTACAGATGTTATAAAAATTAAGTTTAGCCTGAAATACTTTATTTGTTCTGATATCATTTATGTCAACTAATATTTTATGCTTTTTCTTTTCCACTTAAAAATATTCTGGTATTTCCTGGTATGTCACTAATTCAAGATCAGTTTATATTCAGGTACCACAAATTAAAAGGCAAGAGATGATACGTATGTCCCAAGTTTTTAGTCCTTTTCTGAATTTAAGTTAAATTCTTTATATTTGGTCTTATCCTTTTTTTTTATCTTTTCCTTACATTGTTCAGTATACTCTAGAAAGCTACATCCATTTATTTTAGAACTATAGATATCTGTAGAAGAGAGTTGGATAGCAAAGTCTTTTTATGAATAAATTTTGCCTGAGGTTAAAAATAAGCATGTATATGAGTGTGGATGTGGGTGTATGTACATATATATATGTGCATATATATATGCACATATATATATTCTTTTACATTTAGCAGACTAAATTAGTGAGTACTTTTAGGGCAGTGTCAGTTTTTGTTACTTTTTTAATTTTTTGGTTTATAATATTTTTCCACATTTTTTAATTGATACATTATAGTTGTACTTAATGGTGGGATTTTTAAAAAAAAAATTTTTAATTTAGATTCATTGTACACAAATGGAGTACAGCTGTTGTTTCTCTGGTTGTACACAAAGTAGAGTCACACCATCTGTGCATTCATACAAATACACAGGGCAATGATGTCCACTGAATTTTTTAAAATTATGAAACAGCCATTTTATTATTACAGATCTTAAGAAGCATACAGCTGATGAAAATCCTGACAAAAGCACTTTAGAGAAAGCTATTGGATCACTAAAAGAAGTAATGACGTAAGTGCATTGTTTCAGTTTTTCATTCTGTAGATTCAGAATGGAATTGATATGTTAATCATAAACAGAAGAGTATCAATAACAAATTTTTATAAAATAATATCTAAATTTTTTTTTAGTAGTATAACTGCACATTAAAATGAGAAGAGGCTGGGGATGTAGCCCACCTTGCCTATCATGTGCAAGGCCCTGGGTTCAACCCTCAGAACTCCAAAAATAAATAAATTAGAAAAATAAAAAGATGAGTTGAATACATTGATTAATCAAAACATTTGTTTCTGAAGTTGAATGATTATGTGTAGAAAGAAAAATGGTTTAGAAATTTAAAAATGTTATAAATGCTCAAATAGACATTTTCAGTTATGTTATAGCATGTGTTATCTTATTAGTGTGAACTGCCCAAATGTTAACAGAAGTCTGAACAAGGTAAATTAAAAAAGAAAGTTTATAATATTTCTATACTCTGCTTCTTACCAGAATTTTATGGAATTAAATTGGCAGCATCATTTTGATTAGAGATGTATTACAAGTCCAAACTCAGTGAAGAAGTTGATTTGAGGGGCTTGGTCATGAAACTGAAGCTGTTGACTGTAGGTCTAATTTGGGAAACAGGTCTGATCAGAAATGATCTTTTCTATTATGATTGGAGTGGAAAACTCTTGCCGTTATCTGTTTTACCTCATGAAAGGCACTTAAACTCTTTGAACTTTATACATGAATGTACTTAATAGGTCTAATTAAATGATTTCTGTGATTGCATGAGGTTCTTATTTATGAAATCATTTATTAGAATATTTGCAAAGGAGGATTGGGGATGTAGGTCAGTGGTAGAGTGCTTGCTTAGCATGCATGATACCCTAGGTTCAATCTCTAGAACTGAAACGGAAAGAAAGTAAAGAAAAGAAAGAAATACTTGGAAAGGAACTCTTAGAAAGAAACTTTATTAGTGCTAAACAGAGGATCCAGGTGGAACTCTTTATTATTCACTTATTTGAGATAATAATTGTCAAATTAGCTAATACCAGCTTCTGTTGCTGTTGAAAGGGTTATGTAGTTTTTAGTTTTTTCCTTAGGGTCTTTTTTTATTTTTTTGGAACCAGAGATTGAACTCAGGGACACTCGGCCACTGAGCCACATCCCCAGCCCTATTTTGTATTTTTGTTTAGAGACAGGGTCTCACTGAATTGCTAAGGGCCTCCCTAAGTTGCTGAGGCTGGCTTTGAACTCGTGATCCTCCTGACTCAGCCTCCCAAGTCGCTTGGATTACAGGAGTGCGCCACCACGCCTGGCCCTTAGGGTCTTTTTTAATGTTTTCACCCGCCAGCCTTTATACTTTTGATTTGTTATCCTAAAGTCAGGATAACAATTTTGAGGCTATGATGATGATAATTCTTTTTTTTTCAACAAATTTAAAATACTATGCTACATATTATTTGCTTTGGTTCTTTCGACAAGCTTTTATGAAATGGGAAGTTATCATTTATGTATTTTCACAAAAGAGAAAAGCTGTGAGGTTGTTACTTGCCCATTGTGCCTGTTTAATGTGTAGAATACTCTATTAGCTTATGCTATTATATTACGTATAATATTTGGTAAACAGATCATAAAGTAATAAATTACTATTAATAATAGGTATTGTAGTGGTGAATAAACCAATCATGTCTAGTGGTCTCCTTTATAATAGTGTCAAGGTGGCTGTTAACAGGGATAAGCTGAATCAATAAGATAAATAATTAAGATTTCTTTCTCTTTTTTAACATTTTTTGAGCTTCCTGAGAATTTATGAATATTTTTAATATATTCTTACTCTTAAGTGCCTTGCTCATAGGTTTTCAATTAATGTTGAATTATAAGAGCTATTTTAGTGTTAATTTGTGATGTTGATTTATAAACCTTATGAAATTTGACCAGATCTAAATTTTTGAACATTTAGTCTAGGCATTAAATGCTTATTATGGTTCATTGAAACAACTATAATCTGTCAGGTAAAGGAAGTAATGAGGCAGCACAATTTACTAGTCCTTGCCCTTTAGGTAAACCCAAAACACTTGCTAAAATTCAGTTCTGACAACATTAGTAACATACGCTTTACTTATAAATAGATTTTGTTGTAAGTTTCTAACAAATTCAGTATGCCTTTTTCCGTCTCAAACTATATGTTTAAAATGTAGTTTGATTAATTTTGGCATACATACACTCCTATGAAACCATCACCACAATTCAGGAAATTTTCCATCACCCTCTAAATTTACTCACGCCCCTTGGTAATAGATGCCTTGGTAGTAGTTCCTCTTCTTTTGCCTCTGTCTGTCCCTCACATCCCAAGGCAACTTTGCTCTTCTCTCTCTTACTATAATACACATTTTTCAGGATATTTTCTAAACCAAATCACATGATTTATTCTTTTGAATGGCTTTTTTTTTTTACTCAATGTAAGTATTTTGAGATTAATATTATTAAAAAACATCAATAGTTCATTCACTTTATTATTTTCATACCACTATCCATTCTTGTGTTGATGGGCATTTTATTGTTTCTAGTTTCTGGCTATTAAAAATGAGGTTGCTATCAATATATGTGAACAAGTCTTTTTATACACGTATGCTTTTATTTTTCTTGGATAGGCTGCTAGGAGTAGGAGTGGTCAGGTCAGATAGTTGATGTATGTGTAACTTTTAAAAGAAACTGCCAGATTCTCCAAGATGATTGTATAATTTTACATTCCCACTGTGTCTCAGTGTCCTTGTTAACCCTCATTTTGGTCAGTCATTTTAATTTGTGTCATTCTAATTTGGGGTTATCTCATTGTAGTTTTGATTTGCATTTTCCTAATGACAAAGGATGTTGAACATGTGCTTATTTACCATAAGATTTTCTTCTTTAGTAATGTGTGCATTGAAATTTTTTGTCTACTCTTTTTTTTTAGTACAGATTGTTTTGTTAAAATTAAATTTTGAGATTTATTTATACATCATTTTCTGGTTAAAGTTTTTATTAGATGTATAATTTTCAATTTTTTCTAACCTGTATCTTGTTTAACAATTTTTTTCTTTCAAAAAATGAGTTGTAGATTTTGAAGTGTAATTTATTTTTTCATAGATGATACTTTCATATTATCTAAGAAAATCTTGGTCTAAGCCAAGGCCACAAGAATGTTGTCCTGTTGAAGATTTTCAGTTTTAGTCTTTCCATAAAAATCATTTAGGTCTATTGATGCATTTTGAAATAATAGTTGTATATGAGGCAAAGTATGGATCAAAGTTATTTTTTTTTAATTATGGAAATCTTTTTTAGCACTCTTTGTTGAAAAGACTATTCTTTCTCCACTGAATTGCTTTTATACTTGAAATGTAAGGGTTTATTTATTTCTGGACTCTCAGTTCATTGATTCATAGATCTGTCCTTACAGTTTTGATTTCTGTGTTAAAGGGTTTGAAATTGAGGAAGTGTGGACCCCATATTCTTCGTTCTTGATTCTCAAGATTGTTTTTGCTGTTCTGGGTCCCTTGAATTTACATATGGTTTTTAGGACCATCTTGATGGTTTCTGAAAAACAATAACAATTTTTAAAAATAAAACAGTGGCAAATTTGAATATAGATTTTATATAATCTGTAGATCAATTTGGGGTATTTTAGCACTATTAAGTGATCTATGAACATATTTCCATGTATTTAGCTAATTCTTTAATTTCTTTTTTAAAAAATGTTTTTTATTAGCTGTTGATGGACCTTAATTTAATTTGTTTACTTATATGCAGTACTGAGAATTGAACATAGTGCCTCACACATGCTAGGCAAGCACTTTACAACTGAGCCACAACCCCAGCCCTAGTTATTTAATTTCTTTTAACTATGTTTAGTAGTTCTCAGAGTGTAAGTTCTTCATTTCTTTTGTTAAACTTATTCTAAACATTTTATTCTTTTTGATGCTATTGCAAATGGAATGACTTTCTCAATTTTATTTTTGAATTGTTCACAGCTGGTATATAGAGATACATTTGTGTTGTACCCTGCAACTTTGCTTACCTTTTTTTAATAGTGTTTTTTAGTAAATTTCTTAGGTTTTACTGTAAACAAGGATCATGTCATTTGCAAATTAAGATAGCTTTACTTTTTCCTTTTCAAGATAGACAGTTTTTATTTCATTTTATAGCCTAATTGCTGTGGCTAGAAGGTGTAGGCCAATGTAAAACACTAGTGGTGAGAGTGGACAGCTTATCTTAAACCTGATTTCAGGAGGAAAACATGCATTTTTTTCACTGTTAAATATGATGAGGTTTACATAGGTAGCTTTTTATCAGCTTAAAGACATCTTTACCTATTTGTACTTTGTTGAATGTTTATGTCATGAATGGTTGTTAAATTTGTCAAATACTTTGTCTTTTGAGGTGGTCATTTGATTTTTGTCTTTTGTCTGTTGATACTGTTGGATTTTCTGTTTCTTCCTCAGTCAGTTTCTATGGTTTGTGTCTTTCTAAAAATTTGCCCGTTATATCTAAGTGATCTAATTTGTTTCAGTCCAATTGTTCTTAGAGTTCTATATGGTTTTATTTCTATAACAGTAGGGATGTTCAGACTCTTATTACTGGTTTTACTAATTTGAGTCTTCTTTTTCTCTTAGCCAGTCTGGCTAAAAATTTCAATTTTGTTGATCTTTTCATGTTTTTTATTTTATATTTTCATTAATTTCTACTCTAATCTTAGTATTTCTTTCCTTCTGTTTGCATTAGGTTTATTTGTTCTCCCTCCACCTACTCTTATGGTAGAAAGTTATGTTTCTGATTTAAGTGTCTTGAAAACCCTTGTTTCTTTATATTTTGACTGGTTTTTCAGTTGTTTCTGGCAGAATGATAAATATATTCTCTCCTATTCTATCTTGTCTGTAAGCAATGCTTTTAAGATTATTTCAAGAAATGATTAGCATGTGACCTGGGAATGACTTGAATGAAACCTTAATTGAACTTACATTTAGAATTCAAAATTTTGTTTAACCCAAAGATTTGTGCAAGTTTAATTTTTTAAAGAAAATGTATAACATATATATAGTACATGTGCTAGCAAAACATACTTTTTTTAAAGATCCTATGGAATAATGTACTAGTATATTTTAGAGAAATATTTAAACTGATTTCACTCACCAAAATTAAGATGGATTCACATGAAATTTTTTGTGATGAGATATATTCTGATTTGCTATTCTGCTTTCAGAGCTTTAAAAATAACTTAATTTTTTAGGCATATCAATGAGGATAAGAGAAAAACAGAAGCACAAAAGCAAATTTTTGATGTTGTTTATGAAGTAGATGGATGCCCCGTAAGTATTTTTTGATGATTGTCGATTTATTTTTCTTTCTTGTTAATAAGTTTTGATATAAGCAGAATCTTGGCAGCACTTACATTTAAAATACAGCTTTTAAAAAATTACTTGATACCAAGTGATGTCTTAATATTTTCCATCTGTACAGGCTAATCTTTTATCTTCTCACCGAAGCTTAGTGCAACGAGTTGAAACAATTTCTCTAGGTGAGCACCCCTGTGACAGAGGAGAACAAGTGACTCTCTTCCTCTTCAATGACTGCCTCGAGGTAAAGTTATACTTAACACACATAATAACACTGCACACTACTGTCCTTTGTGATTTCCCTGAACATTTAAAACCAAATTTTAATTGAAGTAGAATTTAGAATTTTGAAATAAGTCCATCTTAATCCCTTTTTCAAAAATTGAAATCAGTCATCGATTTAATGTAATAGAATGTATTTAGGAGAAAGTCTAATATTAATAAGTAAAATGATTTTCCATTACTTCAAATCCAAGTCAAAATGAAAACTTAATTATTGCCATACAAATAAATGCATAGGTCAAGAATTTGGGGAGCTTTTTGTTTTTCTGTGTGTTTATTCAAGATTCACAAAATAATTCTGAGTTCTTCTTTTTTAAATTTAAGTAGATTTTTCCAGTAGAGATAAAGTCAGTGTTTGTTGAACAGAGAACTTTATTAATAAAGATATTATGAATTCCTTGATTCTTCTTTAAATTAGTGGGTTTTGCAGTAAATGAGTGTTCAGCCTATCAGATGGCATGTAATGTTTCCAATTCCAAAATTCTCATATATCCAAATTAATTTTTTCCCCATACTGCTCTTACAGGAAAATTGTTGAATTATCTTTGTGTGTGTGTTGTTTTTAAATTCTTCTTTTTCTTTTGATTCTTTTAATAATGTATTTTTACACAACTATACAGTCTAATGAAGGATAAAAAGGAGTGCATTTTCTTCGTCTTTAAAGAGAAAAACGTTCATTTTGATAAAGCACATTGATAAGAAGACTTGTTTGACATTTTTTTAACTTGGTAACTTTCTGTTGCCTTCATCAGAGCAATGGGTAGTTTTCTTTAAAGTCTGCACCCCAATATTTTATCCTTTTCTGCTTTGCTACTCTTGAAGTGCTGCCCTTTTATATCATGTACATTATTATTTAAAGTGTAAAATACAGGGATTCTCACAAAATAAGCCATGCACAAAGCAGTTACAAGTGCAATAAAATTTCATCAAAAATTCACTTGTGTTAAATGCAGAGTTTTGTTGTTTTGAGATTAATGAAAAATATTTTCATTAGATTGATAATGTTACAAAAAGTATTAAAGTAACAACATTACAAACACTATATACAATTGACCATATCCCGAAGTAACAAAATCATAAAAAAAATCATGGGGCACAGGTAATTCTGAACTGTCTCCTGCACAATAAGAATTTTAGCCTGCACCACTTTTGAGAACAGGAGCTAGGTAATCAATTTTAATCATATTGTATATGAATTTACACTATCATGGCATTTTACTTTACATAATCTCCATACTTATATTCGTTTGCTTCTTCTAAAGCATGTTAGGTTTTTCCTGTTTTATTCCCTTGCCCAGATGACCCTATTCCAGTCCCTTGTGAATTTTGCCCCCTTGTTTTTGATGGAGTAATGACTTAGCTTAAATTTTTTGATCTTAATTTCCTCCACAGTCTTCTGTAGCAGCCTCATTGATGTCCTTCTACTTCAGTCATGCCATGGCTCATCCTCTGTAGGTTCTAAGTCCTTAGTCTCTCACTTCCCCGGTAGTGACTTTTTATTTGATTCCCTTTTAGGTTCTCTGTCCCAGAATTGTTTTGATAGAAACTGAACTATTTATAAATAACATTAAATTTGGACTTTAAAATTCTTCATCCTCAGTAAAGTCTTACTCTTTAATTTGTTTTAGAAAAATAAAACTCTTAGCAAATTTGTAGTGAAAATATGCTACTTCCTTAACTAGACTAAAGACCTATAGTATTGCATCATAAAAGTTAGAAGCAGTGACTGTAGGTAAAAATCTGTTGTCTTCTCTTTGACAGGTAATGTTCTTACTGAAAAATATTTTGAATTTAAGGATCCATTTTCCTTTTGTATATTTTATCTGTGTTTTGTATATTTTATCTATTTTTTACCTCAATTTTTTAACATTTTTATCAATATTAATATTTGTCATTGCTTTTCTTTTTAAAAAATAACCTTAAAATCATTTAATTATTCTGCTTAGCCAAACTTAAAGTATATTCAACTCTTAAAGTGGAAATAATTATTTTAAGAGTCTTTTGCTTATTTTCACTATACTTATATAAATGAATCTTTAATATTTGATATGTACACTTGGTATGTAGTATAGACATATTTTTCGTATTTCTACTTCAGTGTGAATATGATATACTGATTAGTTTTGAGTTTGTTCATTAGCCCCAACACAAAGTATTACATTTTCAGCTGTACTTCATCATTTTCATGATGATCAATCAAAATCCAAGGAACTTAATTGAAAATCATTTTATGTTCATATATTTTAGTAAAGTCTGTATTACTGCAGAGGAATTGTTTTTTAAGGCAAAATAATGTGTAAGACTGTCATAGAAGTGAAAACAGAAAATGTAGATTTTATAAAATTCATAAAACCTCAGTATATCATGAATCACAAGGTCTTTGGTCTTTTCTGATTTTGCTCTTATCTTCTCCAGTGTTACCTTATTTAACTCTTCTTTTTGTGTGAGTACCCGGTTTAGGTAAAGTTGTAGCCTAACCCAGCATCTTGAATTTATAATTTGCATCATTTATTTATTGCATTGTTTGATTACTTATTTAATTCCCTTCTCAATAGTATATAAATGATAATGAGAGCAGGAACCATTTGTGTTATTTCCTCTGTGTTATTCAATTAGTGCATAGGATCTGAGATATAAATTCTGCTCTTAAACTGAAATTAATGATCTTTTGAACCTAAGACAAAGATCTCAAGAGCACCTATTCTCCTTCTCCTGAACTCACAGCCTTTTATTCAGTGTTCCTTCATTCTTTCATAATATTGCTTCTCACAGTGTTTCTTGTTCTTTCACAGCTCTAGGATTTTTTTCCACACACCCTATCCCTTGGCCTATTTTTTTCTGACTTTCGAACACTTCTCAAATGTGCACTTGCCTGCTACTCAATTGCATGTATGGTTTTATCACATAGTAGTTCTGCTTCTTATCAGATAGTAACTCTGGAATGACTAATAATCAGATGAGCTGTACATGGATTTGTGTGATTAGTACTATTTTTAAGTATTTGACCTCAGTTCTTATTCATATTATTGATGATCTTTTTTTTTTTAATTTTCTATAATCAGATAGCAAGAAAACGACACAAAGTTATTGGCACTTTTAGGAGTCCTCATGGCCATGCCCGACCTCCAGCTTCTCTTAAGCATATTCACCTAATGCCTCTTTCTCAGATTAAGAAGGTGCTGGACATAAGAGAGACAGAAGGTATGCTCATTTAACTTATTAGCTAGATAAAAATAGTTTATATTCTTTGAAGGTTTAATTTTCTTTTGCATGGTTTTCTTTTGTGTGTATGTGTGGTACTGTCAGTTTAACCCTAGGTCACTTTACCTGGGAGCTACATCCCAGCCTGTTTTTGTTTTGTTTTGTTTTGTTTTTATTTTGAGACAGTCTTACTAAGTTGAGAAGGCTGGCCTTGGACTTGGATCTTCCTACCGCAGCCTCCCAAGTTATTGGTTAAAGGATTATGGGTGTATGCCACTATACTCAGCTGTGTTTTTGGTTTTTTTAAACTAATGTATTATCTTTCAGTGTAGATGGTCAGTTTGGTAAAGTAATTGTTCCTGTACCTCTATCCCAAACTCCATTTCTAGAAAGAGGTTTTGTTTTTATTTTTATTTTTTTTAATGAAAGTGAACCTCAACCTGTAGCATATCCTACTTCTAGTGGTTGTATGTTAAAATAGTATCCTAAACTATCTTATTTCCACATTGAGATCT
Organism: Glaucomys volans; assembly: GCA_020662805.1. Taxonomy (NCBI): domain Eukaryota; kingdom Metazoa; phylum Chordata; class Mammalia; order Rodentia; family Sciuridae; genus Glaucomys; species Glaucomys volans. The sequence goes on from JAJEJO010049932.1 coordinate 191,450, forward strand.
TTTTTTTTCTTTAAATTTCTTCAGAATTTAAAAGAAATCATCAGTCTATGCTTCACATCTTAATACCTTCCCCAGTGCCAATGGCTGTGTATAAGATATGGATTGGGAATGGGTGTGTGTGAAGTAAATATGCCCAAAGTAACTGGAAAACTTGACATGAGGTCAAATATGTTAGTCAGCTTTCTGTTACTGTTATGACATATTTGATATAGTTAACTTAAAAAGAGTTAAAGTTTATTTATTTTGGCTTGTAGTTATGGAGGTTTCAATCCATGACTGATTAGACCCATTAGTTTGATCCTGTCATGAGGCAGCATGTTATGGCAGGGAGTCTGTGAAGGAGTAGTGTTCACCTCATGGCTGCATGTGAAAAGAAGGAGGAAGAGACCAAGAGTCTGGGGTCTCTTTCACGGGCATGCTACCAATAACTTAAAACCTCCTTCTAGACCCCACTCTTAAAGTTTTCAGACCTCCTAACAATGCCTGGCTGGGGATAAAGACTTTAACAGATGGACGTTTGGATGATATTCCATATCTAAGTCATAGCCGTGCACTAAGGAAAGCTTTTTCTCTCAACTTTAGTAGAATGTAGGGTGGGAGCTTAGAAAGTCTGACATTGCCAAAATTTTCTGTGGTGCTGGGGATTAAACCCAGGGCTTTGTGCATGCTGAGCAAGCACTTGACCACTGAGCCACGCCTTACCTATTTACTTGTCACCTAATGATGTGTTTTCATGCCCACATTTTGAATGTTAGGCATATAATTTTTTAATATTTTATTTTAGTTGTAGGTGGACACACAATACCTTTATTTTATTTTTATGTGGTGCTGAGGATCGAACCCAGGGACTCACACATGCTGGGCAAGTACTCTACCACTGGGCCACAACCCAAGCCAGGGCATACATTTTTATAATGTAAGCTTTTTCTATTACTGATTCCTCTAATGGTAGAAATTTTGAGTGCATGAGAAATGATTCTTAGAGAAACTTGAGCAGCAACTTAAATTCCTATTTTCATTTAGTTGCCAAACTCTGGATTTATTAAGGGTTATATGGGACATTTATTTAATTGTCAAACTCTTAAGTTTATTAAGGTTACATGAGACATTTATTTAAATAATTTCAATGTTTTGGAGTTTTTGTTATGAAAGAGTTCATTGTTTAAAATAGGTTCTGTTTTAGAATATTGGACACAAAACATTTAGTAATATTTTAATATTTGGACACATTCATTTGAATGTGATTCAAATAAGTTGTTAATTGATTTACTCTTTTTTTTCCACATTTTTTTATTGGTACATGAGAGTTGCATTTAATGATGGAATTTGTTGTTACATATTTGTACATGCACACAATATAACAATATAGTTTGGCCAATATCATTCCCCAGCACTTCCCCCTCTCTCCCCTCCTCTGGCCCCACTGATCCCTTTCCTCTACTGGTCTCCCTTTGATAATGCCATTTTAATTTGGAACAAATTCTAGAATTCTAAGAAATGAAATAATCTAATTGTGTAAGGCCCTGGGTTCAATCCTTAGCACCACATAAAAATAAAATAAAGGTATTGTGTGTCCACTACAACTAAAATAAAATATTTTAAAAAAATGTATGCCTAACATTCAAAATATAGGCATGAAAACACATCATTAGGTGACAAGTAAATAGGTAACACTGTTTTAGGACTGGAGGTATGGCTCAAGTGCATGCACGAAGCCCTGGGTTCGATCCCCAGCACCACAAAAAATTTTGGCAATGTCAGGCTTTCCAAGCACCCACCCTAAATCACTATCAAAGTTGAGAGGAAAAACTTTCCTTAGTGCACAGCTATGACTTGGATATGGAATATCATCCAAAGGTCCATCTATTAAAGACTTCATCCCCAGCTGGGCATTATTGGGAGGTCTGAAAACTTTTAAGAGTGGGATCTAGAAGGAGGTTTCATAGAAAATATTAAATGTCATGGAAAATCCTGCTCACTTAATGTTATTAAGTTATTGTTGGTTCCTTACATAGTATGCTATTAGTTTTTTAATTCTTACCAGTTTTTCAACTTAATGTGGTGATATTCTGTGTATTTTCAAATAGACTTTTTTTGAATTCATGATTTCTTTTTGTTTAGTTGAAATAAAGGGGACAGGGAGGGTGGAGAAGAGATAATGGTATTGAAATTTTGGTGCTCTGAGGAAAGTAAACTTAAAAATCTCCAAGGAGTAACACTTAATGTTTATGGTTATTTTGGAACCCTAGATTGCCATAATGCTTTTGCCTTGCTTGTGAGGCCACCAACAGAGCAGGCAAATGTGCTGCTCAGTTTCCAGATGACATCAGATGAACTTCCAAAAGAAAACTGGTTAAAGATGTTGTGTCGACATGTAGCCAACACCATTTGTAAAGCAGATGCTGTAAGTTCTTTTTTTTTTTTTTTTTAAATTTTTATTTATTTATTTATTATTATTATTTTTTTTATTTACTTATTGATTCATTGAACACAAATGGAGTACAGCTATTGTTTCACTGGTTGTACACAAAGTAGAGTCACACCATCTGTGTGTTTATGCATGTACACAGGGCAATGGTGTCACACATTCTGTTATTATTTTTACCCCCCCACCCCGACCCCACCCCTCCCTTCCCTCTATGCTATCTATCCTTCTTCCATTCTTGCTCTTTAACCTGTGTTGTACTGAAAATTTAAACTCCATGGCAATGCATTCAGACTAAACTTGTTTATTTCTAATGACTTCTTAATTATGAGTATGAGAGAGTTTCATGTATATACAGAAAAGTTAATTTAATGAGTTATTTTGGAAAAGGTTTTTGAAAGTTTAGGTATGTGAAACATTCTTTTGAGTCCCTGGCTTACAGACAGGCCCTCATAGCCTTCTAACTCCTATGGCTCCGATGTGTGAGGTTTTTGGGACTTGTAACATACCCTGTAATCTTCCATCTATCACTCTATGTCTTTAATTGGATAAATTAATCTGTTTGCATTTACAGTAATGATTGAAGGGTAAGGTCTTATTACAGCCATTTTGTTATTTTCTAATTTTATTATAGTTTCTTACTTTATTATAGTCTTCTTTGTGTTAAGTGATACCCTAGTAATGCATCTTGATTCATTGCTTATTATTTTGGGGTTGTCTATTACAGATTTTTGCTTTGGGGTGACCAGGAGACTTACAAAAAACATCTTCTGATTTTAATAGGCTATTTTGAAAGGACAGCAATTTCATATGATTATAAAGATAAGAGATACAAAAGAAAAAGAGAAAATACACTAATAAAAAACTTCACTTTGACTTGATTCCTCCCCACATTTTGAAGTTTGGATGTCCTGTTTTATATCTTTCTGTATTGCCTGTATCTTTAACATATTAATGTAGTTATTTTTTTTGTTTGTTTTTTAGTCTTCATATACTAAAGATAGAATAGTTTACAAACCACATATACATATTAGAGCATTCTGCTTTTGTCTCTGTAGTTATTCTTACCAGTCAGTTTTATGCCTTCCCATGTTTTCATCTTACTTATTAATGTCTTTTTCTTTCTGTTTGAAGAACTCCTTTTGGAATTTCTTACAGGACAGGTATGGCAGAGTTATATTCTCTCAGCTTTTATTTATTGGGGAATGTCTGTATCACATTTTAATTTCTTAAGGATAGCTTTGCTGCTAAAGAATTGGATGTCAGGGTTTTTTGTTTTGGGTTATTTTGGCTTTCTTTCTCCCTTCTCTGCCCTCCTCTCTCCTTTCCTTTCTTCCCTTCCCCGCCCCATCTGTCCTTCCATCCATCTGTCCTTCCTTCCTTCTTTCCCCCTTCCTTCCTTCCTTCCTTCCTTCCTTCCTTCCTTCCTTCCTTCCTTCCTTCCTTCCATCCATCCATCCAACCATCCATCATGTTTTAAATTTTGCTTAGTATGTTTTTCAGCTCAAGAATATGTGTTTGGTTTAATTTTTAAAAATTGCTTCTATCTCTCTGAAAGTTTCTCTGTGAGATTGAATCTTTTTTTTTTTTCTTTTCCTTAAAGCTTGATGAATTTCCTTAAAACATTCATTTTATATTTCCTTTTAGAGCTGGGTATTGCGGCACATTACTGTAATCCCAGTGACTTGGGAGGTTAAGGTAGAGGATCACAAGCTCAAGGCTAATCTCAGCAACTTAGTGAGGCCCTATCTCAAAATGAAAAGGACTGGGTATATGCCTCAGTGGTAAAGTATCCCTGGGTTCAATCCCCAGTACCAAAATTTTTAAAATTTTTCTTTTGGAGAGTTCATTCATACTGGTTGCTATCTAGTCAGTTTCTGGTGTGTTATTTTGACCAGGTGAGGTCATGATTTTCTGAAAGCTCTCGATTCTTGGTGTGTGTCATCCTCTGGGCATTGAAAAATTGGTATTTATTTCAATCTTTGTATTCTGGCTTCATGCCAGTTCAGAAATTTAAGGCAGACTAGTTATGTTCTGCTACTTCACAAGTAACTACAGGTACCCCTAAGTCCATGTTAATCATCAGTCACTCAGTCACTATTGGTGTATTGTCATTGTTTCAATACTAGACAGTTATCCAGGTCCAAGATTGTCTCAAATCTGCAGTTGGTTTGTTGTTCAGTGTGAAACAGGAGTACTAACAAAGGGTACTCCATCCCTTCAAGTCTCTCTCTTTCAGGCTGTCATAGGTCAAGATGCCTTACCCACTGGCTTGTGGTTGGGTACTGCAGGATTCTGCCTGGTTCTGAGACATGTCACACTCTGAGTCCATAGCCCATCATAACCAGCAAAGCAATAGAGTAGGAGCGAGGCCCACAGCGATGGGATGCCTGCTGCTGGGTTGACTTGGCTCAAGCAAGGCCCAAGAATGCTTCAAACAGACATAGGTGATGCCGGCTGGAACAGAAGTCTGAAAAACTGGGCCACATGACTCCATCTGGCACTGGGGTTTTTCAGAGACTGTCCTTGGGCATAGGCCTGGGGATTAGTGCTGTTAGGATTTGCCCAGTGTTAGGTTTCACCAGCTCAGCACATAGTTCCAAGGCAATCCTGTGCTACATGCCCTGTCCTTGTCTCAGCAAATGGAGATTTGCCTCTGCTGTTGCTCAGATTGCTGTAATGTTGGTAAAGGCAGTCACTTGACTACCACAGCTGCATTATAACTGAGTCTCATAATCCTAAGTACCTACGTAGTTTCTGACATGCACCCAGTCCCATACTGCAGCTAGTAAGCCAAAAATGAGTCTGTTCCTCCAGTGCTCAGGTTTCTGCTGGTGCCAAAGCAAGTCTAGAGACTGAGAGCATTGGCCTGGCCATAGCTATGCTCAGGGGTTAGTGGTGGAGACAGTCTTGTGGTCACTAATGCTGACACTAAATTGGGTCATAGCTGAGTCTCACAACCACAGAAACCTACATAGGCTGTGTGTGGGCTGTCTTGGGCCTATTTCAAGGCTGGCAGTGATGTAGGTCAAAACTAGAGTCTGGCCGAGTAAGGTGACCCACACTGACTATGAAAATCTATAATCCATAATGTGCCAAAATCCAAATTTTTTTGAGCACTACATTGTCTCATTAATGGAACATTTTGGATTTCAAATTTTTGGATTAGGAATTTGCTCAGCCTATAGAAAGGAGAGCATTTCATTCTATTGTTGTAATGATTATTAATAGTAGCATTTTATTGGAAGCAGTAAAGGGTTGTAGCATGTTGGTTTTCCTATCGGGACAAATGGCCAATCCGTTTTTCTCCTAACACCTCTTAAAACCAAGTATCATCATGAAGATATATTTGTCTTTGTAACATACAAATTAAAGTGAAGATAGATGAAAAAGTCAAAATATTAAAGTTAAATGACCTGCCAGAAATCTAGTAGCCTATAATAGATCTAGGATGAAATCTAGGTTGGTTCCCTAAAAGATAATTTGAAATGTTCTCCATGTATAAGATAGACATATGATAGATATAGAGCCCTTAACCCTTTGCACCCATAACATAGATTGAATAGAATGTAATAATATAATAGATGATCCTTTCAGTAGAATAGTACTATAATTGAGATTTTCCTGGATATTCCTGTGGTAATAAAACATTTTATTAGTTAAATCTGACCTCGAAAGACATTTATTACAATGTAGTTTATAAAATGGAAATCCTTGATTTAAAAGTTTCCCACCTAAGTATTTTGAACACTAAACAGACTTCTTGATTCATTTGTTTTTTAAAATTTCTATGGGCCAAGAATGCATTTGGTCATAAAAAAAGTTGCCTGTGCATTTAACAGAATGCTCAGAAGAAAATGATGAAGGCAGCTTAGACAGGTTTGTTGTTGTTATTGTTGGTACTGGGAATTGATTGAACCCTGGGGTGCATTACCACTGAGCTGCATCCCCAGCCCTGTATTTTATTTTTTATTTTGAGACAGGGTTTCACTAAGTTGCTTAGGACCTCACTAAATTGCTGACACCCTTAAATTTGTCATCCTTATACCTCAGCCTCAGAAGTCACGAGATTACAGATGTGTGCCACCATGTCTGACTGAAGACAGCTTAAAGATTAAAAAACTATCTTTTATAAGGAAGAATTTTTTATAGTTATAGGTATCCATATATAAAATGCACATCTGTACAGCATAGATTCTTTACAGAAAGTGAGACTTAATGGCCTATGTAGTCCTTTCCAAATTTATAATCTTAATGCTAAAATGTATAGTTAAAGACACAATATGAAAGTAGAACTGAATTATAAGTAGCAAATGAAAAAGTTTCATAAAATATAATTTTCCACAAGATGGCAGCAAACATTTAACTATGTTCTGATTTATATTCTTATCCCACAAAATTATTTCAATCTGTTGAAATTTTTCTTAGAATTTTGTTTATAAATTCATATATTTAGTGGCTTCCCTTTCCTGCATTTAAAATTTTGTGCATAGTAAATTTTTTAAAAAGTCCTGAGTCAGTGTTTTGAGAACATTTTGCCATGTTGAAGAGGGAGTATTTTTAAATATATAAATACAAAAGACATAAATATATACATGTAAAAGATACTAAAATCTCTCATATTTTGAATCAGTAGTTTTTATCTTCCTATTATATATTTCTTGTTGTCCTAAATAATGGGAGCTTGCTTAATTAAGAACAACTATTTTTTTCTATAATAATATTTCATAACATTTTCATTTGTAATGCCCCTTTGTAAATGATTTATTAGGACTTTCAGACTGAAAGAAAATTTAATTTTTTTTAAAACATATGAAACTAAGGTCAAGACCTGTGACCTTAGTATAAAATCTAGGCCTCCTTACCCTTGGTCAAACCTTCTTGATAGTGTTCTTCCCATAGATATGGATGTCCCATATTCTGTTATCTCAGAATTTAAAGCTTGTTGAAAATATTATCTCTCAGAATACTTAGGTATGTGTTTTTTAATCTCTTGCTAATATGATCTTTAATTGCATGGTTCATATTTTGAGGTTTATATATATATTACCTGCTGTCAGGTGGTATCTTTGTTAGGTCATTTCAGATTTCTTTCTCTAATATCCAAAGTGTAATTTTATTAATAGATGAATGTATGTAATGTTACCCTCTCTAGGAGTAACTTGCTTGGGTTTGAAATGCTTAGGACCATAAGTATTTCAGATTTTGTATTTTTTCAGATTTTTAAAATATTTGCACACATATATGAGATATGTTGGGGATGTGACCCAGTTTAAACATGAAATTCATTTGTTTCATATGTACTGTATACACAGTGTGAAGGTAATTTCATATAATATTTTTAGTGCACCTACATTCATGTGACTTGTCACATGAGATCAGAGTGACATTTTCCAGTTATGGTGTTATATCAGTGTTAAAAAATTTTTGGATCTTGGAACATTTTAGATTTTTGGATTAGGGATATTCAACTTATAGTAAATGGTTAATATACATGTCTGTTATTAATATTACGTTAATTTGATCAAGTCAAAAGCTCTAAGCTATAAGCATGATCATAGAGTTTGAGGAAATCCCTGAGGTACAGGTTAAGTGAGGGAGGGGATACAAGAGAGTACTTTTTGTTGTTTCTTTAGCATTTGGGAATTTGTGGTCTAATGGGAAAGGAGAGCTTATAGAAGGTAGGGAGAGGAAAAGAATCGGATAGCTCACCTGTAGATAGGATCATTACCTTAGAATGTCAGAAATGCTAGAAAATTTTCTGTGATTTAACACCCATGAATAGTTAGTTATAAGATCTGTAGCAGAGGCTGTGTTTTTCTTGAATTTGATGTTATGTATTTCAACTGGAGAGATTAATTTCTACTTTCTAATCTTAAACTCAGCAAGTCTTTCTTTAGAACTAATTTTAGGTAAATGTGAATTTGGAACTCATAGAAAAAATCTTGCCCTTCCAAAATTTCTTTAATGCTTGGCATACATTAAATAAGTCAAATTGTTTTCAGAATTGTATTTATAAAAAATGAGTATGTTATAAAAAATGAGTTTTGTCTGTACTATAAATTTTATTTAAAAAATATTTTAATTTGTTTTAATTAGTTATACATGACAGTAGAATACACTTTGATGCATCATATATAATGGAGTATAATTTCTCATTCTTTTGGTTATACATGTATTTGTATTGGTTATACATGATGTAGAATCACACCAGTCATATAGTTACATAGGTACATAGGGTAGCAATTCTGATTCATTCTACTATCCTTCTTATCCCCATACCCCATCCCCTCCCTTCAATCCCCTCTGCCTAATCTAAAGTAATTGTATTCTTCCCTAGCCCTCTCCCATCGTGAATTAGCATCCACATATCAGAGAAAACATTTGGCTTTTGGTTTTTGGGGGTTGGCTTATTTCACTTAGCATGATATTCTCCATCTCCTTCCATATCCCAGCAAATGCCATAATTTCATTCTTTAAGGCTAATATTCCATTGTATGTGTGTGTATATATGTATACACATCACATTTTTTATCCATTCATCTCCTGAAGGGCACCTAGGTTGGTTCTATAGTTTAGCTATTGTGAATTGAGCTGCTATAAATATTGATACGGCGGTATCACTGTACTATACTGGTTTTAAATCCTTTGGGTGTAGACCGAGGAGTGGGATAGCTGGGTCAAATGGTGGTTCCATTCCAAGTTTTCTGAGGAATCTCCATACCAATTTCCATAATGGTTGCACCAATTTGCATTCCTACCAGAAATGTATGAGTGTACCTTTTCTCCCACATCCTCACCAACACTTATTGTTGCTTGTATTCTTGATAATTGCAATTCTGATTGGTGTACGATGACATCTTAGAATAGTTTTAATTTGTGTTTCTGTAATTGCTAGACATGTTGAATGTTTTTTCATGTATTGATCAAATGTATATCTTCTGTGAAGTGTCTGCTCAGGTTCCTTAGCCAATTTATTGATTGGGTTTTTCATTTATTTATTTATTTTTGGTGTTATTTTGAGTTCTTTATATATCCTGGAGATTAGTGCTCTCTGAGGTGCATGTGGTAAAGATTATCTACCATTCTGTAGACTCTCTCTTCACATTATTTTTCTTCACATTATTGATTGTTTCCTTTGCTGAGAAGAAGCTTTCTAGTTTGAATCTGTCCCATTTATTGATTCTTGATTTTATTTCTTGTGCTTTAGGAGTCTTGTTAAGGAAGTCAGATCCTAAGTCGACATGGTGAAGATTTGGGCCTACTTATTCTTCTAGTAGGAGCAGGGTCTCTGTTCTAGTGCCGAAGTCTTTGATCCACTTTGAGTTGAGATTCCTGCAGGGTGAGAGATAAGGGTTTAATTTCATTTTGTTACATGTGAATTTCTAGTGTTCCTAACCCCATTTGTTGAATAGGCTATCTTTTCTCCACTGAATGTTTTTGGTGCCTTTGTCTAGTATATGATAATTATATTTATGTGGATTTGTCTCTGTATCTTCTATTTTGTGCCACTGGTCTATGTGTCTGTTTTGGTGCCAAAACTATGCTGTTTTTGTTACTATTGCTCTGTAGGATAGTTTAAGGTCTGGTATTGTGATGCTTCCTACTTCACTTTTTCTTGCTAAGGATCGCTTTGGCTATTCTGGGTCTCTTATTTTTCCAAATGAATTTTATGATTGCTTTTTCTATGAAGAATGTCTTTGGAATTTTAATTGGAATTGCATTAAATCTGTATATTTTTGGTAGTATGGCCATTTTGACAATGTTCTACCTATTCAGGAGCATGGGAGTTCTTTCCATCTTCAAAGGTCTTCTTCAATTTCTTTCTTTAGTGTTATCTAGTTTTCATTGTAGAGGTTTTTCACCTCTTTTGTTAAATTGATTCCCAAGTATTTTAATTTTTTTTGATTATAGTGAATGGGGTAGTTTTTCTAATTGCTCTTTTAGTAGATTTGTCACTGACGTTAAGGAACATGTTTGATTTATGGGTGTTGATTTTATAACCTGCTACTTTGCTGAATTCATTTATGAGTTCTAGAAGTTTTATGGTGTAATTTTTTGGATCTTCTAAATATAGAATCATGTCATTGGCAAATAGTGATAGTTTGAGTTCTTCATTTCCTATTCATATCCCTTTAATTTGTTTCGTGTGTCTGATTGCTCTGGCTAGAGTTTCAAGGACAATGTTGAATAGAAGTGGTGAAAGAGGGCATCCTTGTCTTGTTCCAGTGTTTAGAGGGAATACTTTCAATTTTTCCTCATTTATAATGATGTTGGCCTTGGGTTTAGCATTAATATAGCTTTTATGATATTGAGGTATTTTCCTACTATCCCTAGTTTTTCTAGTTTTTGAACATGAACTAGTGGTGCTATATTTTGTTAAATGCTTTTTCTGCATTTATTGAAGTGATCATATGATTCTTGTTTTTAAGTCTATTGATGTGATGAATTATGTTTATTTCCATATTTTCAACCAACATTGCATCTCTAGGATGAACCCCACTTGATTGTGGTGAACTATCTTTTTAATATGTTTTTGCATGCCTTTTGACAGAATTTTATTGAGAATTTTTGCATATATGTTCATCAGGGATATTGGTCTGAAGTTTTCTTTCTTTGATGTGTCTGTCTGGTTTTGGTATCAGGGTGATACTAGCCTCATAGAATGAGTTTGGAAGGGTTCCCTCCTTTTCTATTTCATGGAATACTTTGAGGCGTATTGATGTTTATTCTTTGAAGGTCTTGTAGAACTCGGCTGAGAATCTGTCTGATCCTGGGCTCTTCTTGATTGGTAGACTTTTGATGGTATTTTCTATTTCATTACTTGTAAGTGATGTGTTTAAATCATGTTTTAGTTGTATTTAGAAATTTAGAGGAAGAGATTAAAATATAGAAATTACTTTTTAGAAGAGAGAATGGGAATTATTAATGAGAAAGAAGCCTAAGACAGCTGATGTTTCCCCCACTGAACTTTTGTCTGACTTATCCTATTTTTTTTTCTTTCTTTTGTGCAAAGAGAAGGAAAGGAAATACTTCATTTTTGAGAAGGGCCATATTGTCATTTCAGCCACTAGTGAACTATCTAGATGTGAACCCTTTCAGTCATTCTAGGCCCAGAGCATTCTGGGATGTAAGACCTTATACCTCTTTTCCCTTATCCCAGATTAAAAACAGTTTTTTTGTTCATTTAGAGAAAACCTGAAATTGTTTTTTTCCTTTTTTGGTTCAGAGGTGGTTATTATATGCTAGATAAAAGTTATGATAACAATAGGAAAAACTGAAAATAAACTTGCTAGTAAGTTTTTTCTTTAGTAGCATCTGCTAGAGTTTTATATTTTAGAGACCTTCAATTATAAAAAGTATTTCACCAATATTGTGCATACTTGGAGTGAATTTCATTACCTATACATTGATAGGTTTTGAATGTAAATATTTTATTTAAGGAGTAAATTTAACATCAGATTTGGCTTTAGTTCATACTGATTTTTATTTTCTATTTTATAATAATATTTGTACATAAGAGAAAAATCAAATAAATAAAGGTAAACTGCAATAAAATGTCTCATAACCCTTTCCCTCTAGTCTTTCTTTTCACAGACATAACCTTTGATATTCTCTGTTTTTCCAAAAGTACCAAGCATGGACATAAAGCCTTCTTTGAAAGTGTGCATTAATTATATTAATTTTCAGGCAGTTTTCTTTAGAATACTATCTTAAATGGATATTTTGGCTGTTTCTAAGTGTGCTGCCCCCCGCCCCGCCCCGTCTCACTGTCTCTTTTGGTACTTGGGATTGAACTGGGGAGCACTTTACCACTGAACTACTTCCTTAGCAGACGTTTTTTATGTTTTATTTTGAGACAGGGTCTCCCTAAGTTGCTTAGCACCTTGCTACTAAGCTCAACTGCTAGTGAGTCTGGCCTTGAATTTGGCAGTCCTCTTGCCTCAGCCTCTGGAATTGCTGGGATTACAGACATGTACCACTGTGCCTGCCTTATTTTCTGTTTTTTGGTGGTCTTTGTTTGTTTCTTTTCTTTTTTTTTCCATAATAGGATTGAACCTAGGGCCTTGTGCATGCCAGGCAAATGGTCTACCACTTGGTTACATCCCTGGATCTTTAATATACGTATGTTAATTTTGTAACCAATCACTTTTAATAAATGAGTTCCTTTACTGTTTCTATTTCTTTCCCTAAGTCCATTGGATTTTTCAGCTTTCAGTTAGATGTTATAATTCAAATAAGCATTGGCAAATTACTTTGTAGTTTAAAAACAAAACATAATGATGGAAGTATATTTAAATGTCAAAACATTTTTTTTTTTTTTCTGAGTGTACTTCTATATTCTATGAGCACAGAAAATTTCTACTGGGGCTGTGATGTGCTCAGTGGTAGGGTACTTACTTACCTAGTATTCTTGAGGCTCAAGGTTACATCCCCAGAACTGCAACAACAGCAGTAAAGAATCTGGAGCCAAATGTGGCTCCAGGATGCTGAGACAGGATGATCTTTTGAGCCTATACGTTTGAGACTATCTTAGCAATGTAGCAAGATCCCATCTCAGAAAAAAAAAAGAAAAAAGATATATAGTCTAGTGGTGACACTGTAGTCGTCTTACATTGTGTTAAGTACACTGATGTTTGTATGCTGGAATTCCCTAAGGATTTATTTCTCAGAATATACGCCTATTGTAAAAGCAGCACATAACCACACAGCTCCACTTACTTTATGGTGCGATATATACAGCAATAAAGGAAACATGACCCCTTTTCCCTGTAGGAAATATTTTTTTAATTTTATTTTTCTGGTACTGGGGATTGAACCCAGGGGCACTCGACTACTTAGTTACATACCCATTCCTTTTCATTTTTATTTTGAGACAGGTTCTATCTAAGTTGCTTAATCTTGCCTTGAACTTGGGATCCTTCTGCCTCAACTTCCTGTTCAGTTCCCTCTGTTCAATCATTTTGCAAATGATTGTGAAGATGATTAAGACCTTGAAAACTATCAGGATTTTTAACAAAATTTAATAAAGTAGCCAAATAATATATAAACATATACTTACCAGTGGTTTTTCTTGGTGTTAGTAATCACCATTTAGAAAGTATAGGAAATGAAGATCTATCTTCCAATAAAATTTGGCATGAAATAACTAACAAATGATCTCATAAGAAACACATGAAAACCATTTTAAGAAAACGATAATACTAAGCCACCTGTGATATTCCTGAATGAGAATACTGACTACTACAAATGTGTCCAGTTGTCTTTAATTAATTTACAAATTTATTGCCATGTCTACAAAAGCCTACTGGGAAATTTTAGAATTTTACAGAATAATTCCAAAGATGATTTTTAAAGAAAAAGCAATGATATCTAAGAAAATTTAGAAAAGAATAATTTCTGTGTGAGACATTGAATTCTACTTTTTCTTTTTCTTTTTGGTACTGGGGATTGAACCCAGGGCACTCCACCACTGAGCCACATCCCCAGCCCTATTTTGTATTTTATTTAGAGACAGAGTTTCATTGAGTTGCTTAGAGCCTCACTAAGTTGCTGAAGCTGGCTTTGAACTCATGATCCTCCTGCCTCAGCCTCCCAAGTGCTGGGATTACAGGTGTGCGCCACTGCTCCTGGCTGAATTCTACTTTTTGAAGTTATAATAATCAACATTACTACTCAGTTTCAGAAATTTATAGATGAACAAAGAGAAGGGATAGATGGCTTTGAAATACAAGCCTTTATTGTATTATAAATGTAGAAACCCTAACACTGACAATTGGATGTCTATCCTAAACTTATACACTTTAGTTGTAGAAAATACAAGAGGTTAAATGCAAAAAAGCCAAACCATTACAAAAACATAAAATGTAGGTGGTACACATTAGCTCTTTAAGTAGGATCAGCACAGAAGCAATGTAAGACTAGAAATAGCATCTATATTGTTTAACAATGAGATATATGTATGTTAAAATAATCAGGAATCTAACAATTATATAAACTAACCACAACATCAAACATTAATTTTTATGTCAAAATTAAATGAAATCTTAAAACAATGAATAAGGAATAATTAAAAAATAAAAAATAATTAGAAATATAAAATCAGACAAAATAAATATTGGGGGAAATATTGACAAAGCTGGCCAATTATTTCCTTTCTTAAAAAGCTTAATTCATAATTAAATACAAAAAGCACTGATACTCCATTAGAAAAATGGGCAAAGTACATAAATAGACAATTTGTAAACAAAGTTTTAAAAGCTAAAAAATATACCTAGCTAGCTAGTAATATAAAGCAACAGAGTTTAAGAAAGCAATCTGTGTTTTTGGGGGACGGGGGTGCTAGGGATTAAACCTAGGGTGCTCTGCCACTGAACTGTTTTGTGGCAGTGTCTTGTCAAGTATCCCAGGCTGATCTCAAACTTGAAATCCTTCTGCCTCAGCCTCTGAAATTGCAGGGATTAAAATCATGCAGCACTGTGTCTAGATGTCAAATTATTTTGCAAACCAAGTTGCAATTTTTTTTTTCAAATTTTAAGGAAGTTACCCAGGACTTATGAGGTAAGATAGACCCTTTCCTGATCTTCCAATGGAAATAATAGTAACAGTATACCTGTTTTGGAAAGCCATTTAGACATTAGGAATTTAAAAACGTTCATTCTCTGCTTTTCTACTTCTGATGTTCTAGCTTAGAAAATGATATAATCAGAAAAGACTTGTCAGCTGTTTTTTAAGAATAATTCCTATGAGTATTTAATGACTTAAAAATGCAGCACACAACTAATTTTAAAACATAAGAGACAAAAACCAAATAATATGACTCCAATTTTGTTATAAAAACATTTTTATGTAGGTAGGAAAATATCTGTGAGAAATACTAAACTGTAAATAGTAATTGGTTACTAGAGTTTGTATGTTATTCTATTTTAAATTTGTGCCTTAGTAATGTTGTTTAGTAATTAATTAGTAACATTTTCAAAAAGATACTGATAATTTTAAATGCTGTTTATTGGGATTAGATAAGCCCAAGAATCATTTAATAAACAGATCATCAAGTGGGAAAAAGAGGGTCTTGAGCAGGCAGAGTGGGTTTGGTAGTTGTAATGAAGAAATTAGAGAACGTTTACAAAAGCTAAGGCTATCTATGTGGCTGTTGGGGGGGGAAAGCCAGAGTAGGCATTTGTAATTATTCAGTGTAATATTTAACACCTTGTATATGTTAAAAGACTTAATATTTCATTTTAAAATATTTCTGTGCATTTTCTTGTTTAAGCCTTATGAATACTATGAATTAGATACAACATTTTCTACATTTGAACATGTGAAATTTTTCAGAAGAACATTTTCCCCACAATTTTGCATAAAATTCTCTGTAGCCACAGAGAGAATATGCCAGAAGACATAGTCTTACAGTGTTAGTGAAGCAGTTTGCCTATTCAGAGTCTAGATTTATACCTTTTAAGTAAAAATTATTTATAGGAATATACAAAAGCCATCTTGTTTAACTTGTTTTCTCTGAAAGCCAAAACAGTTTGAACAAGTAATATTTGAATGGTTTACAGATTAGTTATCTCACTTAAGGTAAATTTTGGTCAGTGACTCTTGGCTTATATGAGATCTTTGATTGCTTTGGGAATGTAATATAAACTATGAACCCTCTCCTCAGAAAAATGCATCTTGTACATGTAAATTTTGCACACAATTTCCCTGATTTTTGTCTGTTGTGACCCTTGGAGCTCTTAATCACAAGTTCCTCTCATTCCAAATGCAGGTTGAGGAAGGAGAAGAGTAGAACAAAGATTAAATATTAATTTGCAAATTGATTAAGGTTTTTATTAATTTTGTAGTGGCTTTGTACTTAAACATGAAGACTGCTAACTTTTTGAAGTTGTTAGTTTTAGGGTTGTTAGTATGTTTCTGTATTGATGTATGTTTCTGTATTGATATATGTTTCTCATTGCTTTGATTGTGGTCCTTGCAGTGAATTATTCATTTACTAAATACCTGTTTTATGCTATCTTTAAATTAGTGTATTCCGTAGGAGGAATTATTTCAAGCACATTACAAATCTTGATGACTCAGTTTATAAATATTCCCATTTGTGCTTAAAGGTTTGATTTTTAGAAGCAATTGTTTTCTTAATTTTAAAGTAATAATTGTTTTTCAACAGGAGAATCTTATTTACACTGCTGACCCAGAGTCCTTTGAAGTGAATACTAAAGATATGGATAGTACATTGAGTAGAGCATCTAGAGCAATAAAAAAGACTTCAAAAAAGGTGAGTTTTAGTGAAATTATTTGACATATCTCTAAAAAAATTTTTTAGATTATATTCAAATAATATGCCATAAATATTGTATAAAGACTGTCTATACAGCAAAGCCATTCTTTGGTTCTAGGAAATTACCCACAGAAATGAGATAATAGTTTTAGTTCAGTAGCTTCTTCGTCAGAGCAATTATAATAACTTGCTTTCCCTCCCATTCTTGTCACAGTGGTATGTCTATGAATTATGCCTCAGTGGCAGTGTGCTTTTGGTGTTTTACATCTAGATATGTGTTCATTCGTCTTATATATTGTCTCATGTATTTTTTTAGCAAAGGTCTAATGACTGAGTCTGGGGACCTAGGGATCTATTCATGACTCTAGAAGTACATTTTAATTCTTCTCATGATTAAGGTGACTTGCTTCCTTACCTTATCAGAGTTATTGAAGACTTATCAGAATTATTGATAATAAGGCTTTTTAAAAGTAGAACTAGAATTTTAAGGTTCCAAGGGTAATTTGCAATTAGATAGCTTACTCTTAGATTCATAAATTACATATAGTTTTGTTTTCTTTCCCTGTAAAGGATAGGCTTTGTGCCATCTTTGTATCTCCCATCACTTGACATTTGTGGTATATAGTAGATCAACATGTTAAATGATGATTAAAAGAAACTCTCACTCTTCCAACGAAGAAATTGAGATTCAAATGGTTTTTCATGAAAGGTTTCACAAGGCTGTGGCACAATCAGACAATTACCTAGGTGTCCTATCTCCCAGACTGCTTTTTCCCTCCTGATCTCCTTTCTTTTATAGGACTTCAGTGCTTTCTAAATGCAAGGTAGAATAATCTATAACCTACATTTTCTTACTGCTTTAATTCCCTATAGAATTCTGCCACATACTACTTGTAGAAAATTGTATATTTGGCTTTCTTTATGCACATTCTTACCAGGTACATTAAATTTGTGTAGGCTTAACTAATTATAACTTTTTAATTCTAGGTTACAAGAGCATTTTCTTTTTCCAAAACTCCAAAAAGAGCTCTACGAATGGCTCTTATGCCATCACATAGCTCAGTGGAGGGAAGAAGTCCTCCCAGCAGTGATAAACACGGAGTGAGTCGTCTGCCTAGCACATCATCATTAGCAGTAAGTGTTTCTGATTTAATGGGCTAAATGACTTAACTCATGGAGTTGGTTTAGCATTTGTTAGCATTTTAAAAATGGAAATATTAATGTCTCCCATCCCTTTTTAAATTAATCTTGAAACATCTGACTTATTTATTTTACTTACAAAAGAACTGCAAAAACCCTTGGTGTTAAAGTGTAGTTTTTCCAATTTGAATTTTACTGGGATTGAAATGTGTTATAAATCCACAAAGAAAGAAACAGTTTTCAATCTGAATTGTCATTTTACTAATGTAAATACTATGGTTTTGTTTATGCACGTGGGTTCTAATAATAGAGACTGAGTATTATTCTCTTTACTATTTCTCTGATGAGTAGAAAATAATCTCTGAAACTGAACTTTAGAGGATGATACTGGTTCTACATTTGTGTGTATATGTTTAAATAATTCCTGAACAATCCAAATTCACAAGTGTCAGAATTTTTCAATAAGGGCTTTTCTAACATGTATAACCAAGTATATAAGTGATATATCTGTTCTTTCTTTGTACAGTTATTATTAACCTAAGCAACTAAGGTTAAAGAAAAGCAAATGACTGTCACTTCTTAACCATGTGTCCTTCAGCAAGTTTCTTATTCTGTCTGCATTTTTATGGATGAGAGGAAGGAGGTCAACAGTACTTACCCCATATTATTATAAGAATCAAATTATACATATCAATTTATAAAGTCACAAGTCTATATATATGACGTGATTATATGCTGAGACACAGTTTGGGTGGTGATTAAGAGCATGAACCTAGTGTTCAGCTTTGATCTGCTATTTATTAGCCATATGATTTTTGGCAAGTTATTAAAGATTTCTCTGTTTTACCATCATAAAATGAGTATAAAGTGGTTATAAGGACTAAACAAGTTAATGTATGCTATGTGCTTAGAACAGTACCTGGCATATTGTGGGTGCTCTAGTGTTTTCGAAATGGATTACTTTTTATTTTATAAAAAATTTATATAGACAAGGTACATAATATTCAATAAAATTTTTAAAGCTAGTTATTTAGGTCTTTAGTTAACATAATGAAGAGTTACATCTGAATTTATATTTATATAGATTTTCCAATAAGGTTAGCCTTAACCAGCAGGAGACAAGTTGTACTTAGTTGATTATATAAATATATGCAAAGTAATTTGGTTAATTTAAATTGATAGGTAATGTTGATAGGCATTCATTTGTTAAATTTTAAGCTTTTTCAAGGTTGAAGTATTATCTTTTGTTATTTTCTGCATATGTAGTAGCTATTATAAACATTGTCTTTCAGATGAAGGCAAATTAATTTTATAGAAAGATTTTAGGAAATTATTTATAGTTATACTTTTATATAGACAATATACATAAGTAACTTAAGATATCTTTAAGAGATTCATGTCCTCTTCTCAATTGCTTGTTTTGTTCTAACAGATAAACCATTCTGTTTCCACAAGCAATATAATTGGATTTACTAAGCATGTTTATGTTCAGCGCTCAAACTCTACGGGTGGGCGCTCTCAATTCTCCTGGTTTCGATCTATACATCATTCTGCCTCCCGAGCTAGTTTTTCAAAGATACTAGAAGGAAATATTGATTTTTCAAAATTCAAAAAAAGTCCTATCCAAGTCATCTTTGACATTTGTGAAGAATTAGGAGATATGCCAAGCAATAATGGAAACAAGCCTCGTGAAGTTTAATGTGAGCTTATTAGCTATTTGGAATTTGTATTCATGAAAAAAAAAAAAAAAGAAAGTGTTCTTTCTCCACTGAATTACTTATTGGGTGGGTTGGGACTTTTGAGTTCACAACTTTTTTTTTGCTGCTTTGAATTAAAAATAGCATAGGTTTAATAGAGTTTCTTTGCATATTGCCAAATAAAAACCATTTTACAAAGTAATTTACTGTTATGTACAGAATATTTAAGATCCTTTGGAAATTTTATTTAGGACAATGATCTTTTAAGAAAATGTTATGAAATGTAGATTTCTACTCCAAATCTGATTCTTAATCTTAAATAGTTGGCATTTACATAATTTTTTTTTAATATGTCAAATTATAAAAGTTCCACTTGAGGAAAATGTAAACTTTTAATTTTTTTATCATTTGAATGGTAATACGTTACCAACCTAGTTCTTTAAACAATTCATTTTACTACTTTGCTAAGAATTTATAACTAGCTAACTTGTTGACTTAGTTAGCCATTCGTATATGTGTGTGAATTGATATATATATTAATTAGTGGTAGTGGGGATTAAACCCAGGAACATTCAACCACCAAGCTAAATCCCAAGTTCTTTTATTTTTTATTTTGAGACCGGGTCTCACTAAGTTACTCAGGCTAGACTCAGATTGTGATCTTCCTGTGTTAGCCTTCCAAATTTCTGGGATTACAGGCATATGCTACCTCCTGTAGCTCTAATTGATTTATACCCCACTTTTTGGTTTTTATATTCTTATGCATGTTTCTTTGTTATAGTTAAAAATTCTGATATTGTTTTCATTTTGACCTCTAAAACAGTTTGGATCACTAGCAATTTACTAATCACTGTTATCCAGAAGCACTGCTGTTTTTTTTTTTTTTTTTTTTTGGGCTCAGTTTTCATATGGAGCAAGATTATACATACACACAAATTTTGCATATAATACAGACACTCTGGGATTGTATGACCCTAATTTTAGAAAATTATTCCCATGAGATGATTTCACCCCTGCCAGTTTTGCTTTATGAATTAAGAAACCACTAAAGTTGATCAGTTTATAACTTTTTCTTTTATAATCTGTAACACTGAGTCATTAATATCTTACAGAAGAAAATTTGGTTGTTACTACTAGCAGTAAGCCAATATCCATTCTAGTTGAGTTAATATCCAGTTAATTTCAGAATGCTAAAATAGTTTCCACTTCCTTAATTTTAAGTTCTTTTATTTAAAGGGCTTAGAATTTCAAATGTTCTTTAACTAATTCTTTAACTATTTGTATAATGTAAAAATGACAGGCATGATAATCATGCCTAATTTTTTAAACAGAATTTTAAAATAAAAAATATTTGTTTTGTCTTTACAGGGTATCCCATCTCCTTCTCTTGTCAGTCTTCCTTCCTTCTTTGAAAGAAGAAGTCATACTTTAAGTAGATCTACAACTCATTTGATATGAAACTTAAAGAAATATGTAAATTCATACTCAAATAAGAAACTGATTTATGGTACTTGTATTTAGCACTTGGTAAAAGGTGGAAAGAAGAAAAGTAACACTAAAGAAACTATACCATTTGATTTTCTTCTTGAAAGACTTAAGATTTACCTCTTCCATTTCAAGTTAATTCATGTAAAAAATTATATTGATTTTGATGTAATTTATCTCTTTGCTTATATTTCTCATCTGAAGACCAATAATTTAAGTTATTCATGTTATCACTAACTTTGTAACCCTAATAGAGTAAATAGATTTTATTGTAGGTGTTACCTGTGAATGTGTTTGTATAGTATCTGTGAATGAGTTTATGGAAGTACATATTTGTGTATCTCAATTTGTGCAAAGATTAAATACTATTACAATACTTAATGAATAAAAATCTGCACATATTCCTGATTAAATAGTGTGGTCTTGCTTCACATCCACCATTTATTGTATTTAACTGCTCTTTTTTGCCTTGTATTTTCTTCTCAAATATTTTCAAGATATAGCATGATTTGCTTTTATTAACAAGTATAACATTTAAAGAAGATTGTCTTAAAATACGCTTGCAAGTTGAGATAAAAACAAAAAGATTTTAAAATTTTGCATATTTTTCAAAAGCAAGATATTGGATACACTTGTAGCTATTTCAGAGACAATATATTTTTGGTAATTTTTAGCCATTAGCAAATGTTGATTTAGTTTGATACTGTATTGACTTTTTCAAAGGATAAGACCAAGGTAGAGATTGTTTATGCTCTTGATGAAATAATTCTAAAGTTGCCATCAGTTTATTAATACCTCGTGGAATGCATAGATATGTGTGTAGTCAGCTTCTTATTGTGGTCTTATAATTAAATGTAAAATTGGAAATTTACTTTTGTAACATTTTTTCAAAGTCATGTTATCCTTCATAGTAGTTTTTTTTGTTTTGTTTTGTTTCTATCATCAGTAATTCAGAACAACCAAGTTTATATGAATAAATACATTTTTATTCCCTGCCCATTCAGGGATTACTGAAAAGGTTTCATGGTTACTTAACATTTTTAATTATATACTTTAACTGACCATAGATTTTTTTTTTTTTTGTGCCATGTATGTCATTTCAGAGATTAATAAATGACCTTTTGGAGGGATGTATTTTAAAAGTAGTTATATTAGTAAGAACTTTGTAAATAAACAACTTAAAACCCAATGTGTTTTATGTCTCATGTCTTAATTCCTTCAGTCACATTTTCATAGACCAGTTAGGAATACCTCATCGTGCTCTGCTCTATTTTGGTTTTGGCTTGCTTATTTATTTTATTCCTTCCTCTGTTAAATGCATTTGAGCATTTTTATATACTGAGTTATCTGTAGGTTTTAATATGGAATCTACATTATGGAGTGAAAATAGTGAATTCTATATTATGTAAATTTTTTGTTTATTTATATATATGCATTTTTTTCTGGCAGAAAACATAACCACCAATTTTTTGTTTATTTATATATATGCATTTTTTTCTGGCAGAAAACATAACCACCTCTAATAAGAGGTGGAGGTGTGCTTTTTCCCCCAAGGTGGTGTGAGGGTTTTCCAGAGACAAGAAATGACAAGAGATAAGGCATGAAGTTGTGAAAGTATTGTCTGTACTCTGGCAAGAAAGAGCAGGTAATTTTAAAGGACTGCTTCTGGCTCTCATTACCTACTTACTCTAGGTTTTGGATATATTCCTTTTCTCGGATGAAGAAAGTTTGCATATGTACTTCTGCATGTGTTAAGATTCTGTATCATGCATAGCTATTAAACATATTCCACTGATTGTCCTCTGTTGAGAATATCATATATGCTTTGTTTTTTATAAGAGCTTTTGAATTGATTTAAGGCTTTTAGTGCATCAGATAGTTTTCTTCCCAGAATACAAGGGTGGTTCAACATCAGGAAATGTATCAATATGACTTATATTGACAATTTACAGGAGAATGGATATAATTTACCAAGCTACAAAAGGTCAGTTAATACAATTCAGCCACTGTTTTTAATAAAAATTTTAAGGACCTTTGACAGCATAACTGACCAAGCAAGTACATTAAGAATGGGTTTCCTTCTAATGGAAACATCAAACATTTCTTTATATAACCAAAATAATAATACTAAAGTTAAAAGAATAATACAGAACCAGGCATGGTGGCACATGCCTGTAACCCCAGCTACTTGTGAGACTGAGGCAGGAAGATCAGAAGTTCAAGGCTACCCTGGGCAATTTAGGGAGACTGTCTCAAAATAGCTCTGTAGTAGAGCACTGCCTAGCATATGTGAACCCCTGGGTTCAATCCCCAATACTCGAAAGAAAAAAAAGAAGCAAGGCTGAAATCCCCAGGCGTGGGAAATTTAGAAATCGAAACCAGATGATAAGTGCAGACTGATACCAAAAATTAGCCGAAGGAATTGAGGACCAAGATGTGGGCTTTAAAGTGCTGAAAAGTTGATCTCTGACTCCTTTTGTTGCAGGCATAGGAGATGGTACCTTGGGACCATAAAAATCTTATGGAGAGTGATGCCTTGGAGCTATAGAAGGTTATGGCTATGGTTACGCATTAATAACCTGTATAGATTCTAAAACTTTGAAAATGTGATCCACCCATCAGAAATGGCTTAGGGCATATGAGACGGTCTTTTAAAAAAAAGATTGGAAAAGTCCGGCTGAAGATAACTCATTTAAAAGCAAAAAAGGAAATGGAGATGTACAAGGAGAGTAAACGGATGAAGCAAATAGAATCCATACTCCAAGAACTGAAATAGTGAATCAATCAAAAAGACACACATGTATATAATACTTTATATATATAAAATACACACACACACACACACACACACACACACACATATTAGAAAGAACTCATAGGCCAGGATGACTTTTTTTGAAAACTTGTTTTGATAAAGAATTAGAATCAACTTCTAGATATAAAAAGAGGCACAACTGAGGAGAAAACTAGTGATCTAACAGATAAATTTGAGAAAATTAACAGACCTCACAGACAATATTGAAAAGTACTAAAAAATGTGCAAGAGGTAAAAAATGAAATGTGTTCTCCAATACTCTCTAAGAAAATATGAGGAGAGAGAAATTAAAATCATGCGAGGGCTGGGTGCAGTGGTGCACGCCTGTAATCCCAGCGACTTGGGAGGGTGAGGTAGGAGGATTGTGAGTTCAAAGCTAGCCTCGGTAAAAGCAAGGTGCTAAGCAGCAACACAGTGAGACCTTGTCTCTAAATAAAAGATGTGGTTCAGTGGTTGAGTGACCCCAAGTTAAATCCCCAGTACAAAAAAAAATCATGGGAGGGAGTAGAAAGCAATATTTGAAGAGATACTAGCTGAACATTTTGTAAAATTGCATGAGAACTTGTAACTTAAAGTCAAGTACTGAGCAGGATCAATTAAAAGTCTTAACTGGGAAAACAAGACAGTCTAGGAGAAAGGTAAGAGTGTTAACATGTTGATGAATATATTTAATATTTAAAAGATGAATTTTCTTCAAATTAGCCTGTATGTTTAAGTTCAACAAAAGTTTAGGAGATTTTCTATGAAACGTAATACAAAGAAGTCAATACAAATACATTTTTAAAAAACAGGTCACATGCTGGGAGAGAAATTACAATTCATAAAACAAAGAATTTAGAGTGTATGTAGAATATATGGAGGTTAAGAATGAATTTCCAGCCGGGCATGGTGGCGCACGCCTCTAATCCCAGCACTTGGGAGGTTGAGGCAGGAGGATCGCGAGTTCAAAGCCAGCCTCAGCAATTTAGCGAGGCCCTAAGCAACTCAGTGAGACCCTGTCTCTAAATAGAATACAAAATAGGGCTGGGGATGTGGCTCAGTGGTTGAGTGCCCCTGGGTTCAATCCCCAGTACCAAAAAAAAAAAAAAAAAAAAAAAAAGAATGAATCTCCAAAAGACAACCCAATAGAAAAATTGCTATAAGATACAAATAGATGGTTCACACACACACAAAAAGGGACCCTTTAAAAGTGTAGGATAATGAAACTTACAAGAAAATATTCATTAAGAATTATACTAACATACCAGTTTAAATGCATCATTAATGGGAATCTAAATGTTTGACAATGTTTTTGCTGGGTGCAAATGGACTCACATTTCTAGTGTTAACATAAAATGACTACAACCTCCTATGGAGGGGAAGTTAGTAATACCTATCGAAATCATATACAGTTGTCCTTGGACCTAGTAATGGCACATTTACTAACTTTTCCCCCTAAGATATGCTGAAAAAAGTACATAATGACCTATGTCCTTCATTGCTGCATTATGGTGGTAGCAAAACACTGGAAATTGATGTTCATTAATAATAATAAATTAATAATAAAATGGTATCTACCCATAGATGGAGTACTCTGCAGTGGTGAAAAGACATTTTATACACACACACACGCTCATATATCCTTTAAAATATATTCTGGAAATCTTGTATGTTAGATATAGATTCATATCCAAAATATATTTTGAAATGATAGGGCAAGATTTAAAGGTGAGCCCACTATAGGATCTGACAATATTTCAACTAATTTAGCTAAGCCTGCAATTGCTTTTCAGTAAAGATTGACTCCATGGAAAAAACTCATTAAGGAAGTCAAGGAAAGAAGCAATAAGGAGCATAAGAAATGTGAATGGGTGGTGAAGATAAGGCTCAGCGGAGTCAGAATGATTCATGTAAAATGTTTCAGGAGTCATGGGTTTGAGTAAATTATTTTGGTTAATTTGAGAGAGACCTTTTTTGGATTGGTATTTATTTTGTGCCCTAGATACAAATTTAACATTTGATCTTTTATCCTTTTTTAGGAATTCCCCATTGTTAATATTATTTAAGAGTCCATTACAGCCTTATGATTTTAAATTATCCTTGGTGAATTTTAAAATTTACTACCAGTAATGTAAAACCAAAGGTTATAGTAAGAATACATAGTAAGAGCGCCACCAGAAGGAGTTTCCAGTTTTGATGTAGAAAATTGCAGGATATAAAGAGGCTGCTTCAGCTGGTCAAAAATGTGTGTTTATAAATGTCTTGGGTTCCTGCCTAAGTAGGGGCTAAGAATGCATCACATCATGGCCCCGGAATATGTACTATGTAAAGTAACTTTTCATAATTTGATACAATAGGGAAAAACAACTTATAAAAGTTTTTGTTAGGTACTAAAGATCCACCATGCAGGAGAGCACTAGTTTACAGCTAGTTTTTATCAGTTTGTTTCCTGCTTGTAAAATTTTGAGAGTCTAATTAATACCCCACTTCCTTTTTTTTTTTTTTTTAATCCTCTTTTCATTTAGTTGAAACTGTGTTTCTGGTAGAGTAACATTCTCAAAATCCTTAGCAAACTCACATACATGTTGCACAATTTACTCCATTTAGACAAGAGACCTTTCACATATCTTTTCTGGATAAACTCATCTCTATCCTGGCTTCTGCTGACATGGCTAAGTCACATGCCTAATCCCTTCACAGAGATTTCAGAAGGCTTTAGTGGAGCTAAATCCTGCTGATTGTATTAGGGTGTTCCAGAAAAAGATGATGGTATAATCAGTCTGAGTCTGACAGCCTGGGAATCAGGGAGGCTGATGAGGTAACTCCTGGCCTTCAAGGGCCCACCTGCGTTGATGAGGTGGGTTTTTTTGTTTTTTGTTTTTTATTTTACTCAGTCTATGGATTCAATTGCTAATCTCCCATAAACGCCTCACAGACATATCCAGAGACAATGTTTTACTAGCTATCTAGGCATCCCTTAGCCCAATCAAGCTGACACATAAATTAACCATTACAAGTCTACCCCTTGTCAACTTGACACCCAAATGCATTTCGTAAAATCATACTTAGTCTTGAAATAATGACAAGGTTTTTTTATTGTGCCTAACATTATAAAACTATCATGTATCAACTAAAAATGCACTAAAAACCTTCCCCAGAAAAGGAGTAAGTCCTTGACTGATGTTTACTCTTCTAATATCATGTAGCTTAAAATTAACAATATTTAAATAATGATATGAACTAATACATCTTTGTTAGCTTTGTGTTGTTATAATGAACTGAGATAACTTTTATGAAGAGAAAAGTTTTTTTTGGCTCACTGTTTTTAAGTTTCCAGTTTATGATTAGGTAGACCTATTGCTTTTGGTCTCTGGTGGGAGTGCTAGATGGCAGGGATAGAGAGTGCATTATAGCAATTGCTCACCTCATGGCCAGGAAGCAAAAGAAAAAGAGAAAGGAGCAGGTCCCACAATATCCTTAAGGGCACACCCTTAATCACCTAACGACCTCTCCCTAGACCCTTCCTAAAGGTGCTACCACCTCCAAAAAGTGCTACTTTGAGGATCAAGGTTTTAACACAATGGTCTTTTGGGGGACATTCAAGATGTACACTAACAACACCTCATTTAATATAGGAATTAAATGAAAGAAAACATGTTTGCAAGGTATCTGTGTGCATATACACATGTATTCATACAAAATAAGGAAATACTTAAGATAATGATGATCATTTCTGTAATTGCCACATGATTGTAGCTGGTATTTATAACTACCTTTTTCTAGTACCCATTTCGTAGACCCTTTATTTTTTAAGTACCTCAGGTGGTCATGGTTCTTTGCTTGGTGGGATGACCCAACCCTTCATCCCAGAAAGGTATGGATCACTTTTAGTCTTGTCTGAATTGGTGTCATTTCCCATTGACTTTAATCATAGAATAGAATGAAGTAATAAGAAGAGATGCCCTAACCACGCTCCTGTATTCCAGACATACTCTTCCTTGCTTCCATAGCGGAGTAGTAGTGCAATTTCCCTTTGGTAATCAGGACCCATTACCTTAGCCAACACCATGGCACTCTTCTTTGCCTGTTGTTTCAGGGGCATCAGCCACCCAGTGTCCAGGTGGCAGTCTTAAGTTCCAGTTCAATGGAATCTTCCATTGGAAACATTTTGTTGACAATCTTCAGTTGTGTCTTCTGTTGGAAACATTTCTCTCTCTGGAACTAAGACTTCTAGGCCTGATGAGTGTAGTCACAGGAATAAAAAGCAAAAATTTTACCATTGAATCACTAGCAGTAATGGTGAGTGATCCCATTGCCATTTTTTTTTCTTTTTCTTTTTTTTTTTTTTTTTTGCAGTGCTGGGGATTGAACCCACAGCCTTATGCTTGTGACATAGGGACTCTACCAACTGAGCTATATCCCCAGCCCTGCCATTGCCATTTCTACCCCTTGATTCCTAGAGCTGTGATTTCTGGTTATGGGAGAAACAGCACATATATTGGGCCTGAGTCAGAGCAAACATGGCCAGGAGAAGTTTGCCCATCCCTGTGCAGTATTGCCACCTTTCTGGTACCAGGGATTGAACCCAGGGGCACCCATGAGCGCTCTACCACTAAGCTATGTTCCCAGCCATTTTTATTATATTTTTTATTTATTTTGAGACAGGGTCTCACTAATTTTCTATGGTTGGCCCAAAACTTGCTATTCTGTCTCAGCCTTCTTAATTGCTTGGATTATAGGTACATGCCACGGTGCCTGACTGTTAACAACCTTAAAGGCCATTCTATTATGCAGCTTCAGGATGGTGGGAACATAGACCAGTGAATTTCATGAGCACAGGTCCATTGCTCTACTCCTTTGACTATGAAGTTACTTGATCAGAAGTGATGCCATGTGGAATACCATGACTGTGGATGAGATATGCTGTGAGTTTACAGATAGAAGCTTTGGTAAAACTATTGAATACAAGGAAAGCAAATTTGTGTTTAAGCTGTCTATTCCAATAAGGACATAATGTTGCCCTGTCCGTGATGGAAATTGTCCAAGGTAATCAACCTGCCAGCAGAACCTGACTGATCACCCCATAAAACAGTGCCATATCAGGGACTCATTCTCTGTTGGCAGCTTGGACACTAACCAATAGTCATGGACAGGTTAGCCTTGGTGAACGGAAGTCCCTGTTGCTGAGCTTGTGCATGACCTCTATCTCAGGAAAAAAAAAGGGTTGGCAATTTTATTCATAAGTCCATTGAGAGATGACAGATGACTGAAAAGAAAAGTTTTTATTTACAGAATGAGTGATACTATCCACTTGATAATTGAAGTTCTCTACTTAAGTTAGTTACCCTTTGGTAATCATAGGACAAAAGTATTTTTGCATCTTTTGCTCATTTGGAGAATTATATATCTCTTCCCCCAATTTTTGTCACTGGCTTTCTAATCATGTCTTTTCAAGTCCCTAATGATACAGACCTTTAGTTATAACCCATGAATTGGTATGTCACATGGTGACAATTTCTTCTTCCAAGCAAGGTCAGCTACCTAAGGTTCTGACCATTGAGAAAATTCTCCTTCACCACTGTCGTTCTCGGATGTCCCTGAGAGAGCTGTAGTTTCTCAACAGTTTACGTTCAGGAGGTGCACCCAACATGCAGAATCACCTGTGAACCAGGCCCTAGAATTCTCTTCCTCTCTCAACAGATTATAGGGAAATCTGCAAGAAGTAATAGGTGTAGACTGGGAGAAAGAAGTACAGCAGGAGTGGGGACTAAGGATTTTGGGCCACTTCTTGTAACGCACTATGAGTTCAGGGTTGTTCGGGCTTGATCACATACGTGCCATTTCTATTTGATGATGGAGTGTTGTTGTGCATGCCTGACTTTATAGTTTTGAGAGTCAGATAATTCTCAGTTCATGATAGGCAGTTTAGATTGCATAGTAACTTGGTGGCACCTGGTCAAATATTCAGTTTTATTAAGGCCCAATAGAAGGCCAAGAGTTGTTTGTAAAAAAAGAGTCATTACCTGCGGAAGATGGCAGGACTTTACTTCAAAATTATTAAGTCCTCCACCTCAATTCTGTAGGGACCTGCTAAAGGCTTCAAACAGTATCCCTATATACTACTGAAACTTCAAGCATCATCAATCTGCTGGATTGTGTGACCTAAGTGGAACAGCAACTCCAACAGTGGACTGGACCTATTATAGAGCTGCCGCCTTCTTTTTTTTCCTTCCTTTCCGTTTTTTTTTAATTTTTATTTTTTCTGTGTCCTACTAAAAAAACTAGCAGTTTTTCAGGTTACTTGATAAATAGACCAGTAAGATACCGGAGTAAGAAATATATTATTTCCCAAATCTCAAAGGGCCCACTGTGCCTTGTGCCTCTTTCTCAGTTACAGGGAGATGCAGTTCCAACAATGTATCCCTCACTTTATTTATTTATTTTTTTAAATTTATTTAATTTTGATTCATTGAACACAAATGGAGTACAGCTATTGTTTCTCTGGTTGTACACAAAGTAGAGTCACACCATCTGTGCATTCATACATGTACACAGGGCAATGATTTCTGTCACACATTCTGTTATTATTCTTACCTCCCCACCCCGACCCCACCCCTCCCTTCCCTCTATGCA
The DNA here is from genome assembly GCA_020662805.1 of Glaucomys volans. Classification (NCBI taxonomy): domain Eukaryota; kingdom Metazoa; phylum Chordata; class Mammalia; order Rodentia; family Sciuridae; genus Glaucomys; species Glaucomys volans. The sequence continues at coordinate 221,905 of JAJEJO010049932.1, forward strand.
ATCTATCCTTCCTCCATTCTTGCCTCCCTTCTACCCTGCATTATGCATCATCATTCACTTACCAGAGAGACCATTTGGCTTCTGGATTTTTGAGATTGGCTAATCTCACTTAGCATAATAGTCTCCAACATCATCCATTTACCTGCAAATGCCATAATTTTATACTTCTTTATGGCTGAATAATATTCCATTGTGTATATATACCACAGTTTCTTTAGCCATTCATCTATTGAAGGGTATCTAGGTTGGTTCCACAAACTAGCTATTGTGAATTGAGCAGCTATGAACATTGATGTGGCTGCATCACTGTAGTAATCTGATTTTAAGTCCTTTGGGTATAGGCCAAGGAGTGGGATAGCTGGGTCAAATGGTGGATCCTTTCCAAGCTTTCTAAGGAATCTCCACACTGCTTTCCAGAGTGGCCGCACCAACTTGCACTCCCACCAGCAATGTATGAGTTTACCCTTTTCCCCACATCCTTGCCAACACCTGTTGTTGCCTGTATTCTTAATAAAAGGCATTCTAATTGGGGTAAGATGAAATCTTAAGGTGGTTTTGATTTGCATTTCTCTTGTAACGAGGGATGTTGAACATTTTTTCATAAATCTGTTGATTGCTTGTAGATCTTCCTCTGTAAAGTGTCTGTTCATTTCCTTGGCCCATTTATTGATTGGGTTATTAGTGTTCTTGGTGTAAAGATTTTTGAGCACTTTGTAGATTCTGGAGATTAGTGCTCTGTCTGAAGTGTGTGTGGCAAAGATTTTCTCCCACTCTGAAGGCTCTCTCTTCACATTGCTGATTGTTCCCTTTGCTGAGAAAAAGCTTTTTAGTTTGACTCTATCCCAATCATTGATTCGTGCTTTTATTTCTTGTGCTTTAGGAGTCATGTTAAGGAAATCTGGTCCTAGGCCAACATAATGAAGATTTGGACCTATTTTCTCTTCTATTATATGCAGGGTCTCTGGTCTAATTCCTAGGTCCTTGATCCATTTTGAGTTGAGTTTTGTACAGGGTGAGAGATATGGGTTTAGTTTCATTTTGCTGCATATGGATTTCCAGTTTTCCTAGCACCATTTGTTGAAGAGGCTATCTTTTCTCCATTGTATGTTTTTGGCTGCTTTGTCAAGTATGAGATACCTATATTTATGTGGGTTTGTCTCTGTGTCCTCTATTCTGTACCATTGATCTATCTGTCTATTTTGGTGCCAATACCATGCTGTTTTTGTTACTATTGCTCTGTAGTATATTTGAAGGTCTGGTATTGTGATACCCCCTGCTTCACTCTGCTTGCTAAGAATTGTTTTAGCTATTCTGGGTCTCTTATTCCTCCAAATGAATTTCATGATTGCTTGCTCTAATTCTATGAGGTCCATTGTTGGGATTTTAATTGGAATTGCATTGAATTTGTATAGCATTTTTGGAAGTATGGCCATTTTGACAATATTAATTCTGCCTATCCAAGAACATGGGAGATCTTTCCATCTTCTCAGACTTTCTTTAATTTCTTTCTTTAGTGTTCTGTAGTTCTCATTGTAGAGGTATTTCACCTCTTTTGTTAGATTGATTCCCAAGTATTTTATTTTTCTTGAGGCTATTGTGAATGGGGTAGTTTTCTAATTTCTCTCTCAGAGGATGCATCACTTATGAATACAAATCCATTAGATTTATGAGCATTAATTTTATATCCTGCTACTTTACTGAATTCATTTATGAGTTCCAGAAGTTTTCTGGAGGAATTTTTAGGGTCTTCTAAATAGAGAATCATGTCATCAGCAAATAGGGATAGTTTGAGCTCTTCTTTTCCTATTCGTATTTTTCTAATTTCTTTGGTCTGTCTAATTGCTCTGGCTAGAGTTTCAAGAACAATGTTGAACAGAAGTGGAGAAAGAGGGCACCCCTGCCTTTTTCCAGTTCTCAGGGGGAATGCTTTCAATTTTTCTCCATTTAGAATGATGTTAGCTGTGGGCTTAGCATAGATAGCCTTTACAATGTTAAGGAACAGTCCTACTATTTTTTCTGGTGTTTTGAGCATGAAGGGGTGCTGTATTTTATCAAATGCTTTCTCTGCATCTATTGAAATAATCATGTGGATCTTGACTTTAAGTCTGTTGATATGGTGAATTACGTTTATTGATTTCCAGATACTGAACCAACCTTGCTTCCCCAGGATGAAACCCACTAGATCATGGCACTATCTTTTTAATATGCTTTTGTATGCGATTTGCTAAAATTTTGTTAAGAATTTTTGCATCTATGTTCACTAGGATATTGGTCTGAAATTTTCTTTCCCTGATGTGTCCTTCTCTGGTTTTGGTATCAGGGTGATATTAGCTTCATAGAATGAGTTTGGAAGGGTTCCCTCCTCCTCTATTTCATGAAATAGTTTGAGGAATATTGGAATGAGCTCTTCTTTGAAGGTCTTGTAGAACTCGGCTGTGAATCCATCTGGTCCTTCCTGGACTTTTCTTTGTTGGTAGGCTTTTGATGACTTCTTCTATTTCCTTGCTTGAAATCGATCTATTTAAGTTGTGTATGTCCTCCAGATTCAGTTTGGGTGGCTCATATACCTCTAGGAACCTGTTGATGTCTTCCAGGTTTTCTATTTTGTTGGAGTATAAATTTTCAAAATAGCTTCTAATTATGTTTTGTATTTCAGTTGTGTCTGTTGTAATATTTCCATTTCCATCACGAATTTTAGTAATAGGGATTTTCTCTCCTCTTCTCTTCGTTAGTGTGGCTAAGGGTTTGTCAATTTTGTTTATTTTTTCAAAGAACCAACTTTTTGTTTTGTCAATTTTTTGAATTGTTCTTTTGTTTCAATTTCACTGATTTTAGCTCTGATTTTAATTATTTCCTGTCTTCTACTACTTTTGGTGATGATCTTTTCCTCTATTTCTAGGGCTTTGAGCTGTATTGTGAGGTCATTGATTTGTTGACTTTTCATTCTTTTATTAAATGCACTCCATGCAATGAATTTTCCTCTTAGCTCTGCTTTCATAGTATCCCAGAGATTCTGATATGTTGTATCTTTGTTCTCATTGACCTCTAAGAATTTTTTTATTTCCCTTCTATTATCCATGCATCATTCAATAGCATATTATTTAATCTCCAGGTGTTGGAGTAGTTTCTGTTTCTAACTTTATTGTTGATTTCTAATTTCATTCCATTATGATCTGATAGAATACAAGGTAGTATCTCTATGTTTTTGTATTTGTTAAGAGTAGCTTTGTGGCATAACACATGGTCTATTTCAGAGAAGGATCCATGAGCTGCTGAGAAGAAAGTGTATTCGCTTTATTTTTTTTTTTTTTTGGAACCAGGGATTGAACTCAGGGACACTCGGCCACTAAGCCACATCCCCAGCCCTATTTTGTATTTTATTTAGAGACAGGGTCTCACTGAGTTGCTTAGGGCCTTGCTAAGTTGCTGAGGCTGGCTTTGAACTCGTGATCCTCCTGACTCAGCCTCCCAAGTTGCTTGGGTTACAGGCATGCACCACCGTGCCCGGTGTATTCGCTTTTTGATGGATGGAATATTCTATATATGTCTGTTAAGTCTAAATTAGCGATTGTGTCATTGAGTTCTATGGCTTCTTTGTTCAATTTTTGCTTGGAAGATCTGTCCAATGGTGAGAGAGGAGTGTTAAAGTCCCCCAGTATTTTTGTGTTTTGGTCTATTTGGTTCCTGGAATTGAGAAGGATCTGATTGACGTACATGGATGCACCATTGTTTGGTGCATAAATATTTTTTTTTTATTTTTTTTATTTTTTTTTTTTATTTTTATTTTTTATTATTATTATTTTTTTTTAACTTATTGATTCATTGAACACAAATGGAGTACAGCTATTGTTTCACTGGTTGTACACAAAGTAGAGTTACACCATCTGTGCATTCATGCATGTACACAGGGCAATGGTATCTGTCACACATTGTTATTAATTTTACCCCCCACCCACCCCCACCCCTCCCTTCCCTCTATGCTAGCTATCTTTCCTCCATTCTTGCCATCTTTCCCCCCCACATTATGCATCATCATTCATATATCAGAGAGACCATTCGGCTTTTGGATTTTTGGGATTGGCTGATCTCACTTAGCATAAGAGTTTCCAACATCATCCATTTACCTACAAATACCATAATTTTATTCTTCTTTATGGCTGAGTAATATTCCATTGTGTATATATACCACAGTTTCTTTATCCATTCATCTACTGAAGGGCATCTAGGTTGATTCCATAATCTAGCTATTGTGAATTGAGCAGCTATGAACATTGATGTGGCTGCATCACTGAGGCAATCTGATTTTAAGTCCTTTGGGTATAAGCCAAGGAGTGGGATAGCAGGGTCAAATGGTGGATCCATTCCAAGTTTTCTAAGGAATCTCCACACTGCTTTCCAGAGTGGCTGCACCAACTTGCACTCCCACCAGCAATGTATGAGTGTACCCTTTTCCCCACATCCTCGCCAACACCTGTTGTTGCCTGTGTTCTTGATAAAAGACATTCTAATTGGGGTAAGATGAAATCTTAAGGTGGTTTTGATTTGCATTTCTCTTATAACGAGTGATGTTGAACATTTTTTCATAAATCTGTTGATTGCTTGTAGATCTTCCTCTGTAAAGTGTCTGTTCATTTCCTTGGCCCATTTATTGATTGGGTTATTGGTGTTCGTGGTGTAAAGATTTTTGAGTACTTGGTAGATTCTGGAGATTAGTGCTCTGTCCGAAGTGTGTGTGGCAAAGATTTTCTCCCACTCTG
>JAJEJO010049932.1:231661-279708 GCA_020662805.1 Glaucomys volans
AGATCTTTCCATCTTCTCAGATGCTCTTTAACTTCTTTCTTTAGTGTTCTGTAGTTCTCAGTGTAGAGGTCTTTCACATCTTTTGTTAGATTGATTCCCAAGTATTTTATTTTTTTTGAGGTTAGTGTGAATGGGGTAGTTTTCCTAATTTCTCTCTCAGAGGATGCATCACTTACAAATAAAAATGCATTAGATTTATGAGCATTAATTTTATATCCTGCTACATTGCTGAATTCATTAATGAGTTCCAGTAGTTTTCTGGTGGAATTCTTAGGATCTTCTAGATAGAGAATCATGTCATCAGCAAATAGGGATAGTTTGATCTCTTCTTTTCCTATTCGTATTCCTCTAATTTCTTTGGTCTGTCTAATTGCTCTGGCTAGAGTTTCAAGAACAATGTTGAATAGTAGTGGCGAAAGAGGGCATCCCTGCCTTGTTCCAGTTCTCAGGGGGAATGCTTTCAATTTTTCTCCATTTAGAATGATGTTAGCTGTGGGCTTGGCATAAATGGCCTTTACAATGTTAAGAAATGTCCCCACTATCCCTATTTTTTCTAGTGTTTTGAGCATGAAGGGGTGCTGTATTTTATCAAATGCTTTCTCTGCGTCTATTGAAATAATCATGTGGTTCTTGACCTTAAGTCTGTTGATGTGGTGAATTACATTGATTGATTTCCGGATGTTGAACCAACCTTGCATCCCTGGGATGAAACCCACTTGATCATGGTGCACTATCTTTTTAATATGCTTTTGTATGCGATTCGCTAAAATTTTGTTAAGAATTTTTGCATCTATGTTCATTAGAGATATGGGTCTGAAATTTTCTTTCCTTGATGTGTCCTTCTCTGGTTTTGGTATCAGGGTGATATTAGCTTCATAGAATGAGTTTGGAAGGGTTCCCTCCTCCTCTATTTCATGAAATACTTTGAGGAGTATTGGAATGAGCTCTTCTTTGAAGGTCTTGTAGAACTCGGCTGTGAATCCATCTGGTCCCGGACTTTTCTTTGTTGGTAGGCTTTTGATGACTTCCTCTATTTCATTGCTTGAAATTGATCTATTTAAGTTGTGTATGTCCTCCAGATTCAGTTTGGGTGGCTCATATGCCTCTAGGAACCTGTTGATGTCTTCCAGGTTTTCTATTTTGTTGGAGTATAAATTTTCAAAGTAGCTTCTTATTATGTTTTGTATTTCAATTGTGTCTGTTGTAATGTTTCCATTTCCATCGCGAATTTTAGTAATTTGGAGTTTCTCTCTCCTTCTCTTTGTTAGCGTGGCTAAGGGTTTATCAATTTTGTTTATTTTTTCAAAGAACCAACTTTTTGTTTCGTCAATTTTTCGAATTGTTTTTTTTGTTTCAATTTCGTTGATTTCAGCTCTGATTTTGATTATTTCCTGTCTTCTACTACTTTTGGTGATGATCTGTTCCTCTTTTTCTAGGGCTTTGAGCTGTAATGTGAGGTCATTGATTTGTTGACTTTTCATTCTTTTATTAAATGCACTCTCTGCAATGAACTTTCCTCTTAGCACTGCTTTCATGGTGTCCCAGAGATTTCGATATGTTGTATCTTTATTCTCGTTGACCTCTAAGAATCTTTTAATTTCCCCCCTAATGTCTTCTGTTATCCATGTATCATTCAATAGCATATTATTTAATCTCCAGGTCTTGGAGTAGTTTCTGTTTCTAACTTTCTCGTTGATATCTAATTTCATTCCATTATGATCTGATAGTATACAAGGTAGTATCTCTATGTTTTTGTATTTGTTAAGAGTAGCTTTGTGGCATAACATATGGTCTATTTTAGAGAAGGACCCATGCGCTGCTGAGAAGAAAGTGTATTCGCTTTTTGATGGATGGAATATTCTATATATGTCCGTTAAGTCCAGATTAGCGATTGTGTCATTGAGTCCTATAGTTTCTTTATTCAATTTTTGTTTGGAAGATCTGTCCAACGGTGAGAGAGGAGTGTTAAAGTCTCCGAGTATTATTGTGTTTTGGTCTATTTGATTCCTGAAATTGAGAAGGATCTGATTGACATACATAGATGCGCCATTGTTTGGTGCATAAATATTTATGATTGTTATGTCCTGTTGATTTATGCTACCTTTAAGCAATATGAAATGTCCTTCTTTATCCCTTCTGACTATCTTTGGTTTGAAGTCTGCTTTGTCTGAAATGAGGATGGAAACCCCAGCTTTTTTACTCAGTCCGTGTGCATGGTATGCTTTTCCCAACCTTTCACCTTTAGTCTGTGGGCATGTTTTTCTATGAGATGAGTCTCTTGAAGGCAGCATATTGTTGGGTCTTTCTTTTTAATCCAGTCTGCCAGTCTATGTCTTTTGATTGATGAGTTTAGGCCATTTACATTCAGGGTTATTATTGAGATATGACTTGTATTTCCTGTCATTTTAGCTTTTTTAGGGTTTTTAGCTTAACTTTGTTTCTCCTTTGATGGACTCTTTCTTTAGGGTAGTTCCTCCCCATGATGACTGGGATTGTTATTTTTCGTCTCTTCCTCTTCAAATACCTTGTTGAGAATGTTCTGTAGGGCAGGCTTTCTCTTTGTGAATTCTTTAAGCTTTTGTTTATCATGGAAGGATTTTATTTCATCATCAAATCTGAAGGTAAGTTTTGCTGGGTACAAGATTCTTGGTTGGCATCCGTTTTCTTTCAGAGCTTGAAATATGTTGTTCCAGGCCCTTCTTGCTTTTAGGGTCTGGGCTGATAAATCTGCTGATATACGTATCGGTTTCCCCCTGTAGGTAATCTGATTCTTTTCTCTCGCCGCCTTTAAAATTCTATCTTTGTTTTGTATGTTAGGCATTTTCATTATAATGTGCCTTGGTGTGGATCTGTTGTAATTCTGTGCATTTGGTGTCCTGTAAGCTTCTTGTAATTGATTTTCCATCTCATTCACCATATTAGGGAAATTTTCTGATAATATTTCCTTGAATAGATTATTCATACCCTTGGTTTGTATCTCTGCGCCTTCCTCAATCCCAATTACTCTTAAATTTGGTCTTTTCATGATGTCCCATATTTCTTGGAGGGTTCGTTCATGATTCCTAACCATCTTCTCTGTTTGTTCAACTTTGTTTTCAAGATTAAATATTTTGTCTTCATTGTCTGAGGTTCTATCCTCCAAGTGATCTATTCTGTTAATTATGCTTTCTATTGAGTTTTTAACTTGGTTTATTGTTTCCTTCATTTCCTTGTTTCCTTCAAGAATTTCTGTTTGTTTTTTTCTCAGAATTTCTATCTCTTTATTGAAGTAATTTTTTGCTTCCTGCAATTGCTCTCTTAACTGATTATTCATAGCCTGAATCTGCTCTCTCGTCACATCATTCTCTTCTCGGATCACTTTAATTATGAACATTCTGAACTCCATTTCTGTCATTCCTTCTACCATGCTGTCTTTGGGTTCTCTTGATATATCATCTAGGTTTAATTGGGACACTTTCTTCCCGTGTTTTCTCATGGTGCTCGTGTATCTTCCCCTCTGTTGCTTGAGCGGTGTTTGATCAAGCGGTGACCCAAGAAAGGTGCTGTCCCACTGCCTCCAGGTTGGGAATGATCAATGCTTCTGGGCAGAGGCAGCCTAGTGTTGATAGACAATTAGATACAGCAAGGTGGTAGACTCCGGGCCTGGGTGTGGGCCTGGGCACTAGTTCAAGTTGGGGTGGTGTCACAGAACTGTGCTCAGTGATGGAGACACTGGGCTTGAGAGCCCAGGCTGACCTGAACTCCTCGCTGGGGGTTCAGGTAGTGGCAGGTGGTTGCTCTCTCCTGGGGACACTGTAAGCTATTGCCAAAGGCCCAAAGCTCCCTGCCCGATCACTCCAGACACTGCTGACACTGCTGGCGGCCCCAGGAAGCTGGAAATGACCCCCTCTGCCAGGGAAGCCACCAAACTCAGAGCAGTTCCACCTCCCCACTGGAGTCAGTGATTCCAGGGGCTTCGGGCCAACCTCTCCAGGTGTGGCTGGAGGGCCTGGGAAGCCCGAGATGGGCACTCTCTGCCAGGGAAGCTGCGGAAGTGGGGCAGAATAGTTCCCACTCCCAGCCAGAGACTGCGTTCTCAGAGTCTCCCGGCTGAAGCTCCCCTGACGCAGCTCGCGTCCCCAGGAAGCTGGAAATGGACCCCCTCTGCCAGGAAGCCGCCAAACTCAGAGCAGTTCCACCTCCCTGCCGGAGTCAGCGATCCCAGGGGCTTCGGGCCAACCTCTCCCGGTGCGGCTGGAGGGCCCGGGAAGCCCGAGATGGGCACTCTCCGCCAGGAAAGCTGCGGAAGGGTCGCAGAATAGTTCCCACTCCCAGCCAGAGACTGAGTTCCCAGCGTTTCCCGGCTGGGGCTCCCCTGACACAGGTGGAGGCCCCAGGAAGCTGGTATTGGGCCTTCTCCGCCAGTTAAGCCACCAAAATGGCATGGGGTAGTTCCATCTCCCTGCCAGAGTCCGCGTTCCCAGAGTTTCCCGGACGCCTCTGAATGCCCCAGGTAGCCTGAGATGCTCGGTCTCTGCCTGGGAGGCCGCCGGCTGGTGCTGGAGCCAAGGCCAGTGATTCCAAAGCGCTACTGGGGACCCGCACTCACTTGTTGGCTGGCGCAGACCCAGGTCGGTTGCTCCGAAGCTGCTGCCGGGTCTGGCGCTTCTGGATGGTAGCTGCCCGTGGCGGGGCCGAGCCCAGCCCGGCTGAGTTGGTTCTGGAGCGGCACCTGGGGACCCCTTATATGTGCTTTGAATATAATGTCTCGTTGAGAGTCATATTCCTGCTGTTTGAATCCCGAGCAAGTAGGAATCCACGGAGCAAGTAGGAATGCAGCCTTCCTCTAGTCCACCATCTTGGATCTCCTGGTGCATAAATATTTATGATTGTTATGTCTTGGTGATTTATGCTTCCTTTAAGTAGTATGAAATGTCCTTCTTTATCCCTTCTGACTGACTTTGGCTTGAAGTCTGCTTTATCTGAAATGAGGATGGAAACTCCTGCTTTTTTACTCAGTCCATGTGCATTGTATGTTTTTTCCCAACCTTTCACCTTTAGTCTGTGGGCATGTTTTTCTATGAGATGCATCTCTTGAAGGCAGCATATTGTTGGGTCTTTCTTTTTAGTCCAATCTGCCAGTCTATGTGTTTTGATTGATGAGTTTAGGTCATTTACGTTTAGGGTTATTATTGAGATATGACTTGTATTCCTGGTCATTTTGACTTATTTTTGGATTTTAATCTTACTTGGTATTTCTTTTAATTGGTGTTCCTTTAGGGTAATTCCTTCCTTTGCTGATTTACATTGTTGTTTCTCTTATCTTCCTCTTGGAATATTTTGCTGAGGATTTTCTGTAGGGCAGGCTTTCTATTTGTGAATTCTTTTAGCTTGTGTTTATCATGGAAGGATTTTATTTCATCTTCAAATCTGAAGGTAAGTTTTACTGGGTGTAAGATTCTTGGCTGGCATCCATTTTCTTTCAGTGCTTGGAATACGTTGTTCCAGGCCCTTCTTGCTTTTAGGGTCTGAGCTGAGAAATCTGCTGATATTCGTATTGGTTTCCCCTATATGCGATCTGATATTTTTCTCTTGCAGCCTTTAAAATTCTATCTTTGTTTTTTATGTTAGGTATTTTTATTATAATGTGCCTGGGTGTGGATCTGTTGTGATTTTGTGCATTTGGTGTCCTATAAACCTCTTGAATTTGATTTTCCCTTTCATTCATCAGATTTGGGAAATTTTCTGATATTATTTCATTGAACAGATTATTCATTCCTTTGGTTTGTGTCTCTGTGCCTTCCTCAATCCCAATAACTCTTAAATTTGGTCTTTTCATGATGTCCCATAACTATTGGAAGTTCTGTTCATGATTTCTTACCGTCCTCTCTGTCTTGTTGAGTTTGTTTTCAAGATTAAATATTTTGTCTTCGTTGTCTGAGGTTCTGTCTTCCAAGTGATTTAGCATGTTGGTTAAGCTTTCTATTGATTTTTTAATTTGGTTTATTGTAATCTTCATTTCAAGGATTTCTGTTTGTTTTTTTTTTCAGAATCTCTATCTCTTTATTGAAATGATCTTTTGTTTCCTGCAGTTGCTCTTTTAGCATTGCCTGCATTTGCTCTCTTGACTCCTTGTTCGCTTCTCGGATCATTTTAATTATGCACAACTCCCTTTCTAAGAATGCTTCTGCCATGTTGTCATTGGGTTCTTTTGGTATAGTATCTGGGTTTGTTTGGGACATTTTCTTCCCATGTTTTCTCATGTTGCTAGTGTATCTTCCCCTCTAGTAGTGGGAATCCTAGGTATTGAAGTTTCCCCTTAAAGACTTATAGGGTTCCTGCCTGTTTTCAATACCTCCCTTTGAATTGAGAGATCAATATTGGCAGCACACCATATAAACAATATGTGTCCTTAATCTAAATAGTCCCTATTAAGATATTAACAGTGTTGTCTTAATAAACAAAGATGAGTTCAAATTATTATCTATAGCATAACCAGTAAGTTTGCAATAAGGACTGCAGATCCTAATGTTGGACAGGGAGAATGAGGAGGGGTATAGGAGAAAACACTAATGAGATAAGAAGGGAGTCTATAGATATACTATGTCATATGAATAGTGGAAGTGGAATTAAAAGAAATAGGTTGTTAGCATGAGGAAAAAGAGATTCTCCAAGGAAACAGATATATAAGAGGGAGATAGAGTGATAAGCATAATAATAAAATAAAACGTAGGAATATAGTGGGTATATTAGGAATAATCGAAGTATTACAATTAATTTAAAAAATGTTCTGCTATAAAAATATACTCTACAGTTCAAACCTCTTATTTTTCAATGACCTGATGTTTGACAGGTGCTTGATCAAGAAGGGTGCTGTTCCACTACCTCCAGGTTGGGAATGATCAATGCTTCTGGGCAGAGGCAGCCTGGTGTTGATAGACGATTAGATGCAGCACAGGTGCTAGACACCGGGTCAGGGTGTGGGCCTGGGCACTAGACCAAGTTGGGGTGGGGGCCCAGAACTGTGCTCAGTGATGGAGACACTGGGCTTGATACCCAGGCAGGCATGAACTCTGCGCTGGGGGCTCAGGCAGTCGCAGGTGGTCCCTCTCTCCCAGGGACACTGTAAAATGGCACCTAGGGGCCTAAGATCCCCGCTGGGGCTGGGAACTCTAGCCACCCGCAGGCTGGAGCCTATCCTTCACGTTAGAAGGGATATTCGCACCTTAGGATCTCTATAAATTTCACTGAGGTGGAAGCCCCCTAGTTGGATTTATTTCCCACCCTGACACACAAGTGTCTTGCAAATATTCTGGAATAGTTGCAATTTCTCACTTACTCGGCCCGTGAGCATGATGTCATCAATGTAATGCACCAGTGTGACATGTTGTGGAAGGGAAAAGCAGTCAAGGTCCCTGCAAACTAAATTATGACCTGGAGCTGGAGAGTTGTTTTCTTGTGTGTGTGTGCGTGCGCTGGGAATTGAACCCAGAACCTTACACAAGCTAAGCAGGCACTCCATTTAGCCACGACTGAGCTGCATCCCTAGCCCTGGAGAGTTGAGGTACCTCTGAAGTAAGGCAATTGCTGACTTTACGAGTTGAAAGCAAACTGATTCTGGTGGGACTTATGGACAAGAATGGAGACGAAGGCATTTGCTAGCTTAATAGCTGCTTAATAGGCAGCAGGGTATGGGTTAATTTATTCAAGCAATGATATGATGCCTGGAACAGCAACTACAATTGAATTCACTGGTTAAAGCTTATGGTAATTTACTGCCATTCTCCAAGATCCTTCTCCATAGGCTAAACAGAACAGTTGAATGGGGATGAGTTGGGAATCATCACCACTGTGTCTTTCAAGTTTTTTATTTTTATTTTTATTTTTTTTGGTACTAATCTCTGTAGTATTGCAGTTTTGCTTTTAATTTCCTATTTTCCTTCAGTGATTTCCATTTGACCTTTCACACCATGATAGCCTTTACTTCACAAGTCAGGGAACCACCATGGGGATTTCTGCCAGTTGCTATGTATGTGTTCTCCAATTTGTATTCTGGAATTGGGGAAGTAACCACTGGATGGGTTTTGGAACCCACTGGACCCACTATGAAATGCACTGAGCTAAAATTCCACTAATCACCTGACCTCATAAACTATTTCTCTGACTGGAATGACACAGTGACATTTTGGGTCTTCTGGAATCAGTGTTAGTGCCCTGTAATCTCCCAAAGGTCTGATTATTTTTATTTTACCAATACACAGTTTCCCTGGTAAAATGCCCTAGGCATCTTTGGAGGGAGACTATTACACATACTGAGTATAAATGTTTGGTAGTATAACAGAATTCTTCCTCAAAGGACCCTGATCTCTATTTCTTCCAGTGGTCTACAAACCAACTTATCAGGAAATTGACTGAGTGACCATGACACTTTTTATGATCTGAATAAAACTTTGCTCATTTGACTTAGAATTTTGATGCTTGTACAGATTAAAAATGTGATAGGCTTCCTATCTATTTTAGTTGTAGGAGCACAATAATTGACTAACCAACACTGTAGAGCTGACTGTTTTTGTTTGTTAGTTTTTTTTTTTTTTTTTTTTTGGTACTGGGGATTGCACACTCAGAGGCATTCAATCACTGAGCCACACCCCCAGTCCTATTTTGTATTTTATTTAGAGACAGGGTCTCACTGAGTTGCTTAGAGCCTCACTTTCGCTGAGGCTGGCTTTGAACTTGCGATCCTCCTACCTCAGCCTCCTGCACTGCTGAGATTACAGGCATGTGCCACCACGCCCAACTCAGATTGGTTTTTGTTGTTATTGTTATTGTTGGTTTTTGTCAGTTATAACCTTATTTTATTCACAATTTTTATTTAAAATATTTAATTGACAAGGGTTGATATGCTCAAAGTGTACAATATGTTTTGATGTGTATACTTTGTGTAGTGATTGTCAGTCAAATCAGGACACCTATCACCAATCTCTGTTAGTCAGTTTTTTGTTTCTGTGAATAAAATACCTGATAAGAAAAATTTAGAGGAGGAAAAGTTTAGTTTAGCTCATGGTTCAGATATTAGGTCCATGGTTGACTGACTCCACTGCTCTGGGCCTGAGTTAGGCAGAACATCATGGCAGAACAGTGTGGTGGTGGAGCACTGCTTTACTTATGGTTGCCAGGAAACAGAGAGAAAAAGGGGAAGGGCCACAGAGAAGATGACCCCTACCAAGACATGCCCCCAGTAACTCACCTCCTTCAGTCACCTGCCTACAATTACCATCCAGTTAGTCCATTCAAACTAGGATGGATTGATTAGGTTATAGCACTCCTAATCCAATAGTTACATGATTCCAAGGCAATCATTTTACTTGGAAATATTCCTGCATTAACAGGAGATTTTGGGAGACACCTCAGAGCCAAACCATAATACAACCCATGCTGTACATCCTCATAACATGTTCATTATAGCTGAAAGTTTGTACAATTTGACCTTTTCCCCATATCTTCCATCCTCCAACACCTGGAGACCATTATTCTGTACTCTGCTTCTGTGGGTTTGACTTTTATATTACACATTTTAGAGAGATCATTCATTGTTTATCTTTTGGTGTCTGGATTATTCACTTAGCATAATATCCTCCAGGTTCATCTATGTTGCTGCAAATGGTAGCATTCCCTTCTTGCTTAAACCTGTACTGTAATTTTGTTATCCATTCATCTGTTGATTGGCACTTAAATTATTTCCCCATCTCAGTTATTATGATAAATGTTGCAGTGAATATGGGATTAAAGATATCTGCAAGACACTGATTTCATTTCCCTCAATTATATGCCCAATAATGGGAATTCTATATTGTATGGTAGTTTTACTTTTAATTTTTTGAAAGAATTCCATACTGTTTTCTATGATTATACACTAGTTTACATCCCCACTAACAGTGCACAAGAGTTCCTTGTCAACATTTATATCTTGTCTTTTATGTAATAGCCATTGTTGTGAGAATGATGTCTCACTAAGGTTTTGAGAGAAGTTTCTTGAGTCAGACTATTTTGATTGCTGTTTTGATTCTGCTTTCCATTATGGTAAGCATGCCCATCTTGACTTTTGGAAGTTAAGTGTTGACACTTGGCCTCTTGTGTCCTGAGTTCCGTTATTCCTAGAGCATTTAAGTTTTTCACTTCAGTGGGTATGGTTCTCACAGTAAGGTCTGGCTTACAAAGAAGAGAAATCACAGAGCTCTTTAAGGATGCTCACAAACTTATTTCTCAAAGCATTGGTGAACAGTGTGTCTTTTGGGCCCTTGCAGTGTGGATGAGTAGTCTTATATGACAAATCTACTTGAACTTTCCAATATCCCTAAACCTTTTAGTCCCTTTCTCTATCTTCCTGTTCAATCCTGGTAGTCCAACTTTGGATCTATGTTTCAGTCAACCAACCAAACTATTAAAACATTTTCTGGTTCCCTGTGCTGCAATGTTAAATGCAAAATCTATACTTATATCAACACATTTGTCCAGATCCAACTTCATGTTTCTTCCACCATTACCCCAAAATCTTAATATCCATTCTCAAACATGTTCCCTGGACTTCTGCTTGTATAAATTAGAAAACTCAAGTAATTCTTTTGGAGTGTAGCACAACTCCTCTTGGGTTTACACTTTGAACGTCATCTTTAGGGCCCCATCATTATTTGAACCTAGTTGAAGATCTAGAAGCAAAAGTGGGTAAGTCTTAGCGAGAATCAGTATTGCCTTGTGTGGCAACCTGCTTGGGAGAGACCATTACTATTTATTTAGGCAATGCAGGATTAATCCCTTCGAGGAAGGTGGAAAGGTTGTGAATAGGTGGAGCCACCTCTAAGGGTGGGGACACCATTTTTACTGAAGTGGGGAAGCCAACTCCACTGGGTTTGGGAAGAGCTCTGACACTGCCAAAGAGGACATCAGACTTTTGGAACTCAATGCAGACTTTTGGAACTCAAAGCATTGGAACTCAATGCTTCATCGTCATCTTCCCCAGGTTCCAATTTATAGGATCCATTCTTTCACAGTCAATGTCCTCACTTTAAAGTATAATCCATGTGCTGCTTGGAGTTCAACTTGCATCGTAATTCATCCAGTCACAGGATGAGTTCCTGTGTTTGATTATCAACAATTTTAACCCTGCTACTATAGGAGAAGAGATCTGCTACTATAGGAGATCGGGGCACACCTAAAAGTTCTCAGGTCACCTAACTTAATTTACACTGTGAATCTGAATTCCAGAGCTTAACCTTTTTTTTTTTTCTTACTCTGTCCAGTGACAGGAAAACTAACCAATGCCATGACATTCCTCAACCTTCCAAGTGTTCAAAAGCATCATATATGGAGTTATTTAGTTCTTGCCTCTTATAACTGGTTGGTTGGGAGTATCAATACAGATATATTGCATTCCATGCCATAAATTATAGGTGCTTTCTTTACTACTGGAAATTGAGTTATTAGTGTCTTTAATAAGATTAGAGGACCAATTCCAGAAATCTTAGAACCAATTCAGAAAACTATCCTCAAAATTCTGTCTCTTTAGAACCACTTTTGGTATTAAAATCTTAGTCCAAGTTTCTTTAGAAAAACAGCAAATACTTATGTAGTACATACATACACATATAATGTGCATAACTGTATGTACAGATAATATATGTATATAATTTAGATAAATTGATAGATCTATGATAAAAATTGGTTCATGTGATTATAGAGGCCAAGAAATCCCATGACCTGCTATTGCAAGTTGGAGAAGCAGAAAAGCCAGTGGTGTGATTTAGTCCAAGTCTGAAAATATAACCAGGGGAGCCACTGGTGTAAAGATGGTCCAAATCCGAAAGGCCTGAGAATAAAAAATACCTATGTGCAAGGGCAAGAGAAGATGGATGTCCCAGCCCAAATGTTACAGATTTGCTCCTCTTCGCTTTTTTCTTCTATTTAGACCTTCAATGGATTGAATGATGGCTGGTCACCTTGGTGAAGGCAAATCTTCTTTACTAAATCTACTGATTCAAATGTCAACCTCTTCCAAAAATATCCTCACAAACACACCAAAAATGTAATGTGTTTACCAGCTAGCTGGGCATTCCTTAATCCCAGCAAGTTGACACATAAAAGTAACCACCATATTGATATTCTAAGGCACTTAAAAAAGGTTGTCCAGTCACACACTTCTCTCCAGAGTGTACTTTCTTGACAAGGAATCTGCTAAATTTAGCATCAGTTACAATCCGAATACATTGAGAATTTTCCAAGTCATTAAGTTCTAATTCCTTTTTGCTTAACAGTTCTTTCTTAAATCTGCATCTTTCCCCTCACATTTTTACTAAAAGCATCAAGAAGCAATCAGGCTGCACCTTTGTTGGGAATCTCAGCTAAATATTCAAGCTAATCATGTGTAGGTCCTTCTCCCGGCACACACAGGACAGGGTTCCACTACGTTTCCTGCCATTAAATGAAAGGAGTTTCCAGTAACAGTCCTCAATTTCTCCTGAGACTTTCTAGCACGCATTTAACATTTATATTTCTACCAAAAGTCTGTTTTTGACAATTTAGGTATTCTTTAAGATAATATAGGCCCTGTCTACCATTATCCTCATTTCCTTTTGAGTTCTCACTGGTAGAGTCATTAGAAACCATATTTCTAGTAATAATTTCTTCAACACAATCTTAAATTTTCTTCTTTCCCCAGTGTTTTACATTTTTTGCTTATTTTTAAATTGACAAAAAATTTGTGCATATATAATTATACTCTATATTTATTTATTGTATACAACATGATGTTTTAAAATATGTGCACTCTGTGGAAAGGCTAGATCAAGCTAATTACCATATGTATTCCCTCACATTTCTGCAGTCTAAGCTTTTAGCATGTTCCCTATAATTCTTTTTGCCTCTTCCCACTGTCACTTTCAAATTTGGAGTATTTGTTATAGCAACACTCTATGTCTGATACAAAATTTATGTTAATTTCCTATTAGTCCTGTAGCAAATTACCATAAATGTAATAGCTTAAACACAATATTGTCCCTCATAGTTTGAAGTGAGAAGTTCAATATCAGTCTGACTCAGTGTCAGCAGGGCTGGTTCCTTCTAGAGGCTCTAAGCTCCAGGTTCCTTGCTTCCAACTTTTAGAGCCTGCTAATATTCTTTGGTTTGTGACTGCATCACTCCAACTCCTGGTATCACATCACATTTTCCTCTCTAGACAAATCTGCCTCCCTGTTATTATAAGGACACTTGTGACTTCATCAGGCTCACCTGGATAATCTAGGATAATGTCCCTATCTCAAGATTCATAACTTAATCACATCTGCAAAGTTCCTTTTATCATCTAACATATTCATTGGTGTCTGGGATTTTGGTATCAACCCTTAGGGGGCATTACTCAGAACAATATGGATTTCCTGGTTAGGGAGGCATGATGGGGACCTGTGTTATCATCAGTAGCTTACTTTAGGCTTGTTTATGTAGTGGCAATTGCAGGGTTACAAATGTAGCAAATAAAGTTTTCAAGTCTTTGTTGCCGTTGTTGTTTCCTGTTTTCTCATTGGTCAAAACAAATTACACAGCCAAACCTAAAGTCAGTGTGGGAAGGTACTAGTCCACAGAGGTGTGAATGCAGGAAGATGTGGGCGAATTGAGACCTGTCACTGTAGCCAATATTATGACACTCCAATGAAATGGAATCTACATTTAAAATCATTTCTAGAAAGAAGGAACCAAGCCCAAATGGTTTCATCAGTGAATTCTAACTAATATTCAATGACAAATTAATATCAATCTTACACACATTCATACAGAGGTTAGAGAAAGAGAACATTTCTCAACTTATGAGTCCCAAATAACTTTGAACATCTTAAGAAGGGCCAATCTTACTTGTGAGAATACATGCAACATTTCAAAATAAAATATTAACAAAAGGAATATCATTTTACAAAAATAATGGCAATCATGGGTGTATGCCAGGAATGCAAGGTTGTTTTAATTTTAGATAATCCATCAGCATATTTTCATACTTTAATAGATTAAAGGAAAAATATATTATCTTAATAGTTACAGAAGAAATACAGGTATATGCAATGCCCTTTATGATAAAACCTCTTTACAAGTTAGGAATGAATGATACACCCTTAATCTGATATCTATTATAATAATAATGAAATGCAGGCAATATTTCCTTTGAGATCAGGAAGGGGGAGGGGAAACCATTCTACCATCTTTAATCAGCATTTTGCTATAGTTCTAAGCAATGAAGTATGGCAGGGAAAAGAAATAAGAACTAAAAAGGAAAAAATGCTATTATTATTCAAAATTTTTATGATCATATAATACAAAATTGTAAATAACTTACAGATCATTTATTGAATTGTTCTGATAAAAAAAATCAGTATACAAATAGATATTAGACACAAACAAGTAGTAAATACTTTTTCTTAAAAGATACATTTACAATTACACAAAAACCATTGACATACTAGATAAATCTAATATTAGATAAATCTAATAAAATATGTACAAAATCTCTACAAAGACCATGGAATTTTACAGTAATTAAAGGCCTTAAAAGAGATATTATACTACAGTCATGGATTAGAAAATAGCATTTTCCCAAAATTGAACAAATTCAAGTAAAGCAAATAAAAATATCAACAGATTTTGTGTGTGTGTATATGCAACATGAAAAATCATTCTAAAACTTGTGTGAAATAAAAAGTGTTATTAATAACATAGTTGAATAAGGAGAAGTCACTCTCGTCAAAAGACCTCTTCTATTAGATACAGGTTTATTATAAAACTGTAGTAAGCAAAATAATTAGGTGCTGGAGGTCTTGGTGTGCTGAATACAAATAATTCCCAAGACAGAGAAAAGTAGCAGGGAAAAGCAGTTATTCAGTAAATGGTGCTGATAAAAATATGTGTACATATGAAAAAAGGGAGAAATTAAGTCTTTTTTACACTATGTACAAAAAAATGAATTCTAAGGGGATTGCAGATCTAAATATGAAAGGTAAAACTATATAGATTTTTCTAAATAATTTATGTGAGAATCTTAATCTGTCTGGGATTGGAAAATATTGCTTAAACATGTTACCAAAAATTCATTTTAGGATTGATGATTGATGTCTACTTAATTAAGACTGTCTAGTTATGGAAAGATATCCCTAACAGAAAGTCAGTAGGAAGAAAATGTTTGCAATACACATAATTGAAAAAGCACTCATATTTGGAATATATAAAGACTCAAAAATCAAAAAATAAAAAACATTCTATAGAAAAAATGAGTACTTCACAAGTCAGGAATTCCAAATAATGAATCTTATTTTAAAATGTCCAGTCTCATCCATAATGCAGGCATTAGGTTACACAGCACATGTAAGCACTGTACCATAATGGCTTATAGAATACACATGAAGGAAAGAGAATCTTCTTGAGGAGATAAGGATTCTCTACTTGTAGAAGTGTAAATTTACAAAACACTTGATCATCAATCAAAAATGTTTAAGATACGCACACCTTAAAACTCAACAATTCTAGCTCCAGATATTTATTTCAAAGAAATTTAGGCAGATGAATGCTAGTATCCAGAATATTCATAATTGCATTATATATTAAAGCTTGAAACCAGAAAATCACAAACTCATATTTAATATTAGAATTGATTGATATACCCACATGTGGTGGCAGATTCCTATAATCCCAGTGGCTTGGGAGGCTGAGGCAGGAGGATTCTAAGACTGAGGCCAGCCTCTGCAACTTAGCAAGACCATGTCTTAAAAAAAAAAAAAAAAAAAGGCCAGGGAATGTAGCTCAGTAGTAAAGTACCTCTGGGCTCAATCCTTAGTACCAGAAAAAAGTTGACTAATGAACTGTATAATCAAGCTTTGAATGAACTCCATTAGACATGCAATGCTTGGATCAATCTTCAAAGTACTGACTGAAAGGAAATGTACAAAACAATAAATACTATATGATTTTATTTACAAAAAGTTTGAAAATTGGTAAGGTGACATTTGATCATGTAAGGTTGCAGAGTTATCTGGTAAAAATGATCAGGCATGAAAGTGATTGCTGCAGAAATTGAAATAGTGCAAGCTCCACAGGGGCAGATGAGGATGTGCCAAGTGGGGAGCGATGGGCACTGGCTGGCATTCTGTTTCCTGTCCCGTGTGATGTTCATATGGCTCATGATAGTTTATGATTTCATTGAGTTAACTGTTTGAGAAGACTTTTAACATTGATGAAGGTCTGACAAGGTTAATCGAGAGGAAGACAGAGACAAAAGAGAGTACCTGAGAGCATGTGAGAACCCAAGTAAGCAACACTAGGTATGAAATCAAACTACTGGATATCATATGGATGGCATATGATATCATGAACAACTCTCTGCCAATCATCAGTTTGAAAACTTAGTTGGAAGTGATAAATTTTTAGGAAAATACAAATGAACAAAACTCATTTAGTAAGGAAAAACTCCAATAAGTTCTATAATTGGTTCTATAATTATTAAATAATAGATTCCAAAGTTAAAATTCATTCCTACAAAAGAAGCAAACACCTGGTCTATGTGGGTTAGAGCAAGAACACCCAAAATTCAAAAAACAGATTCTAGGAGTGGAGCCCAATCTCTCTCCTTCACTGCAGGACCCTATTGCAGTGGTCCCTGAAACCATCAATATGGCCCTCCCTTGAATAAAGTTGGGCAATTATCTTCAACCACCAGGAATGAGGAAAGAAAACTAGAGGAACCATTTCTTCTATTCTTAAACTCTTAAGAGAAAAGATGAAGAGATATTGTTTTTCCTTTCTAAACAGTTTGACATTACTTTGAAAGCAAATGAAGACCGAACAGAAAAGGAAAATTATGGTCTAACCTCAGTCAAGACTATAAATGGAAAAACTCCCAGCTAAATGTTAGCAAAGTGAAGCTAGCATTATGTAAAAAAGATTATGCATCATGGCTAAGTTGGGTTCATCCCAGGAATGCAAGGTTGGTTTAGCAGTACAGAATAAATTAGTGTAATTAACCTCATTAACAGATATAGGAGCAAATCATAGGATTATTTCAATAGATAAAAAAATTGCATTTGGAAAATTCAATAATGTTTAACTCTTAAAATGATTAGGAAAAATACTTTCAGTAGTATGGAAATAGAAAGGTAATTTTTAAAAATAATAAAGGGCTTTCACTAAAGAAAAACTATTGAAAACATTGTTATAGCAACAAAAAAACAGATTAAAATGTTGGTGCTCCCCAGGAAGATTCTCCAGCGCCATCTGGAGAGTCAGCCCCACCCTAAATCCCAAATCCCCTCCCTATAGCCCACCCCAATCCCTTCCCCTCTCTCTAACCCGCCCTAATCCCTTCCCGCACCCTATAAAAGTTGGCAACAACAGAATTAACGCGCGACCTCCCAGCACGCCGCTTTTAGGTGTAAGGGCGGTCGTCGCTGGCCAGCTAAAATAAAGGCTTCTTTTGGCTTTATGTGATTGGCTTGGATGATTTTGTTTTCTTTGGGTACAACATTTGGAGGTCCCACTGAGATTTTATTTCTCCAAGCCCTCACGCCTAAATTGGCCTCCTGTGATTGTTGCCTGGGAGCCCCCACCCTGAGTAGAGGGGAGCTCTTGAGACACGTGCCTCAGCCTCACTCTTGGGGAGACCCCAGCCTGTCTTCAGGTGCCCTTCTGCCACCTGGTATCCTGTATCGGTGAGTTGTCTATCTGTATCTGGGGGATGTGGTCAGATTGGACACAGTCGCTTACACCAGTCCCAGGTCAGGGCAAGATGTCGCTCCTGGCTCCTGGTAGGCCTCCTCGTGAGGCCTCGTCTGGTGAACACCCTTGTGGGTCCAGTCTGATGGGCCTCCTTTGGGGGTCCCGCCATCTGGGGCTGATTCACTCAGCTGCCACGTGGCTGGCTGATGCGTAGCCGCTGTCCGGGCCTGATGTGGGCCCCAGTCCAATAGGCCTCCCTGTGTGGCCTAACCTGGTAGGCCCCTTATGTGGCCTAATCTAATAGGCCTCCCTGTGGGGCCTACTCCAGCCGTTGTCTGTCTGTCTGTATTTATCTTGTTAGTCTGGTCTGGGCCACGTGGGGTCTGCTCGGCCCGGCTGCCACGTGGTTGGCTTCTGGCATAGCTGCTGCCTGGGACCTGGTCTGCTTGGGCCACCACGTGTGGCTTGGGCCTAGTCTGGTAGGCCTCTGTGTGGAGTCCGGTAGGACCTCTGTGTGGGCTCAGTCTGGTAGGCTGCACCATGGGGCTGTGTGCCAGGGGCAAGCCGCGGGATGCCACGATGTCACCTGCTGTTGTGCGCTGGGAGTTGGGGGTTCTGTTGCCACTGCTATGGCCACTGCCTGCCTGCCTCACGGCACAGCACCCATGCACAGTGGGGCGTGGCGACGCTTGCCACAGCTGTGGTGATCCACGGATAGGGCCCAACTCACATCCAGAGTTGCCTTCACCATTGGCCCCCTGGGTGTCTGGGCCGTTTGTGGTTTCTGTGTTTTTTTCCTTGCTTTCTCTGTCGCATCACTTCAGGACAGTCTACTATGGGACATAGTCAAAACGTGCCCCACTGTTCTAACTTGTTTTTTAGATAATTTCCAGGACTTCCAAGAACGTGTTGCTGACTATGGAACTTTTGTTAATGAATGTAACTTAAAAAAAGTTTTGTAAATCAGAATGGCCCACTTTTGAGGTTGATCGGGGCCTTCAGGGCATTGGGTGGCCAAACCATCAGGACCGGGTGCCTTACATTCAAATTTGGATTATAGCTTAAGCATTGCCTTTCAGTTCCATGTCCTCTAGTTCGGGAACTAGGAGAGGCTGCACTGGTTTGATGGCAAAGGCCAGACCAGACTTAAATGCAGTTCGCGCTGCTACCAATCCATCAAGACTCAGGTAACTCTGCCAAAAGCTATTTCCAAATCCAGGGGCCAAGGGAGGGAGAAGATGATTCGGGGGCCCCCACCCTCTTACCCTCCCACAAGGCGAGGGGGAGAAGAAACCAAGTCCAACCCCCCCCAGTGTTACAGCATCCCCACAGCAAATTGTTTTACGATATGTAAATGACATGTGCCTCCACCCAGGAGGAATAACAGAAGCCTGTTACAGAGCTCTTAAGCATTCAAACCCTGTCCTGATAAAAATGGTTATAAAGCCTGAGACTTCAGGTTTCTGCTGGAACCAAATCTCAAGTAGAACTTATATTGAAATTATAATAGAGGAAGCAAAAAGCCCAGTAGGAGACCAATTTCCAACCCAAGGAAAAAAAACAAGAGTGTTTTATTTGAGAATAACTAACTGCCAGCTGAGTACTTGTTGAGCTCATAACTTTTGGTCAGTCCTATTTTTTATTCAACTTAGATTTTTGAACATCTTGTTACATTGCAATGGAGATAAAAACCTACAAGGCCTTTGTTTAAGTGTATATTGTGTCCAAAATTCATGCACATGATAATAGAGATTAACATAGAGAGCGTTAAAAGAAAAAATGGATCCAGGTATATTTGATTCACATGATTAAAAAGGTTCAATTTAAATTTGGTAAATAAATGAAGGTAAAATATATCTAACCTCACAAGTCTCTAGGTGGTCAATTAAAAAATGTTGATATCTATAAAATGTGTAATATCAATTTTTTTTTTTGACTTTTCCACAGGAAAAAAGATGGCAAACACTATTCAAAATACTTGTCTGATCTTGGTTATCACAGTCAAATAAGTAAATTAGAGTTAATATATTACACCTTCAATTCCATGGGGTGACATGCTTTAGCATTATTGGTGTTTTCATGGATTGGTAAATAAAGGGATTTGGAATTGTTTTGTATCATCCCTGAGAGCAAGGTTACTAAGAGTGAAATCCTAATAATTTATCTAAATTCAGAAATTTCATAGGAGTTGTTTTAGAATATAAACAAGGAAGGAGTCAACAGATGGGAAAGGGAAAGTGGAAAGTTCTAGGTATGAAAATATATTCAGTAAAAGGAAAAGGAAAATATTTCTGGGTAAGAAAGTCTGTGTGTAGGTAAAGGCAAATTCCAACAAGTTTTTGTGTAACTAAGTAGTTATATGTATGTGAGACCATCAATTAGAAACTGTTCAAAGTTTTCCCCTAAGGTCAAATGTTAATGGGCTAATATAAATCAAAGTCTTATCAATATATAAAATGACAAGGATTTCTTTAAGTTTTATTCTTTATTGAGGTTAAATAACTGGTAGGGTATTGTGCTATGTTGCAGGGCCTAGGGTTTTTTCTTGAAAAACTAGGTTTGGTTGCTCTTCTTTGTATATTAATGTGTCCATGCCTTCCAGGTGCACAAGTATTTAGAGCAGAGGATTTGTTGGGTTGATGTTCTCCAAACTAGGCTTGTCTGTGCTGGTAATTTATAAGAATAACAAATTTTATCGGGGACTTAATTTTTATCATTTAATATTCTGTAACAGAACCTGCTATCAATAGGGTATATGTAAATTTGTTTACTTTTTACACTATCAAAATTTAAATGCTAATGTATTTAAAGTTAGTGAGAGCCTGATTTGTTTAAAGGTTAATCACTTTGCCACACAAAAGGAAAGTTAAAAGCTCTCAGCCTTTCCTTGATTTGTTTTAAATCCAATATATTGTGTTAACAACTATTCACATAGATTCAGGAAACAATACATGTAAACTGTAAAATGATGTCCTAAGAGGAGGCAAAAATAACTTCAAACCTGGAACACTCTGCCGAAGATTGTAAAAGGCCCTGCCTTACCTGAAATAAGGGTCTGCCTCCCACCCTGCTACAAGTCAGAATGTTTCCAAAATAAGTCAGATTTCAGCTCATTTAAAGTTATATTCAAAAGATTTTTTTTTGTTGTAAAATTACTGTGATATCAAATAGGAAATATAATATGTAACTCAGGCAGGATTTAGGATGACTATTACACAAACTAGATATGTTTTTACTGTTGTTAATTATTTTGTATTTTCTTTGTAAGTTCTGCAGCTCATGCCAGATTAATGTTTTGAAGAAGTATACTAGGCCATCACCTATGAAATAGATGAGATAATAACTGGTGAAACTGGCTTGTTGGATGTTTAAGATCAAATTTAAGGATTGAGATTAAAACAATGGGGCCAAGAAAACCAGTTTTGGTTCTTGCCCTCAGAGTCAGCCTGCCTCCAGGGAATGAGCTTCTCTAAGGAACTTTGCAACTCTGGGTCAACACTGCTGCCTTCACTGCTGCTGGAACTCAGAGTTTTCATCCATGCAGACTGGACAAAAGACACCACCTGGTTTCTATGTTGCACAGAGGCCATCGCTGTGTCCAGAGCTGAGGAGGCACCACCTGCCATCAGCCTCTAGGTTGCGGGAACTGCCACAGCCAGAGCACAAAAGCCACTGGGGCCCAGATGCCACCACCACCAGAGCTTGGAGCCATCCAGGATGGAACCCAATCTGAGTGGACGCTTCTCAACAACCCATGCTTTTCAGGCTTGTCCCCCAGAGTTGGAGATGCAGCAGAGATTGCTGAGAACAAGGAGGTGCAACAGTGGGCCAGACAGGCTTAGCCCCCGCCCTCCTGGGGCTGATGGGAGTGAGCAGGAACCAGCTTCCCTTTGCCATGAATGGAAGCAAAAAGCTGTCAGCTGTCTGCAAGGCAGAAGCCACTGCCTTGGAGTTGCTGGAATCCAGGAGGAGCACTGCTGCCCACCCCAGAATGCAGAGGCTGCTGGAATGAAGGAGCTGCTGAAATGCAGAAGCTGCCACCACCCAAGCACAGGAACAAAGCTAAGAAGTTACGCTCAAATTCCCCATGAGTGACTCCTGTGAGAACTTGGCTGACTCTTAAGAGACAGGAACAGGTCAATTTGACCAACTTGATCTGAAACACCTAGCAAAACAGTTAAAACCAAACCAAACCAAACCATAGACATTCTTGGGCATTTAAAAGGAACAATAGTTTAATGTAACTTAAGATGTACTTGTGTTAGCCCCTAGAATAGGACTGGAGGCTACAAAAGAGAGATTCTTAGGCAAATGTACCTGATAACTCAAGTTCCCAAATAAAGGCCTCAACCTCTCCAGCCTTTGATAAGCCTTGTTATGGGAACAACTTCTCAGTTCTTCCACCTGGTGAGAGATTGACTTCTACCATGTCATGATATTCTGTATTAATCTCATTTTTGTACTTATGTCATTTTGTTTCTCTTTCATAGAAGCACCCACCCCAGATGACTTTACAACCTGCTCTTCCCAAGCAGACTTCTGCTCTTCATTGACCAGATTTCTAAAGGGAACTTCAAACTGCTTCCCCAGACTCCGCCCCCTTCCAGCTCCAAGCAGCGAGAGTGGTGGGTGCCCCCTCTCCTTATAGCAGTAAAAAGTTCCTAATTAAGGACAGGCAGTTAGTGTGGAATAAGAAATCTGGTCAAATTGAGGAATGGAACCCTGCAGAGTCTGGGAAGTTGGAAACTGAAAAACCACTAGTTTCCTAAACAAGGATTTGTTAATGTGGATAAGACCAGTGGGGAATGTTATAGCAACAGAAAACAGATTAAAATGTTGGTGCTCCCCAGGGAGATTCTCCATCACAATCGGGAGAGTCAGCCCCACCCCAATCCTAAATCCCCTCCCTGGTCTTTAACTCACGGGCTCAAGCAATCGATCCTTCTGTCTCAGTCTCCTAAGTAGATGGCATGTACCATCATGCATGGTTCAAAAGGTGCAAGAATTTAAAAGGGGGAAAAAAAAGAAAAGAAAGAATCCCAAGAGTCTTCAGATAAATTAGAATTAATAGAGTTTAAAAAGTCCTAGAAATGAATTGAGTACAATTAGTTTTATTTCTATATATTAGCAAAAATAAAAACAGCTTAAAAAGGGATAAATGTTTCAATAGACAATAACAATGAAAAATGAAAAATGAAAAATAATGCTATAACTATTTCTATCAGAATATTTGCGATACTTTTATGGAGAACATAAAAACCTTATTAGAAGGTATATAGAAGATTGAAGTAAACAATGTATTCTTGGACAGGAAGTCCCTCTAATTGATTATTTATATATCTTTAATTAGATCTTTTAATTTATTAAACCAGGCTGATTTTAAAATTTACCAGATAGGGCAAAGAATCAATAGTAGTCAAGATATTACTAAAAATCGAGATGAGAATATTTTGTTCCCCAGATATCGAGTCTTAAAAACATATGGTTCAAAGATAGACCAATTGATATATTGATAAGTAGATAAACTGATTGAATAGAAATCAGTTTGCTATTATGTAGTAAAGATGTACTCGACTAAACTTATACTTACACAAACTTTTACCTAGGGATTTTTTTTGGTTGCTTATTATAAGCTTTATTTGAATTAAAGATGAAAAACAATATATTTTATTTGCAATTTAAGGATGCAAGTTGTAATGGCAATGTAACAATATTTGCAGTAATTCCATTTCTATGCACATAAGCATATTATCCTTTTAGATAATAATTAGAACATTTTACCTAGGGAAATTCTTGCCAGCAGACACAGAAGCAAGAATTTCCATACCAGCATTGCTTATGATATTCGCAAACTGAAACAACCCAGGTTATCCACTGTGCAACTGACTGACAGACAACAGTAAAAATTCGATGCACGTGCTGGATGTGATGGTGCACACCTGTAATCCCACTACTTGGGAGGCTGAAGCAGGAGGACACCAAGTTCAAGGCCAACCTGGGCAACTTACTTAGGGAGACCCTAACTCAAAATTTAAAAAAGGACTGGGATGTAGCTCAGGGGTTCGACCCTCAGTATTACAGAAATAAACAACAAAGAATGCATGATATCAACATGTAATAACATAATTTAATTTCAATATGCTTAGTGAAAAAGCAAGTTAGAAAAATACATATAGCATTATTCTATCTATATAAAATCCAAAACAACCCAAACTGAGTTATTTAGAAATAGATAGCTGGTAACACTCTAAAGAAGAACAAGGGCATGATTAACAGGAAATTCTGGGTAACAGTTACCTCTTGGAGGGGCAGGTTTAGGGAGAAAGAAGAGGTCAAGGAGAAGAACAGAGGGGGTGTCTAAGGTATTGGCAATTTTTTATTTCTTCCAAAGAATGTTTTGGCTGGGCATGATGGTGCATGCCTGTAATCCCAGAGACTCAGGAAGCTGAGGCAGGAGGATATCAAGTGCAAAGCCAGCAGCAATGGTGAGGCACTAAGCAACTCAGTAAGACCCTGTCTCTAAATAAAATACAAAACTGGGCTGGGGATGTGGCTCAGTGGTTGAGTGCTCCTGAGTTCATCCCCCCAAAAAGGATGTTTGTACATGAGTGTTCATTTTGTTATAGCATTTGCTTTAATTTTTAAGCTGCATGCATGATGTATTTTAACATAATATTTTGGGGGACAGTACTGGTGATTGAACCCAGATTCTTGCATATGCTAGGCACGTGCTCTACGACTTACCCTTTTTATTGTATTTTGAGATAGGGGATCATTAAGTTTCCCAGGCTGATCTTGAACTTGTGATCTTCTTATCTTGGTCTCTCAAGTAGCTGGGATTGTAGGTATGTACCACCATGCCTAGAAATAAATTTTTTTTAAAGAGAAAAAAATCTTCAAAATAAAATAGTAGTAGGAGAAAACCACTTAAAAATGATAAGGACTTTGTAACAATTGACAGATCATGGCACACAGCTAAATACTTACACCACTGCATTAAAATAAGAAAAAGGTAAATTTATCCTGTATCACCACCATTATTTATTTGATTTTTAAAGGATTAGCTAAATCAATAATGCAAGAAAATTAAATAAGTAGTATAAAGAGAATAAGCAACAATTTTATTATTAGCACATAATGTGTCTATATATTCCAGAGACTTTCCTAAGAATCTTGTAGAATTAATATTTGCCTGATTGCATGATAAATATATTAAAATCAAAAGTTTTCCCCAAGTTTTTAGTGTCCAGTTATCATTTGAGGCAAAGAAAAAAAATCCCTTTCAATAGTGACAAAGTTTATAAAATTCCTTGGAATAAATTCAATAAAAAAGATACAGAGCCTGGGCTGGGGGTATAGCACCGTGGTAGAGTGCTTGCCTAGCATGCTTGAGGCCTTGGGTCTGATCCCTAGTACAGGGAAAAAACAAACCAACGAACAAACAAGAAAACCAGGTCCTATGTAACTATAAACCCCTTAGTAGAGGGCATGGATCTTTATTGAAGGACTATAGACACCTATTTTTCCTCATGATAATACCTAAGATTTAAAATAATTTTTCTCAAATTAATATGTATACTCACAGCATTTCCACTTAGAGTCATGTTTATCTTTTAAAATTTTATTTTATTCTATTAAATATATTTTTTAGTTGCAGGTGGACACAATACCTTTATTTTATTTTCATGTGGTGCTGAGGATCGAACCCAGGACCTCATGTATGCTAGGCACGCATGCAACCACTCAGCCACCCCACAAGTCCCTAAAATCTTGTTTAGCTTTAAAATTCCACCCCCCCCCAACCCCCCAATACTGGGGATTGAACCCAGGGGTCCTCTACCACAGAGCTATATCTCCAGTCTTTTTTATTTTTCCATGTTTTTGAGATAAGGTCTTGCTAAGTCGTCCTGGCCCCTAACTTGCCATCCTCAGGTTGCAGAAGGAACCCACTCAGGGAGCAGAAGAGGCCACCATGGGTTCTTTCAGGCAAGAACTGCAATGAGGCTAGTGAGTAACCGGCAGGAATTTGTTGAAGTCGATAGGGGGCGCAGATGTTCAGGACAGGCTGAGTGGTGGCTTTGGCCCTGACAAAGCTGAAGTCGGGGTTTTGAGGGTTTTGAGTCCTCTGGTCCTTGTCTGGATTTCTCATACCCCCTCAATCGGTTTATTTCCCTTAGAAGAGCCCTGGCTATTCTCTGCGAGGGTTTTGATGTCCTAGTCACAAGGTGGGGTTGGGTTGGTTGTGACGTAGGCTCAGTGATAAGGGAGGATTGTGGCAACCTGCTCACAGGAGAGAAACGACTGCCTGGGAGACGTTCTTACACACCTGACCCCGTTTTCCTAAGTCTGTCTGCTTTGATAAGGTTCCCCGTGATTTTATCACGGCTCCCTTTAGGGATTATGATTATTTAGGCTTGGGAAAGGTTGGACATTCCAGCTCCCATTCCCCAGATGCTTGCCTGCTGGATAAGACATCTCCTGGTCTCAGTCTCGTGACTCATGGATTTTCTTACTGCACATGTCTGATGTTTCTCCTGTATCCCTATGTGTTACTGTCCTTCACTGTTCTTTCCTCTGCGCACCTGTTCATGGATGACTAACTTACCTAACATTTCTGCCTCTCTGGGGGAAAAAAATACCGCTGGGATTACAGGCTTGCACCACTCTGCCCTTTTCCAATTATTATTATTTTTTCTTTTTAAGAGATGGAGTCTCACTGTGTCACCCAGGCCGGTTCAGAACTCGTGGGCTCAAGTTTCCTGCCTCCACTGTCTGAGGATCTGGGTTTACAGGTGTGCGTCACGTCGCGGGGAGTTTTCTTCTTTAAACAAGATGAAATGATTCTAATGTTTGGAGGTGAGAATAGACAACTGAGACTAGCCAGAATTCTTTTGCAAATTAGTGAGGGAAGACGTGCCTTTGCAAAGATTGGCATTCACCTTCGAGTTGCTATAATTAAACCCACTCAGTACTGGAATAGTAGGAGACCATGGTTCAGGAACAATATAAACTATTTCAGAAAAAGATCAGACTACATATGAGAAACTAACAAATATAAAAGTGTCATTTCAGTTTGGTGGCTGAAGGATGGTTTATTTGTAGATGTGCTGGCATCATAGGCCATTCATTTGGAAGAAAATAAAATTACTTCTGTGGTTCCTATTTTTTTAAAAAAATAAGTTCAGTTTTAAAATATAGAAGTATAAAATACACAATGAAATTTAGGAAACAATTTTATAACCTGGGTGAGTGAGAAAAATTCAGAAGTGAAAAACATCAAGGGAAGTGTGTTTTACTTTATAACAAGAACTTGTTTTTATATGGTGAAAAACTTCTTGTACTTAAAAGATTTTAAAGGTTACTGAAAAAAATTTTCCATGTCATATGGCAAAAGACACATATCTCTAAAATACATAATGATCCTGCAAATTAATTTGTGGGGCATAAACCAAAAAAATTCCTGGGGAAGAAATGGGTAATGAGGTCTTTAAAACATATTTTTATGATCACTTAAAAATGTTTTAACAGAGTAATATAGGCTGGGTTGAAACAAGCTGCCTGGGCTTGAATTCCAGCTTCACCCCTGAGTAATGGACATTGGATGAGTTCCTTAACCTCTTTCTATTTATCAGTTTAAAATATATATCTATATATCAGTCTTTAAAATAGAGGTAATAAAGCTGGGTGTGGTGGAGCACACCGGTAATCCCAGCAGTCCAGGAGGCTGAGGCAGGAGGATGGAGAGGTCAAAGCCAGCCTCAGCTAAAATGAGGCACTAAGCAACTCAGTGAAACTGTCTCTAAATAAAATACAAATTAGGGCTGGGGATGTGGCTCTGCAGTCAAGTGCCCCTGAGTTCAATCCCTGGTATACCCCATCAAAAAAAGTAAAAAATAGAGGTAATAATAGCAGCTCCCTCATAGGTTTATTGTGAGATTTTCACTTAGAACACTGTCTGATATCCAGTAAACAAATTATTATCACTACTATTTTAGAAAAGTGAACTGGGGATGATACTTAGTCTCTCATACCACTGGAAACTATGAGAGGATCTGCATCAAGCATTTAATGTGTATTTCATGCTGGCATTTAGTAATAATGTTAATCATTGTTATTGTTAAAGATTATTACAATAAGAATAGAATATTATTCTTATTGTAAATGCTGATTAGTATTCTTATTGTTAAAAATTCCAAGTGTAGGTTCAACCCCCAGCACTGGCTTGGGGGAGAAAAATACATGGTCTCTGTTGTTTATATAGAGAGAAGGCAGGTGTTAATAGCAATTCACTATTCAACTGATTCTGTTTTGTTCTCAAAAAAACTACAAACTTGAAGTGGCAATAATTAGAACATTGTAGTACCTATACTACAATAAACAAATCATGGAGTAGAATAGAAAGTTCAGAAAGAGACTAAGGTAGAAGAATTAGTTTATGACAAAAGTTTTACTTCATACCATTGAGGAAAGGGAAAACTACAGTATTGATAACTGATTCTCAGACAACTAGTCAGCCCTTGGTTGAAGAACAACTTAGATTCATGTGTTTTATCAGATATTAAAATAAATTTCCGGTAGATTAAAACATTTAATATAAAAATAAAAATATTAGAATTAAACAAAGGTGAATGTTTATATAGTTTGTTTATAGCTTTCCTAAGAATGGTACAAAAAGTTGTAAGTAAAAAAACAAACAAACCGACATCTTGATCTATTTTTGAAAGCATGTAAATATATTTTTATTGACACCATTTATGCCAGGGACTTAAAATTAAAATTGGATGGAAAAGACATTAAGGTTTAGGTTTTTTCTTTTTTTGCACACATTTAATAATAATAATAAAATAATAATAATAATAATAATAATAAAACTAGTAAAGAAAGATATCAAGTCTCCCAGAACAAATTGAAAGGGTAGGTGAAGAGCTGTAATAAAAATATTTATAACATCCACAACAGTAATAAGGTAAATACCTTTAATCCAAAAAGGCATTTTAGTATCAAGATGTGAATATCAAAATAGATAGACGTGTTGTTAACAAGCAATTTATTGAGAATGACAAATGAAAATATGAAAACATACTTGACATTTTTAGTAAATAACCAATGTGGAACAAACCAAGATACTATTTTAAAAATCAGGTTGGAAGAAACTACCCCCCCTCCCCCCAAAAAAGAAAAAGAAACAAAAACCAATGCAGTATTGTCAGGTACAAGTGGGAATAAGCGCTGTTTTAAAGTGCTGTGGTGTAAGCTTTCTGGTGCATAGTTTTGGAAGAATCTTTAAACAAAAAAGCATATCCTTTGACATAGTCAGTCTCTTTCTAGAAACTGATCCTAAGCAAATGGGCAAATGTAGATAGTTGTATAGGATGGTCAATACAAAACTATTTTATTTCCTTTAATAGAGATTTATGTAAGTTGTGATTCATTCATGCAGTGGAATCCATACATTCATAAATTGATATTATAGATATAGATTTAGGGATATGGAAAGATGTTCATTACCTATTGTTCTATGAAGTAGACAGGTTATAAAGTGGTATACAGAATATCATAACATTTTTGTTGATAGCAATGTATATAGGTAAAAAAAAGGCCTAGAGGGAGATTTATAGAAATATTAGCAGTTATTATCTATGGATGGGAGCAATGGTGATTTCTTTTCAACATTTCTGTTTTCTTCTATTATCTGAATTTTAAAATAAAGAACATGTGATCTACTCATCTATCTGCCTATCGCTCTGCAGTGGGAGGAGCAGTGAGTCCTGGGTTGACGTTTTGCCTGTCTTATTGATCCCCTGATTACTCCAAAACCCCCTGCTCTTTGGCTTCTGCACCTACCCTTCCACTGAAAGCAGTCTTCCAGTCATTGATGACTTCCTGTTTGTCAAAAATAAGGTACACTTTTCAGTTATTTACTGGATCTCTGGTTCTGCTCTGCAAACCATTCCTTCCTTTTAAAAACTCCTTTTTTGGATCCTCAGTCACCACTTTTTTTAACCACCTATTGAGCTACATCTCAGTCTCTTCCACTGAATCATCTGCACACCCCTCACAGGTAGAGATTCTCTACATATCTATCTTTGGTCTCATTTCTTTCCCTTTTGCATACTCATAGTATGTACATGTGTTTGTGTATATAAAACTGCCCTCAGGACATAAACCCTTTGATGATTAAAAACCAATTCACATGCATATTCTATCCAGAATATATAAAGAGCTAAAAAACAAAAAAATTTTAGAAAGAGGCAGACACCTGCCTGTCATCCCTCAAATACTATTTCTCCCTTTTCCATACGACTTTCTATCATGTTAGCAACCAAACCACCACCTGAGGCAGACACCCGAGAGTGGGTGGGCTGGGCATGGGCCTTTCTCTCCTACATTCCTCCTAGCCAGGCTGTTTGTTCCCCATCACTAAGATCCCATGACTGGATCCATCCTCTCATCTTCATCCCCACTGCCATTCTTTATTCAGGCTTTCTCTCTGTCTTAACCTGGGGTTCACAAAAGTATAACTGGAATGGAACAAAGGCTTGTGCTCAGGTTTATTTGGGTGTTCATCCAGAGGAGTAGTAGTGGAGAAACAGAGGAGGGCATGCCAGCACAAATTGGCCACCAGCACAAACCACTCGTGCGCAGGACTTCGAGACTAAGTTTTGTGGTGGTGTGTGAGAGTATTGCTCTCCTGGCTTAAGGGCAGCTCCATGATTGAAGTCCTGCAATTCCAGGGTGCACTTGCACAAATACCCACCAGTTTTGACAGCAAAAGCCTCAGAAATCCCCCAGGCAGGAAGTGAGAGGTGGTGGCACATCCTCCAGCAATGGCTTCAGTAAGAAGATGTGGGCTAAGAGGCAGGGCAGCCCAGGAAAAGTGTTCAACTAACCTTCTAATTGATCTCTGCCCTCCTGCCACTATCCATCCTTTATAACCAAAGTAATTGTCACAATACAAAATGATTATGTTGCTTCCCTGCTTGAAATGGTTCAGTGTTTCTCTTCGAGTCTTCCAGAAATATATATGCTCTTTATGATATCACAAAGGCCCTTCCTTTAATATCAGGCCCCTTCCTACCTCCTTAGGACTCACCAATTCCTCATTCCCAGAATGCCTTTTTCCCCATTGTCTCTGAAAAGTCTTGCAGGTTAGGTTCGTTGCCCTTCTATATGGTCCAGTAGCATCTGGTGTTGACCTTCATCACAGGATTTATTATATTTCATTCCATTTTTATCTAATTTATATGCAACACTAGATGGCTAACTCCTAGAACAGGACCTGATAGACAACAAGGATTGAATTGTTTCAATGTCTCTAGGAAAGCTGTATCTAGGGGAAAGTGGACCTGCTACCTCACTGAAATGAAGACTAACCACATTCCATATATACCTAAAGACCTTTGGGATTTCTCTTACCCTCAATGGTGTTAATTTAATGTTCCCACAGGATGAGGCTTGGGAACAAGGAAGATTTTAAGCATTGTGTGAAGGAGTGTTAAGTAAAGAGATGCAAAAGGAGATTCTAGAATGGTCTAAAGAGCAGTCACTTGTCTGCAAGAAGTGTGAACGATGACAATGCCTGCCACAGTCTTCTGGAGAACCTTCTCACCCTCCACACAAGTCGCCTCCTCAAGCTGGAGCTGCAAAAGCAGCTGTGTGAGCATGGATGGAATTGGGCTGTGGGCCAGTACAATTTTTGTAGAGATTGAAAATGCGACATAAGGCATTAATATTATACCTCCCCGAGGTTTGAGTCTGGCTGCCAAGAGGTGTGGTATTATTATCATCTGGTAAAGTGTGGGAAAGACTTGGGAAAATTGTAGGCCGAGAGATTATTTTTCAGTCTGGAATAAATCTGCCACGTTGAATTCGTTTGTGAAAGAATAGATTCAGTTTGATTTGTTTGTCTTTTGGGGTTTCAGCTTTCATAGAAGTATTTTTTGCCAATTTTATTATAATTTTATGTTTTAGAAGAATAATTGAATAATTCTTTATTTGATTAGAAAAATAATATATGCTTGTAACTGTTTCTGGATTTGGTGTTTCTAATGGTTACCTCCCTAACTTGAAATAATACAAACACTGCTATTTCTTCAACTGTCAACTTTAGACATTATTTATTAGTTGAACTTCTAAGAAGCTGAAAAACATTTAGTCTACTTAAGTGGACTCTCTCTCCTTCCTTTCCTCCTCCCAATTTAAAACAATTGCTATTGTTGTTGTAGCTTTTATTCTGAGACAGAATCTCAGAACTACTAATATCAGACAACATTAAATATTTGAGTGCCTACTGTATGCCAGACATGGTTCTGAACCTTTTATGTCTATTCATTCACTGTGTCCTCACATTAGACCAATGAAATAGAGACCATGGTTTCCCTTTTTCAGGTACGGAGACAGAGGCATGTAGCAGTTGTGTCACCTGTGCAAGGCTGCTGGTGAGCAAGCAGTAGAGCAGGTGGCTGTATTGTCTGTGCTGCTAATGATCCTGCTCGATTCCGTCTCCTCTAATAGCAGAGGAGGCTGTTAGAGACCCTGGCCTTTCTCTTCTTCACCTTTCCACTTTCACCCTGCATCTCCTCTTAGCTAAACCTTCAAGAGTATGCTGTTGACATTGATAACTTTTACATTCTTCTCTCTAACGTTGCTAAATTGCCCAGATTTGGCTTATGGGATAATCTAAAAGTTGAAAATTCATACACAACGCTTATATTGTTATGGCTAAGTGAATACTGTCCCGTGTAGAGATAGGTAATGTCTAGGAGTATGAGTTCATTGTTGAACGCTTGGATACAATCAGAGTCACATGATCCTGGTATCCAGTTCAGGTGGAGCTTCTTTATCATTCCTTCTTCCTTCAATTCCTTCAAAACATACTGGATTTCAGTTTACATACTTTCTGGATGTGACTTTCTTACACAATTCCCTCCCCCCATGGCCCCACCCCCGTGTTTCTTATTTCCTTCCTGCCCTCTCTGCTCCTTCCCCCTGGAGTGTGGTTTGGTAGAGGAATTTTAGTTAATCCCTTCTTTTCAGTTATCCATCTTCCTGCTCTCCTCCTGTTACGGTTTGTGTATAAGGTGTGCTCCTAAATGCTCGTGTGTTAGGCAGTTTAGGAATGTCAGAAGTGAACTAATGAGACAATGAAAACTAATCTGCTGGATTAATCATTTATTGTTATCTTTCTTTTTATTGGTACATTGTAATCATACACAACAGCAGTACTCATGGTTACATATGTGAACATGCCCACAAAATAACAGTATATTGTGGTGGATTTTACTCCCTAGAACCTTCCGATTAATCATTTGAATGGACTACTGGGTGGTAGCTGTAGAAAGGTAGGGTGTAGCTAGAGAAAGGTAGTCACTGGGGGTGTACCCTTGGGGAATGTATCTTGACCCTGGCTCCTTGTGCTCGCTATGCTTCTGGCTGCCATGAGATGAGGAGCTTCCCTCTGCCAGGCCTCCTGCCATGATGTTCTGTTCTGCTTCACCTCAGGCCCAGAAAATGGAGACCACTGACCATGAATTGAGACCTCTGGAACTGTGAACCAAAAATAAACTTTTCCTCCTCCAAATTGTTCTTGTCAGGTGTTTTGGTCACAGAGATGAAAAGCTGACTAACACACCTTTCCACCTTGACTGGAGTTCTGCAAATAAGGTTAACAGGATTTTGTTTTTTCTTTTTTTCTCTTTCTTTCTTTCTTCCTTTCTTCCTTCCTCCCTCCCTTCTTTCTTTCTTTCTTTCTTTCTTTCTTTCTTTCTTTCTTTCTTTCTTTCTTTCTTTCTTTCTTTCTTTCTTTCTTTCTTTCTTCTTTCTTCCGTCAGTGAATTCTGGGTCCCAGCTTCCTCATTTCTGTCTTTCAGTAGTTTCTATCCAATTTCCTTGTCCTAGAAATGTGCTCAATTTCCTTTTATACTATTTCCCTTCTGTCCACTTTTATTAGACGATTTCTTCACTCCTCATTGGAATTACTGGACAATTATTTGTACCCAAACTGCCTTTTGAATTAGAAATCCTGCCTGGTTCACATTCTAAGAAGTCACGTCAAACACACGTGCGTGCACGAGTACACACACACACAGTCTTAAACATGTACAAACAGTATTGTGAGGTAGAAACAGCATTGGTTCCTTTAAAACAAAATGATTTATACACAAATAAATATTTACTTAGAAATATTTGAAAGTGAAAGATGATTTCAAACCATTATTCTCTACCTCTCACTTCTATCCCAGGCTGATAACAAAGAGAAAATTTTGTTATTGGATCTACCATTAATTAGACTCCCTTATCAGCTTAATCACATCTAGAGAAAAATAATAATCTTGAGATACTTAAGGCCACTCAGGACTCTGGCACCTTCATAATTCAAGATGAATCTCAATGCAAGTCATCAAGCCAGGTCTACAGACATGTGTGACACATGTGTTTGTTGTCTTGTCATATTAAAGAAAGAAGTCCAGGTGGTTTACTATGGATGAATACTACATGCAAAGACAAAATGAAAGCATGGGCAAAAGAGTAGGAATGGTAGGATGAAGTCAGGAATGAGGTTGGTGCTCACAGTGACTGCAGAGTGTGGTTCATTTGTTAGAAATGCAGTACACATCTCATTCTGAGCCATTGGCAGCTGAGCAAAAGCAGCAGGACCAGTTCCTTGGTTTATAGTGCCCAGGACACAACAAGTCGCTGTGGAGAAAGGTAACGATTGCTGGAACAGACCTGGGCAAATTCCTTCCCGTGGACTCTGGTAAAGAAGAATGCCTCCCATTGATTGTGGTGTACTCTGACTTCCTGCAGTGAACAGCAATATGATGTGTGTGGGGAACTCCACAGGGTAGCATTATAAGTAGTTTTACTTTCCTCCCCCCACACCACTATCACTAACCATTTTGTGCCTGTTGGTTTCCCCCACCTCTCTGTGGGGAATTTTGAGATTCAACTCTTGTGGTTCTCATCATTATCAGAAAACAAAATGTTTCCATTCTCTTTTAGTGACTAGCATGGTCTCCTTTTAGTCATTACTCTTAAGTCCACCAAGACAATCCAATCTCTGAACTTCATTTGCAGTTACACCCTCTGCTCCCACAGGTTGGGCTGGAAGTCTGTGGTGGTAAAGGAGGGACATGACCTGACATCTTGCTTGCTTCTAGGTCTTAAAGTTTGATTTCTCTCCTTATTACACCTTGCTTTCTAGCCCTTATCTGGATTCTGACTGGGGAAGAGAGAAGTCAGGGACGGGAGCTTCTTGGTTGAATGGCCATGCCGAGCATCCCTAGAGATTCAAGTGAAGCTCCAGCCTGGGCTGCCTTGGGGTTTTTTTCTGGTGGTGAGTCCTTCAGGGTATGTCTGACACTTGTTCACTATGTTGTCCACATTTTAGTATTCCTAAATGTCCTTCTGAAACACCTTCAAGTTTGCTATAAGGAGTAAGCATCCTGTTTCTTCCCCAGTGAAGAATGGAGGAAAAATATCACAATACTGTGGAAAACATTCCCCCAATTTTCTTTCTTGGCTTCTTTTATTAGCCCCTTTTTACCCTTGACATGGTGTGGAGCTAAAAGTTAAAAAGGTAGCTTCTGATACCTCCTTTCCAAATCTCTTTTGCCTTCTATTGTTTGATTTTCACCTTTTTGGTGGCCTCCACTGAAATGAAGGTTAAAAAAAAAAAAGAGTCCCATTTTAATATCCTGTTACATTTTTAATAAAGTCTTGTAATATGAGTGAACAGGAAATATTGTTGAAGTGCTTTCCTGCTTTGGAGCCCAAAAGAATGTTCTCCAGGTGTGAAATACTCAGTCTAGGTAGATGGCATTTTATTCTGTTTATTTATCTATTTCCCTCATTTAAACTATAAAATTGTCACAAATTCATTTTAAATAGATTAAAAGTGTCAGTGAAGCAAAAGAAAAATTGTAAAAATTACTATGTCCCATCTTTTATGAATAGTTACCATCGACCTTGATTTAAATCCTTCTATTTTCTTCTTATACTGTAATGGACATTCTTTGCCTTGTGAATCTTACTATCTAAATGTTTGTTCTAAAGACTTAGACAAACTTGGCTAAAATTCACCATGTGAAAGGAAAACTTGTTATAACAAATCCACACTGTCACAGCAGAAAGACTGATTTGTGCACAAATTCAGGAGAGAAAATTGAGACTGTTCTGCAGTAGATTCTCAGCTTTTCCTTTGATAATCCCAAATCTTGTGTTTGCACAGTATCAATCTGTTGTGCATTATCTCATCAGATCCCCCACATTACTATGTGAAGACGTCTTCTAAGAATGCTGAAAAGCCTACAAAGAAAATATGCGTGCCCACAAATTGCAGAAACTATCGACAAAGGTGATTGAACTGCATAGCAACTTTTTAATATTGATGATAATTGGGCTCTTTTGGAAACAAATGTCATCTTGTATGTTCATTTTGGAAAAGGAGACAGTGCCAGAATAAAACATCTAAAAATAGGTTAATCCAACTTTGAAGTGAATGGGAAGTTAAGCTAAAACCTCTGCTGTTATGCAACACTTCAAAAACTCCAGTGCCTTTTAGGCACTATTGAAGAGTGAATTGCCTGTTATGTGATATTCAGCTCATAAAGACTGAGTGACCAAGGCAGTGCTCAGTGATTACATGAGGAGCTAACTGTCTCTATTCATCAAGGAGTACACAAGGATGGAAAACTTGCAAACGAGGCTCTTTTGATAATAGACTAAGCTCCCAGATGTCCTTCTAGTGTTGGCAATTATGGAGATGATATTGCAGTGGTCTTTCTGCCTTCCAGCATTGTGTCATTATTGTAGCTTCTGGACCTAGGAGACACTGCAGCCTTCAAGGCTTATTGTTTGCAGATGGTGATGCTGCACGCGGTGCTTATATGCTGATATATGTTCTGACGACGCAGGCAACGCTGCTTCAAGAGAGGATTTATGGGAGAGTTTTGACATTCGGAAGGTCTTCACATTCATCAGCTGGACTTGGCATGTATCATAACAAACAATGAGTGGACTGTAAGAGAAACTAGTCCTGCCATTTATTGCTGACTTCCAAGGTTTTGTGGAAGTGATTAACACAAAGCAAAAATCCTAAATCTTGTGAAGAAGGCTAAATTTAGTGAAGTGGATGGTACAAAGAACTGAAGAGCCAGGAACTAGTTCAATTGGATGCTCATTCTAAATCCCAGGAGAAGAAAGAAGGGGAACCGTTAAAACTATTGCCAGATCTTCAAAAAATTTGGAATTATGCAGACAAGATGATTGTGCAAGTTGGGCTTTGTCCATGGCTTTATCTACCATTTCAGAAAATGGTTTATAGCCAACCAGTTCTAGAGTATCAAGTGCCAAAAAGAGAGGACTATCCACAGGAAGCTTGGACTTGAACAAAATGGGCCTTTGCTGTTTCACTGGTTCTCTGCCAGTTCACTCCCAGTTTCCTCCCTCAACCCCTGAACAGCATCCCAGTTTGACCGTAGCCTCCATCTTTCTCTCCCCAAACCATTCCTTTGGTTAATAATTTTAAAAGTATTTCCATGTTTGCTTATTTTATTTAACTAAGTAGTATTTGTATTCATTATTAAAACACACAGTAATTTTAAATTTGCATAGAAGTTTATGCTTAGTGCCTTACATAGAGAAAACTAATTTCTAATGGATACATTATTGTGTTGTTGCGTATTACATGAACACATAACCACTAAAAACCCATTAAATAGCAAATAATTAAGTAGTTGTGATTTTTTAATCTTTTTTTTGGAGTCGGGGTCTTACTGAGTGGTCAGGTTGGCCTGGGATTCACAATCTTCTTGCCTCAGTTTTCTGAGGAACTGGGAAGCTGGGATTGCAGGCATGTGCCACCTTGCCTCTCTTGAGTTGGTGTTTTTGTAATACATTTATGCAGAAATCCTAGGGCCCTTGGGTGTTTAAGAGTATTTAGTTAAATTCTGGAATATTGGTTGGGTTTTAAATGGGTTTAAAACAGAGTATAATCTTTATCACTTAAAATAATAGAAAATATATTGCTTATTCTCTCACTCCCTCCAAATTTGTTATCTAACATATCAAACCAGGAAAGTGTTATATTCAAATAACAAGAATGCTCATAGGTAAATTAATTCTTAAATAAAAAAATATATAGTTGTATTGATTTTTATGTTACACATTGATATTTAGAAAAATGTATGCTTTTGCCTTGTTGGTGAAATGTATAAGCCACACCTCAGAATACATGTAATGCCCTAGATTTTTTTCTGAAGGTTTCCTGTCCAAGACTGTCTGTTGTGGAAGCAGGATCATATTGTATCTTATAAACAGGGAGGTGATTTTTGTCACCTGACTTTCCAATTGGAGTAGAAGGGGTTGCTTACGATTTGCAAATTCAAGAGCCTTTAGAGGTCAGGCAAGTAATATGATTGAAGTCAGCAGGCAGATATAAGAAATAGAGTGTTCATTGAAGATTGCAAAGAGCTGGAGACAACACATCCCTTCTGTTCCTTCCACAATGGAAGGGTCCAGTTTTCCTTTCCTCTGGATGACAGAGCAAAGTGCCACCTTGGAAGCAAAGAGCAGCCCTTGGCAGACACCAATCCTGTTGGTGCCTTGATTGTGGACTTCCTAGCCTCCAGAACTATGAGAAATAAATTTCTGTTCTTTATAAATTCTGGTGTTATAGTAGCACAGGTGGACTCAGACATAGATGTTTAATATAATTAAACAGTAAATAGTGTGATTTGTACACAGATTTAGATAGTCCAGATTGTCAGATTAGTGTACTTTCGTAGCTCTTGAGCAGGGTCATTACTTAGGATTGTAGAGACGATGCAATGGGAAGATGAAATTGAAGTACAGCCTATACTTGTCAACCTGAAGGCTTTGCCATGGGGCTACTTCAGGCTGGAAGCAGAGGAACTTGTTTGTAATTTCTTAGGCTGCTTTTCTCATAATTTCGCAAAGGCCTGGTTTGACTGCCTGATGGGGCATGCATCTCTCCCCATCTCCCCAGCTCCTCAGAGTTGAATCACCTGAGGGAGGGTCCTTTTCTCAATTTCTACAGAGGCTTCACTATTCCATCCTCAGGATTTAGACTGGCTGTGAATTGGTGTAGTAAGAGGACTAAGACAGGATTACTGATATAACTGTATTGCATCTGGCAGGGGTTAGGGGAAAAATCAAAGTTGAAAACTTATGCTATCATCTATGGCAGTAATCATTTTAACCTTGAACATCATTCTTTTCTCATACATTTAAAAAATACAGTATCTTCTTCCACAGACACTCCAGGTCATGGAACAATTGTGTATCTTTCAAAAAGCACCTAGGAGCTGCAATCTCCCCAGGGCTGGATTTCCCAGGGAATGACACCATTTATCCTTCTCCTTATGAGCATTGAGATTGCTCCTGTCTTGTTCCAAAATTCAGTATTTCCCAAATAACAAATATAGACACTCATTTTGTACATAACATGATTTAAAATATCTAGATTAGCTGGAATTGAGATGAAACATATCAATGCTGGTGAATTTTCCATGTATTGGAAAGAACACGTGTTTAAGAATCAAAAGGCCTGGATTTAGATCTTAGCTCTGCTATCTATTGGCTGTGATATTCTTGGAAAACTTTTCTTCTAATGCCTTTTTCTTCTGCTTGTTGCCAGGATTAAATATAATTT
Organism: Glaucomys volans; assembly: GCA_020662805.1. NCBI lineage: Eukaryota > Metazoa > Chordata > Mammalia > Rodentia > Sciuridae > Glaucomys > Glaucomys volans. The sequence continues at coordinate 271,053 of JAJEJO010049932.1, forward strand.
TACATGTGAAGATGATATCCCCCAAAATGGTAATAAATTGCATTCCCTTGTATGTATAATAAACGTGTCAATACCCCCAAGAGGTGCCTAAATTAGAAGCCTCAGGTTGGGATCAAAACAGCGACCCACTAGAAATAAATATCAGTAGCCACAATATGGCAATAGGTTCTTGCAGAGAGTATTTTCAATTTTATTAAAATTCTCACTGAAATCATAGTAGTATAACCTCTAATAATTTGCCTGACTAGCCATATGTAATTATTTTTCCTAAGGAGGAAAGAACTTCTCAAATCTTTTATCCTCTCCAAGTAACCTGGGGTAAAAGGCATGGACTGTGCTAGAGGACTCATTTTACAGATGAGGAAATCATTTTTTCTCTCTAAGCTTCAATATTTCCTCTTGGGAATCAAAGAGCTAATAGGAGGCATGTTTCCCCACTTTCCTTTCTCCAAGGGAATAGTTGGGTGATTAATGAGATAATGAATGTGAGGAGAACTCCCTGGAGGAAAGACATTTCATAAACATGAAGACTGGCTGACTCACTGACAGTGAGTCAGCTCAGAGGTGTGGATAAATCTTTCAGTATGAAACCTAGCTGGTTAGTTTATCCACCTATGCACACCTTAAAAGCTGGATGCTGGAGCGCTTGTTAAATGTCGAACTGATCCTACTTATAGCAAAATTCATCATGCAATTTGTAATTAACACCAAGTGTTTGTTAAATTAAGTGATTCATCTCTCAGTACTTTTGTAGGGTGGGAAGCAAGAGAAGTGCTCAGGACTGACCGGGAATTGAATGACTATGGAAGGTAGCCAGGAACTGCTTTACTTGCTTTTCATGGTCTTTCAGGATAAAAGAATTTTCCAGAACCACTGTCTTTAAAACAAATTGATGTTTTCCGTATCTGAAGCTTTTCTGGGCACATGGAAATGAATTGGTAAAATTTTAAAAAGCCAAAAGCAAAAGATAAAAACTCACAGCTGGAAGAATTGAATTAATCCTATACCCAGCTGTTTTCCAAGGACCTAAACTTTGTTAGGGATGTCAAGATGTTACTGTAGATGTGGCTGGCAGCTCTGCATTGTGCCTCTGGCCCTGTGGATTGAAATGGAAAACAATTCCAGAAGAACAAATAAAGAAATGATTTTTCCAACTCAACTCTTGTGTTAAATGAGAGCCATAGGATTTTTGTTAGATTAGAAAACCAGTCGAGAGACACTGCAGTGGATACACATTTAAGATTGTTATATATTTTTGATGAGTTGACTTTTTAAAAGTCATTATAAATATCCATCTTCTTCAAGTATTCAAGGATCCAGCTTCCTTTGCTTGGCTTCATCTGTCAATATCCTGTTTGCTTTTTAAAATAAATTTCTTTTGAATTTTTGTCTGCTAATGGTTCTCATAATCTTTTTATTGTTGTAGATTTAAAAATTACTTTATTCAGTGGGATCTCTGATCATGGGTAAAGCTGGACTGTTTAATAAATGGTGCTGGATCTCTGGGTGGCCACTTGGAAGGAGATTAAATTGGACCCATACCATCTCAAACCCTACATAACAATAAATCCCAACAGGGTTAGGAATTTAAATGTGAAAAAGAAAAGCAGATAAGCATGGAAGAAAACATGGATAAATTCTTCTTTCATTTGAACAAAGGTACAGGGAAAACTTCTCTATGACTCAAGATCCAGGGTCAATAAAAGTAAAGAGAAATCTAACTACACTCTCTCTCACACATACACACACACCCTTCAGGACAAAAACACATCCTAAACAAAACCACAAAATAACTGACAACTGATAAGAAAATATTTATGATGCACATATACTACAAAAACATATATAGAACTTGTAGAAATTGAGGGAGAAAGGATCAGCACTTACTAAAAAAGTTGCAGGAAAACTATCAAACACCCAAAAATACATAACCAGCTCTAGAACATATGAACAATGTTCAAATTCCAATTTAATGTTCAAATTACAGCTAGAGAAATGAACATTAAAACAATGCTGAGATATATGTTCTCACTATCAGACTGAGAAAAATTAAGTAGTATATCAATATACTAGCGAGGTTGTGAGGGCACAGATGCTTCCTAAGTTGCTAGAGAGAAGAAACACTGGTTGCTCTCTTGGAAGGCAAGTTGGTAACACCAGCAAAACTACACATGTGCTTGATTTTTGGCCCAGAAATCCCACTTCTAGGAATCTACCATGAAGATATACTTTCCCAAACACAAAAATATATCTACCAATGTCATTTATTGCAGCATTATTTGTAATTGCAAGATAGTGGAAGCCATTTAAATGTGAGTACATGGGAGAAAGTTTGAATAAATTGCATCGTATCTGCACAATGGGCACTCTGCTCCTGTAAAAGAGTGAGGAAGATCTCCATGAGTTGATCCCAAGACTTACTATTAAGTAGGAAGGAGAAGTACAGAAGGGTGTGTTTAGCATGCTACTGTCCATGTGAGAAAGAGGGATATAAAGATAAAAAATTCACATTTATACAAAAGAAATACAAGAAAAGACAAATTAGAGACTGAAGAAGGAAAGGTTTGGAAGGAGTGAATGGAGATGGAGTTTATTTTTTACAGAGGCTGGACTCTTGGAACCACATTAATATTTCACTTATACACCTTTCTTCCAATAAGTAGCTAAAATCAGCAAGAGAAACCCCAAATGAAATGTAGTCAGTACAGATGGACCTGACTATAATACAAACGAATGTCATAGCCACACTGAAGTGAGTGGAGAGTAAAAAAATCAACCTGGAAAACTTTGGAAAATAACTCTTAGGATTTCATGAGATGAAAGAGTAAAAGAATTAGATGCAAATACTGTTATCTAGTTTGTACATTTATTTCTCATAGGTACACTTTATCAACTGTGCAACTACTTTGTATATACTAGTATTGACAGATAAGTGAGTCTCTTGTAGATCATGAGAGAAGTCTCTTACCGTTGGAGAAAGTCAGAGGTAAATAAAGAGGGGAGCATAGAATCAGCCTCATGGTGTTGGATTGGAATCAGAAGAACCAATATGTGCTCATGATTTTGGGTAGGTGACAGATGGATAAATAGGTAAATAGAGAAATATACATAGATGTGTGGGTCAATATTTACATATATATTTCCTAGCTTTATCTTTTAAGAGGGCCTTAGAGTAATGACATCCTAGCTGTTAGCACACCTAGTGAAAAATCTTGGTTTATAAATACTATTTTCTGATAAAAAGGAACCAGAGCCCTTGGAAAAGTAGTAGATTCAAAAATTAGGAGAAGAGAATAAGATGAGATTGGAACATCTTTGGGGCCAGAAAATAAGGAAGTACTAAAAAAAGAAAAAGAAAGAAAGAAAGAAAGAAAGAAAGAAAGAAAGAAAGAAAGAAAGAAAAAAAGGAAAAGGAGGAGGGTGTGTTATATGAGATTTGGGTCATAAAAATATGTAACTTCAAAATTGTATTTTATTGTATTTTAACTAATGAAGTAAAATAAATATACTTGAGTTCCATAAGGTATAAATAATCAAATAAATACATAAATGGGGAGAAGAGGTCTTCCCATTTATGGTCTTCCCTGCAGAAAATTCTAATTAACAAAGGCAAAAGGCATGCAGAAAATACAAATTCATTATTAGGCAAACATAGCAATAGGATTCACAAAGTAGGAGGAATGCTAAAATCATTGAACAAAAAATGTGAGGATATCAACACAAGTCTCCAAACTATCTCCACTGAGTAAGAAGGAAATAATAGTAACTTTAGAAGGGAAAAGTTTTGCAGACATTGCCTTAGCCAATGATCAAGGTTAACATCATCAGTAATAAGACGTCATTTACCTCTGACACGTCCTGAGAAACACAAAACATTACGTATTCTTGTCCCAAAAGCTGAATATCATAATTAAAGGAAAAATAACACATATCCACTTTGAACAGCATTCTTCAAAATAACTAACCACTACTCTGTCCAGATCATAAAAGACAAGGAAAGAAATGAGGACTTGGTACATGTTTTGTGGAAAACAGTAAGGAAGCAATGGGGGATCTCTGATTGGATCCTGAGCAGGAAAAGAACTTTAGGGGAAAAACTGATAGAATTAAAATTTGTGACTTAGTTAAAGGAATTGTTACAATGTTAATCTCTTGGTGTGATAATTAAACTAGGAGGTTACCAATACTAGAGGAAGCTGAGAAAAGCAAATTCAAACACTGTACTTTTTTCTACATTTTGGTACATCTAAAATTATTCCAAAATAAAAAGTTAATATAATTTCTTTATTAACATTTTAATCTAGTTTCAGAAAGAAGAGTTGATAAAGATGTATGTCTAGTCTACAATTTTGAAGTGAAAAATATGCCTTAAATATCTGCTCAAAATTTTTTATTGTGGTAAAAAGCACATAACATATACCATTTTAGACATTTCTAAGTATAGTCATTTTTTTAAATAATGGGACTATGTTCTGAGAAATGGTAAAATTATTAGGCAATTTCATTGTGGTGCCAATACCAAAGAGTGTACTTATAAACCCAGCTGGGCATAGGTCAATCTTTTTCCAAACCTGTTGATGCAGTTAAGAGACGTGGTAAACAAGAGATGTGCGAGACGGCTGTTGGTGTAACATGACATACTCTCTTACAGTAAACTTTTAAAAAATAAATAGGAGTATGTTTTAGTCAGTTTTTCACTGATGGGACTAAAATACCTGGGAAGCACAACTTAGAGGCAAACAAATTTATTTTGGCTGCATGGTTGTGGACCTGCCCATGGTTACCTGACTCCGTTGCTCTTGGCCTGAGGTGGGGCAGAACCTCAAGGCAGAGGGGCATGGTGGAGGAAAGTGGCTCAGCTCATGGCAGCCAGGAAGCAGGGAGAGGAAGGGGTCAGGGACAGACACTGTCCTAGGTCACACTCCCAATGACCTACTTCTTCCAGGTTTAGTCTATTTGCCTGCAGTTACCACCTAGTAGTCTTTCCAAATGATCAATCCATTGAATTGATTAATCTCCTGATGAGATTACAGCTCACATAATCCAATCTATTCACCTGTGCACTTTCTACATTGACTAACACATGAGCTCTTTGGGGGACTTATTAAGATCCAAACCACAACTCTAAATAATGGCAAACCATCAATGCATAGTACATGCTAAAACAATGATAAGAGCATAGTATAGCAAATATATAGTATAGTAACATTGTCACTTATTATCTTTACAAAGTATTATAATTGCATGTACTATACTTTTTATGTCTGTCAGTTCAATAGCTTTATTTACTCTATCACCACAAATATGCAAGTAATGCATTGCACTGTGACTTTGTAACAGCTACAATGTCACTAGGGGATGGGACTTTTTAAGATCCATCCATTATAGTCTATGGGACCACCATCTTATAGGTGATCCATCATTGACCTGATCATCCTTATGTGGTAGATGACTGTATTCAGTTCATTAGTATTAAGTATATTTACATTATTGTGAAATAGAGCCCTGAAGTTTTTCATCTTGAAGAACTGAAATCCTGTGTCCAGTAAAAAACGATTTCCCTTTTGTTTCTTCCCTCCAGTTCCTGGCAAACACTTTTCTACTTCATCTGTGAATTTCACTACTATTAGATAACTCATATAAATGAATCCACAGTATTTGTCCTTTTGTGACTGATTTATTTCACTTAGTATAATATCCTCAAGGTTGTAACATAACAAGATTTCCTTCCTCTTTAGGCTGAGTAATATTCCCTTGTGTATACATAGTAGATTTTGCTTATTCATTCACCCATTGATGACATTGGGGTTTCTTCTATCTCTTGGCCATAGTGAATATTGAGATTATAAACATGGATAAGCAAATATATTCTTAAGACACTGGTTTCAATGCTTTTGGATATATACCTAGAGTAGGGGTTGCTGGATCATATGGTGCACATTTACTTTTATTTTCCCTTTTTATTATGAAATGTATCATAGAGTGAAGAGTACATTATGCATGTATATACAAATGTAAAAATATATTTGTATATATTTTTATATAATATGTAAAATATGTATGTTGTACATATGTGCGTGTATATATACACTAATATAAATATATGCATCTTGTGTATACATTTAAATATAAAGATATACACACACATATATACACACATAGAAAGATAGACACATAAATGGGCACATGTAAATATAGATGTGGTGGTTAAACTTTATGTGTTAAGTTGACTGGGCCAAAGAATGCCAAGATATTTGACTATACCTCATTTTTGGGTGTGTCTGTGAGGGAATTTGATTTGGAGCCTGAGCAAAGCAGATTGCCCACCCCAGTGTAGGTAGGCATGATCCAATCCAAGAGGGCCTGAATAGAACTTGAAGAACTTGCCTTCCTGCCTGAGCTGAGACCTCAGTGTTCTCCTGTCCTTTGGTTCTCCATCTGGAAGTATGCCACTTTCTTTTTTGGTCTCCAGTGCTGCACACAGCAGATCATAGGACTTCTCAACCTCCATAATTTCATTAACCAATTTCTTATACTCTCTCTATGTGTTCACAATAAAACTCACTCTCTCTTTCTCTCCTTCTATCTTTCTGTATCTCCGATTGGTTTTGTTTCTCTGGAGAAGCCTAACTAATATAAAACTTAATAAGAAAACATTCATTTCTCACTATCAAGTTTAAATAGTATTAACTCCCTGGTATTCCCCATGGTCTCTCCTTTGATTTTACCCCCCATTCCCCAACAAAAGTTACACTGCTCTCAATTATGTTATTCATTTCCTTTTTTCCTTTATGGTTTCACCACATGTGTATTTTCCCCAAAAACAGTTTAATCTATTAAAAAGTGAATTAATATGGCATATAAGCTGGATCCAACTCTGCAAGGGTTTAATAAAGGTATTTGGAGCTGGGACATCTCAAGGCTTAACTGAGGGAGAATCTGCTAACAAGCTCAGGCACAGGGCCGTTGACAGGGTTCAGGGGCTCAATGGCTGTTGACTAGGAACATCAGTCATTGGTCATGCAGGCCTTTCTGTTGAGCAGTTCACTTCATGGCAGCTGGCTTCCCCTGGAATAAATAAGGGAGGAAAGAAAGACAAAGCAAGAAGTCAGTGTCCTTTTTTTGTAACCTAATCTGGGAAGTGACACATTGCTATATTCTATTTGTCAGAAGCAAGTTGCTAGGTCCAGCCCACACTTAAGAGACTGGGAATCAGAGGCACACGAACATCAGAAAGTCTAATTGGAGAACTTATAGGAGGCTGCCAGCTCAAACGAAGCACAGCATGGAGGGCAAGAGGAAGAGGGGGTGGAAGTTAAAGAAGGAAAATTACTTCTTTTTAGGACATGTGGAGAGTAGAGTGTTGGTGAGTATTTAGGTAGAGCTCCATCTGGAGTTACACATTGAACCTGAGCTTGAGGTTATCAGGTTGGAATTGGGGTAGAGAGATTTAGGCATCTGTAGTTTGTCAATGGCAGTTTAAATCATAAGGATAGAAATAAATATCATGCAAAGAAAGTGTGCAGGCTGAAGTGAGCTCCAACATTTAAGTCACATGCTAATAGAGAAAAATCCAGAAAAGAGAAATGGGATGACCAGAAAGGCAGAAGGAACATCATGAGTGAGAACCACAGAAACCAAGAATGGGAGGGCTTCGGGAAGAGGAGAGAAGCTATTAGTGTCAGCAACTGCAGGGAGGTTGGAAAAGATGATTACTGGAAAGCAGGCACTGATTTGGAAATTAAGAGCTAGTGGTGGCCTTGATCAGCTGTTTTTGGTGGAGTGGTGGAAATGAAAGGTAGATGCTTTGGTTGAGGAAAGTAGAGACATGGATGAGTTTGGACTACCATTTTGAGAAGGCTAAGGAGGTAATACACCACATCTTGTCTGAGTGTCCTGTTACACTCATGTGGCTATTTGGGAGGGATATGAAATTCCAGTTTTGCTAATCACCATCCAATAAAAGGCTGAGTTTTAGCATGTTTCCTGTTAATCCCTATATGTAAAAAATGGCTGTATACTTCTTGAGCATGTACTTGTTCTTATGCTCTTTAAAAATGGCGGACTATTTCCACAGTTGCTGATCATATGAAATGCATTTCCCATCACCAGTCTCATAAATATTCAGCTATTGTACCTTTCCCCAAACAGTCAGAGATTTATTCATTATATTGAATTGCAATCTCACCCTTCCTTTCTGTTCCTTTGTAAAGAGAAAGATAATATTTCGGCAGTTTTTGCAACACCCCAGCCTGGAGGGAATGCAAATATAAGCATAATTGATTTTCTGAACTTGCTTTTTTCCCTTATGTTCCAGTGCTTTATGCATTATAGGTGGAATGACTGACAAATCAGCCCTGATTGCTAATTAGAAAGCAGAATATATTAGAAGCATAGCACATATATCCAGTCTGCTCACAGTGCAAACCCTGGAAACGTGAAGCTTCTCAATGCTCTAGTGCCTGTTGTCTAATTACCTGCTCTTTTGCTTTGACTCAACCTTTCAGGAATCACATTCACTGAGTCTGACAGGTCAGGGGTGATTGCTAATTAAATGGTGGAATTCACTTTGCCCCACCTTGACTCATTTTTCCTTTCCCTCCTCCTCTAAAATGACACCTTTCCACAAAAAGCATTTCTTCCCTTCATGTGTTGG
>JAJEJO010049932.1:280108-304430 GCA_020662805.1 Glaucomys volans
TGAATAATGACGGCTGGTGTTTTTATTGCTGTTTGAAGCCCAGATTCTCAAGGTAATTTTACTTTAAGGATTGAAGAAACAGGAATTCCATCCTCTACTCTTTCTAACTTCTGGGATAAAGAGGGCTTTTTTGTGTGTCAGAGCCCATAATGGCAAGGCAAGACCCCTGGGGTTCCCGTTCTTCCATGCTTCACCTTAGCACTCAGTCACTGGCCCAGGAAAGGGAGGCCATCTCTGCCTTTGTGTTTGAAATGAGAGTTCTCTATTCACACCAGGAGATCTGTGGGCACCTGCAGGCTGAAAAGTAAAAATTGATTTCCTTTCACCTTCCCACTAATCTGAATGTCACCTCAGAAGCTCCCAGGATTGAATTGATCTATGACAACTTCATGGCAACCACAGCCTCCTATCAAATGATTAAGAATATTAATGACTTTGGAGGCAATGGATAGCAGTGAGAGGTGGGGATCTGCTTCTGTGGGACCTTGTCATTGAGCATTAGAATAGAGCTTGATTCTTACAAGTGCTTTGAAGTAATTTCTCCTTGTTATTTGAAGGTGGCTTGGAAGCATCATAGAAGGCTAAACCACATGAAATTACCAATATTTGGGTGTTTCTGAACTCTAAAGATGATATTTTTGTAAGGTTGAGACTAATAGTAGCTATTGTCAGAGAAATGGAAGATTGAAACCTGCAGAGATGAAATAAATTCCCATCAAGATCCTTTGTTCTTATAACTAATGGATTAGTAAAGTCACTCATTTATTTATTGACAGAACATTTGTTGCATATCCATTCTTCACTACTTCATTACCCAGTAGGCAGATTAGTCATGCATGTAAGGCCCTGTAAAATAGGACGTCATATTGTCTGTAATTTAGTTTGAAATCATCCAGCATAGAAAGTATGATACATATGTGTGTTTAGTTAGTTTAACTCACCTCCAGGGGCAGCTTGCTAATATTTGAAGTACCTTAATCAGAAATACACACTCCAGGGGAGGTTAGTTAGCATTTGAAAGACTCTAATCAGGTAGCTACTATAAATGTTTAACTCTCAGTCATCTCAATTAGCTCTAGAGGGTTTATTAACTAGCCTGAGGGATGCTAGCAATAATTTTAAATTAGTGAAATAAGTACTGTTCCAGATAAGTATATTGGCTAGAAATATTCACAAGCAACACTGCCCTGGCATGATCAAAATGGAAGCATCTAGGTGCTCTTGATCCAGGGCTCTGATTCCCATTGGAAGACTGGCTAATTCCTGTGACAAGGAGGTGGTTCTATTTGCCTCCAGTGAGCCTTTCATACACAGCACCAGTCCCAGTGCTCACAGGGGCAGAGAAGGCAGGATTCATGGGGCTTATAGCACTGGTTCTACAATTGCATGCAACTGGATTTGTTTTCAGTATAAAATATTCTGCCAGCAGTGTAGAGGCTGAATGGGAGATGTTCAGCCACTGGAGAGAGAAAGGAGAGAGTGAGACCAGCTAGGGAGCTCTGCTGATTACAAAACTATGAAGCTCTGAGCTAAGCTGGGTCAGCGTGAGTGGAAGGAATAGAGAATATAGATTGGAAATTGTTACAAAAGAAAAAGAAATGGATTTGTTGAATAGATGGTTTTGGGAAGAGGGTGTGTTGGTGAAGAGAGAGTCATGAAGACAGTTTCCAGGGTGCCTGTTTTTCATGGGGCCATTTTACTAAAATGGAGAACCAAAGGTAACAAAGAGGGTTGAGACCAGTACTGAGTAAGCCACTTTTGAATAAGACAAATGTGAGATACTTACAGGACATTCAGGGGAATCATCCAATAAGGAGATGTATAACATGCATTCACACAAGTATACAAATACCATATTTGTAATAGTATGGACCACACACATGTATACACACATGTATTTGCTGTCTGGGCTCAGGAAGGAGAGCTAAAGATAGCTATTTAATGCATTTAGCAAACACGTATTAATCATTTTCTATGCTCTAAACCAAGATTGCTGTGAACCTTGCCCTCATTATGATTTTATTATTTGATGGACTCAGCATACTAGGGGCATTTGAAGTGTTGAGGATGAAGTCATCTAGCGAGCATATAGAACTAAAATTTCAGAAGCAGAAACCCAATTATGGTTAACATTTAAGGTGCAGAAGGAAAAAGGATGAATAGTACAGATATCACTTGAATGAAAATGGGAAGGACTGGCCAAATCGGAAAAATATCATCAGAGAATGATATCAAGGAAATCAATGGATGCTAAAGCTTCAATGAGGAAATGACTGTTGGATATTGTGGAGACCAGTTAAAATAAAGAATTGAAATGTCCAATGACTATGACTCTGTGGAGGTACATCAGTGAGAACAGGTTCTTGTAGTGGTTTGAAGGCTTAGGACAGAGGAGAAAAGGAGAAGCTCTAGAGTAGCAATGAGCAGCCCACAGGGTGAGCCACAGAGGGCTGTCAGATCCCTTGTGCAGAGGGCTCTGGAGAGAGATTGCTGTCTTCTGCTTTCTGCTGTATGTAGCAAGGGGCAGAACTCAAGGCAGTGACTGTCAGGGAAATTAAGCAGGGTAAAAGAATCCAAAGTGAAAGGCTAAAATGACAAAGGAGATAAGAACATAAACTATTAATTTCAAACTTGTTCATTTTAGGAAAACACGTGCCCTGGTAGCTCCCTCTGTCCTGTAGGACAGGTTTGAGAAGCGTTGGCTTCTCCAGTGCAGGCCTATTGTGTGAGCATCAGGCAGACAGCAGGTAGCCTGTGCGCCTTCCTGCTGCAGAGAAGCAAAGGGGAGTGGCGCCTTGACCAGAGAGGCCCTCTCATCTCTGCTGGAGTCCTGGCAGGCCACTTTATAGAGGACATGGTTCCAGGAATGACATTCCATTACAAGTGAGTCAGCATTTCTGGGACTGTCACGGTCTTACTGGAACTACTACCTTATCTTCCTGAACAATTACTTTCAGGAAATATGATGGGGGAAAAAAAATTTAAAGCTCTGACTTCTCCAATTTACTCCTTATTTTTTCAAAATCTTGGTAGAGTCGTTCATACTTAAAAGTCTGTTTTCCATTAGAAAAGTACATGTGGAGTCTGTTGGCAATTAAAAGCTGCCGAATCCAACCTCAAGACCAAAGATGATACACGACCTAGTCTGGAGCCGAAAATACAGTTCTGAGGTCAGATGGACTTGGGCGTGAGTTCCATATCTAGTTCATCAGCTGTGTGAGTTTGGACGAGTTACTCAGCCTTTCTGAGATTCAGATTCCACAGCTGTATAAACAAATAAAAAGAATTTGCTGGGCGTGGCGACACCCGTGTGTAATTGTTGAGGCGGGAGGAGCTGAGCTCAAAGCCAGTCTCAGCAAAATCGAGGTGCTAAGCAAATCAGTGAGACCCTGTCTTTAAATAAAATACAAAATAGGGCTGGGGATGTGGCTCAGTGGTTGAGTGCCCCTGGGTTCAATCCTCAGAACCAACCCCCACCAAAAAAACCCCCCAAAACCCCAATAAACCCCCCCAAGTCCCCACCTTAACAAGAATGTTGTGAAATAATATATATGACATGTTTTAGAAGAAGTAGTTTGCTCAACAGCCAATAGTTTCTTTTTTCTTTGTTTTTTTTTTCTTTTGTGAATTTGCTTGACTTGATTGGTTATTTTGAAGTGAGATTTTTTTTAGCACCTATCATAAAGTGCTCTATTCATCTATACTGCAAAAAGATAAGGAATAACCAGGCTCAGTGACCCGCCCTATAATCCCAGTAGCTCTGGAGACTAAGGTAGGAGGATAGCAAGTCCAAGGCCAATCTCAGCAGCTTAGGAGGCCCTGCCTCAAAATCAGAAAGAAAAAGGACTGGGGATGAAATTCAATGGTAAAGCGCCCCTGGGTTCCAAAAAGAAAAAGGAAAAAAGGGGAATAACTAGTATAAATGATGGTAAGTAACATCCTTAAAAATATTTATGCCAATAGGTCAAGAAAGAATGGGGTGACATTGATGCAGGAGGATTTAAAGGCAGCAGAACACAATTTCAAATCCTAGTGAAATGCCATCATGCCATCATAAAGGGAGTCAATAAAAACCTTCACAGACTTAAACAAAACAAGTATTAATAATTTTGGGGGGTGATTAAGTGCTAGAAAGTGATGAAGTCATTCTCATAGCTTCATGTTATCATTATTTTATACCTTTAGAGCGACTTTGGCTACTTCCATATTTTGGGGACACCAGTGTATTTACAAATGGAGGAAGGTCAAAAAGTGTTTTAAACTGTGGCGTATTAAAGATGTGTGCATATATATGAATGTATACCAATGTACATCTATTCACTATGATTAATTTTTTTTCAGTGGAGGAGATAAATTTATTTCATTCTTTTCTTACCTAATTGTCCAGTTTGTTTTGACTCTTTGGCAGTTGTCATCCCTTCAGACCCCGGCATTAGGAACTCACCTCTTCTGGACTAGTTTTAAAAAAAAAAGCAATACATTTATTCTTGTTTCCATTTCTTAACTTGCTGAAAAAGAAGTTGTTGAGGATAGAGGGGTGATAATTAATCACGACTCTTCCTCTTCCATCTTTGGAATCAATTGAGAAACAGATACAGGCAATGGGAATTGGACATCAAAATAGCACTTCTGTGGCTTCAGCACTGGGCTAGCAAATGTGGTTTGGGGTACTGCCAGGCAGAGCCCCAACTTTTTTCTGTAAGGAGACTTGGGATGTCCCTTGGGAGGTGAGCTGGATCTGTGAAGCAGGTTCACTGACCTGACTGGACAGAAAGAGAATTTGTGTCTCTCACCTTTCAGGTTGTGGCTGTCAAGACAATGGGATTGGGGCAGTTCTCAAGACCACCACCCACGCTTCTTCTGTAGGTATGGCTCTTTCTCCCTCCTCAGCACCAGTCAGTACCACACTGCTCTTGCTGTTTTCAGAGTTCTCAGCCTACAGATGGACAATTTCATTGCTCTGGGCCCAAGGAGAGGCAGCACATCAAGACAGAAGGGCGTGGTGGAGGAAAGCGGCTCAGGACATGGCAACAAGGAAGCAGAGCTAATTAATTCCTTTAACACAAAATAAAGTATTTTGTATGTATATGTGTGTGTATATATATATAGCATACATACGTGTATGCATTACATATGTGTGTGTATATATATAATGTATGCATATGTATAAACTTTTCACAAGATAGTAAACAAGATTTATCAGAATTTATTTCTAAGTGTTCTATAGGCACTATGTCCCATCTTTAAATCTTGTCACTGGATACTTTGGAAGACATCACAGGCTTTCATTTAATGCAAATGCATTGGCCCTTTGAGCACTGAGGTCTGGGCTAGTGACTTTCCTGCCAAAAATGCTTTGTGATGGTCTCCAACCTATAGCTCTGAAGGTACAATCCCTGGCATAATATAGGTATCTAAGAAATTTGCTGAATGAATCAGTGAATTCCTGCATCCTGATTACCACTCAGGAAGCTTGCTGAAGAGCTTTGCAACTGATGCACTGCTAGATTTGCTAACAGCTTGAGATTTCCTTTGTTTCGAAAGGGAAAGAACACATCACCTTGCCCCTTGTGTGCCTTTCTTTTAATCAGAGAGTTCTTGGTGCAGAATAGAAGAGGGGTAGTAGAAGGTGATGGGGGATGTGGGTTAAGGAGCTCCTTCAGGTGCAGTTTACTTGGCTTGGTACTTTACAGGGTGCCTAAAGATTTTTTTTTTCCTTAAATAAAAGCACAAATGGCACAGTATCTACCCTGCAGTACACTAATAAGAGAAGTCAATTCTATCAGCAGCAGCATCTGGGCATTCCTGATTTTTCTAGAAATTAAGAGAAACTCATCTGCTTTTAAATGGAAGACTTCTCTCTAATCTGTAATCCCTATTTTTAATAGTAAGTCAAAGGTATGCTAACACTAGAGACACAGCCGCCATCTTTAGACTGCAGGTATCCAGGACAGACTAAGCCAACTGACCTCACGCAGGATGCTTGCTGTTATTGCCAGACCTCCTTCTCATCTCAATGTGATTCATTACTGACAGAGAGAAAGCAGGGTAAAGCATTTAAATCCTCCTTAAATTGATGCAGCTTAGCAGGCTCAGCTTTGAAGCCCTCTGAGTCCCGAGGGCCTGGTTCTCCATTCTAGATGGAATAATGCTCTGTTCATTCCCCCAAAGTAGGTAATTAATTCTCGGTTGTGTGCTGGAGAGAAGATGAAAGCAGGTTGCTTTAGTTTTGAGTCTTTAAAAGACTGTGGTCTCCTTTACCCGTGGGATCTTTAAGTAGTCTAGTGCACAAGAGGTAGGAGTAGCAGTAGTAATAATAACAGTAATAATAATAATAAGTCTATTGTAATCTTGAATTTAGAAGTCATTCATTTACAAAATCCTGTGGATGTTTTTTTAAGTATGGCTAATCTACCTCTCTAAAAGTGAAAGAAGAAAGCAGATTCAGTTCAGTAAGAAAATTCAATTTAGTGGACATTAATTGAAAGCCCAGTACATGCTTGATTTTATATTGGGCATTTTGGCTGGAAAAATACAATGATTACAGATTATAGTTTTTGTTCTTAAGTTCAAATGGATGCAGGCATGTACCCAAATTGTTACGGTTTGGATATGAGGTGTCCCCCCTAAAGTTCCTGTTAATGCAGAAATATTCAGAGGTGAAATGACTGCCCTATGAGAACTATAACCTAAACTCATCCATCCTTTGAATGAACTGAGTGGCATCTTAGGCAGGTGGGGCATGCCTAGAGGAGGTGGGTCAGTGGACGCTTGCCCTGCAAGGGTGTATCTTCCCTATGGTCCCTTCCCTGCTTCCCTGTCTTGTTCTCCTTCCTGACCCTGACAGGAGCTGACCCGCTTTCCTTCACTGGGCCCTTCCCCCACACTATGCTGTTTCATCTTGGACCTAGAGCAATGGAGTCAGCCATCTATGGACTGAGACCTCTGGAGTTATCAGTCCCAAATAAATTTTCCCTGCTCTAAGTTGTTTCTGTTGGGTATTTTGGTCACAGCAATGCAGAAGGTGACTAAAGCACAAGTAAAGAGCCTGGCAGGTCTCAGTGCCAAGGCCCTGTGCCCTGTTGTCTTGTTGGTGCTTCCCTCTGTGATTTCTCTCCTTCCCTTTCTTCCTTGAGCACCACTTACTGAGTTTTTTGTGTCAGGCCTCTAGCTCCATGGACCTAAATAAAATGCTGGGCACATTCTCTAGAATTTTACCATTTCATAAGGGAGCCCCTCACTTGGAGGTGGTGAGAGGCACAGGTACAAATAAATACTAGTGAGAATGACACTAGGTGTGTCCAGGTTTGGAGCCCGGGGCCTCGAAAACTTCAACCTTATACTTTTTCTCTGACTCTTCCAAGATACATCCAGTGACGTGAAGAAAGTAGTAGAGCCTCAGAGGATATCTTCCACAGTCCTTGGTATTTTAAAATCTGGCCCCCTGTTTTAGTCAGCTTTTTCACTGCCATGGCTGAAAGACCCAACCTGAACAACTAAAGAGGAGGAAAATTAATTGGGGGGTTCAAGGTTTTAGAGGTCTCCATCCATAGACAGCTAGCTCCATTCTTTGGAGTTTGAGGTGAAGCTAATAATCACAGTGGAAGAGTGTGGCAGAGAGAAGCGGCTCACATGGTGATCAGGAAATAGACAAAAACTCCGTTCTCCAGATACAAAATATGTACCCCCAATGAACTACTTTCTCCAGCCACACCCCACCTTCCTCCAGTTACCACTCAGTTAATCCCCTCAGGGATCAATTCACTGATTAGATTAAGGCTCTAGCCCAATCATTTCTCCTCCAAACCTTCTTGCACTCTTACACCTGAGCTTTTGGGGGACACCTCACATCCAAACCATAACACCCCTTTTTTTTTGGCTGAGTAATTGATATGGGTTGTGTTGTGCTCCGTCTTACCTCCATAGTCATATGTTCCAGTTCTAAGCCCCAAACCTCAGAATTTGACAATTTAGAGGTAGGGTCTTGAAGTAGGTAATTAAGGATAAATGAGGTCAGTGGTGGGCTTATGACCAATATGACTGTTGTCATTATAAGAAGAGGGAGACATGGTAGGGGTATCCAGAGGGAAGGCCACATGAGAACATGGTGAGAAGGTAGTCATCCACAAGCCAAGGACAAAGGCCTCAGAAGAAACCAATCCTGCTGAAACCTTGATCTGAGACTTCTAGGTTCTAGAATTGGGAGAAAATCGATCTCTCCTGTGAGCCACTAGTCCCGGTGCATTGTTATGGCAGCTCTGGCGAACCAGTGCAGCAGCTCATTCATCCTGTGCTGTACCAAGGAGAGCAGCTGGACTTCTCTGTTTGATCTTTTCAAGGGAGCGCTGAGGTTGAAAAAGCTAAGGTAGCTGTGGGCTGGGGATGGTTTAGTTTTCTAGAGGTTGGGATGTGCAGTACTGGGAGATCATCTTAGCTGGACTGGTAGCTGAGGGACTCACAAGAGGATTTAATGCCAGGAATCAGTCACCTGAAAAGCCAGCACAGCTGGTAAAGGGTTATTTAGAGATTTGGTGAACATACGAGTCTAAAACTAATGGCAGGTAGTGGGGAAGATGTTATATTTGAACAATGTGGTAGTGAGCCACCGTTTCCTACTAAATCAAGTGCCAATTCAATAACCCAGATTTTATTAGGATCCTTTGTGGTTTGATCTTAGATAACATTTCCAGCCTAATTTTTTTCTGCTCTCCCATTGGTCACGTATGCCGTGGCTGAACTGACCTGCCCCATGGATGTATTTGCTAACTTCAGTGCTTTTGTTCCTACTAGAGGGAAGCCTCTGTAAGGATGCCATTCTCCACCCTAATCTCCATCTTCCTGTTTATCCAAATCCAATCTGTCCTTCATGACTCATGCTTCTGTTCCTATGAAATCCTCATTTTTCCCCAGCCAAAAGCTACCTCTCTTTCCTTTGAAAATCCATTTCACCTCATTTGAATCTCTTTTAAGCTTGCCTGACGATTTTCTTTTCATGTCCTCTCCCTTAATGGGGCCACAGGCACATCAAAGATAGGGGCCACATTCTGACCTTTTTGTGTTCCTTGCAACACCTTACACATAGTAGAAACTCAAGACGTATTTGGCCAATAAAAACATCTTCTCAGAAACTGAAATTTCTGGATTTGGGATATTTCTGGCTATTATCTTAAATTCTCCATAGTTTCAGTGGATCCTACTTTTCCCCTAAAACCGATTTGCATCTTACAGTGTCTTTTTTATATCAATTTGTATTTGCCCATGCTCCGTAGAGCTGTCTCTGAACATTTCTTTTTGACTATGTATCTAGTTTGTTTTTATATCTTGTTAGTTTTTTATTAATAGAATCTGTTTTAGTCTAGACTCTGATTATCTGGGGACTTCCAAAACTTCCTCAGTGATCTTCTCGACCCTAGTCACTGGTCTCCAACGTTCCTTTACTCCGCTCGAAGCCAGATTCACTTTTCTAACATGTGATCATAATAAAAGCTCATATTTACTGAGCACTTGGAAAGTACTGGGCACTGTATTTACATATTGCATCTCATGTTACCTTCCCCCAAACCTAGGAGATGGTGTTAGGATCAAATATTTGTGTTTCCCCCAACCCCCAGCTCATATGTTGTTCATAAGTTTTGATGCCCAATATGACAGTATATGGAGTTGCAGTATATATAGAAGCAATTAAAGTTAAATGAGGACATAGGGAAGAGCCCTGATGCGATAGGATTCACGTCCTTATAAAAGAGACACCAGAGAACGTGCCTTCTCTCTTCATGTGCACATACCAAGGAAAGGCCATGTGAGGACTCAGTGAGAAGGCAGCCCTCTGCAAGTCAGGAAGGGGACTTTCCCCAGAGACCCTCTATGCTGCACCTTGATCTGATATTTGATCTTAGAAAGGTGAGAAAACTGCAGTTAAACCCTCAGTGTGTGGTACTGAACAAACCACTACAGATAGATTACATTTTTGTCCCATTTCATGAATGAGGATGATGAGGTCCAGAGGAGCTAAAGGACTTGCTCAGCTTCCAGATTATAGAGCCAGAATTTTAACTCACGTATGACTGCCCAATTCTAGATCCCTCTTCTTAACCACTATGCTGTATCCCTCAGACTTTCATGTCATTGCTCCCAAAGGTATGCTGAAAAACTGGTCTTCCAGGGGAATAAAAGCTTGATTTGTAGTGCTTGCAAATGTGTGTATAAACACTCCCATATTTCAAGTAACTAGTGGTTTGACACATAGTTCTAAATACTTCCTAATTGGCTCTTGCAATTCCAGATGCATTGCCTCCATCCCATCACTGGCTGCTCCCTTGCTCCTGAACCTTTGGAGGAAAGAAAAAAAGAAAAAGAATTTGGTAAGAATAGAAGCCCTGGTGGTGTGTTCAAACACAAGGATATGAAAGCTATACCTGATTAATTCTACTATCCTTCCCAATTCCCCTTCCCATTCTCCCTTGCATGGGTTAGCACCCATATATCAGAGAGAACATTCAGCATTTTGAATACATGATCAGGATAACTCTGTATCTTGTACAACCACAAAAATAGCATCCTAATTAGAATAAGTTAAACTTCATGTATCTATAGTATGTCAGAATACATTCTACTGTCATGTATATCTAAAAATAACAAATAAAAAGAAAAAAAGAGTACAAGTTCCAGGAAAGCAGGAACAATGTTAGTCTTTTTAATTAGTGCAGTAAGTCTTCCCTAAGTGTTTGCTGAATATTTATTAGCTACTTGGAAGATTTCATGTGTATTATTTCATTTATCTAATGGTCATGGGGTAAAGTTATTATCTTTGTTTTACTGATTATAAAAATGAGGTTAAGTAGAGTAAATAAGTTACATCTTTCCATTCCTTTCCCTGGGCAAGGATTTTGACTCCCTTATAGTATCAATAAGATGAGCTTTAAGTAGGAACTCAATAAATACTTGATGGATGATTTTGTGTTTCATCTTGAGAATTCTGACTCCCAAGTCTGTTAGATGCACAGCCATTCCTGTTAAATCTTGCTTTATCTGGAGATGTGTGTGTGTGTGAGAGATGAGATTATATATTCATATGCACATACAGAAAAAAATAAGCCATGGGAAGAGAACAAAATGAAAAAAAAATCATAGTCATCTTTAAATTCACCTGGAAATATTAACATCTAGAAATAGAAGAAGGAGTGTTTTCTGCTCCACTCAGAGTGAGTCACACAATTTCTGCACCCAAGAGCAGCCAAATCCATGGGCTGACCTCCTTTTGAGGAAAGAATAAAAGATACTGCTAATTGGAGCATCGTTTAGTGCTGCTCTGTGGATTTGCTTGGCATCCTCACACTCAGCCTGAGAGAAATTTCTGTGTCAGAAATGAAGTATCCAGAGAGAAGACATTGATTAGAGTGTGTATCTTCTGGACCCAGGACTGGGAGAGGAAGAGGTGGATTTCACAACCAGTACCACGAGGAAGTAGCTCAAAACAAAAAGCTACAAAGTAGGAGCAGGAAGTCCCATCCAGGAGGTAACTACTATGTGCATTTTATATTTGGAATACCATTTGGCTGTCTCGAATCTATTTCATAAATAGAAGTTTGTTAAAGGCCCCAGCATAAAGTGGGTAAATACATAGAGATGTCTTAAGTATAGCCATAACGTTTTCTTAAAGTCTTTGTGGGAAGTAGAGAAATGTGCCCATTTCTCAAGGCATTTTACTGTTGTTTTTTGGATAACTTTCATAAGGAATGGACATACCCGTGATCAGCAGGAATTGAGTATTGCTCCCTAGAGTAGTAGTGCATACTCTACACAACCATATGCTGTGGTCCTATGGGGGTTATCCAAAGTGTGTAAAATGTATGGTGGTGTGGGGGACAGAAGAGTGAACAGGGAGGGATATAAATTTAGTCAAATTAAAAGAAGATTCTTATCCAGAATCTATAATAAGATGTAACATTTATATAATCTCCATCATACTCAGAGTGGCATAAAAATGTTAAAATCTAATTAACCTTTAATGCACTCATCTGAAGATTATTATATCAATTTTTAAATGGATCAAAGTGAAGGAAGGATGGCAAATGCCTAGCTCAAGGCTGCTGAATGAGGTGGCATGGGCAAAACTTAAATGTCACTTTTTCCAGTTCTTTGTTGGAAGAGCTGATTTTTTTTTCCTCCCACCTTTCTCTAGTTTCCTAGATGAGACTTAAACAAAGGTTTATAGACACAGATGGAAAGTGCAAAGCCTGAACATGTAAACAGATTTGAAGATGATTTAGATGGACTTATATATGATAGACAAATAGTGATAACCAGGAAAACTAAGGAAGGCTGAAAAGCACCACTGTATACATACTGGTAGCACCATGGACACTCAGCAGGGGGCCTGCAGAGCAGAAAACTAGATCTGGGACTGGATTGTGGGGACGTGTGTGTATGTGTATATGTGTGTGTGTGTGTGTGTGTGTGTGTGTGTGTGTGTTTTCTATCATCCTTGTCCACCTTAAAATTCTTATTAATGGTCTCCCTCCATCTCTCCCTCTTTCTTGATCTGTCCCATTCTTTACTTCCTCCTTCTGTTCCTTCTTTTAATTACCTGTTTTAAAATCTCCCACAGACACAGGCTATTCCTGCAAAAGAACAAACAGAACAAACTGGGACTTTATTTCTAATTGCCTCAGAGTCATGTAATGTTCCATGCAAAGCCATATTCCTGTCTATTTCTTGGAACATCTATGATGATCTTTCTTCTTGCAGATGAGGCCTCCATTTTGGCGGGTGAAAGTAGAAAGGGCAGGTTTCTGAGATCCTAGATGTGTTTCCATCTTCCACAGTTTTTCTTCCTTCATTGACTGATTGCTTTATTGATGGAGTCATTCATTCAGCAGAAGCAGTAGATAAATTTTGTGTACAAAATATTTGACTAGGGTCATATCCCCATAATGATGATGATGATAGGTTAATAAAAACAATAACAACAACTGTGACTAACATGTATGGAGAGTTTATTACCTGTTAGGCATTGAACTAATTTGATCACCTATAGTTAGTAATTTTACTTTTAATGATTCTGTGAAATATTATTGTTTGTATAGATAGACCCAGAAACTGAAGCACAGAGAGGGGAGCTGACTTTTTCATTACAAAAGTAGTAAGGGCGGGGGAAGGATTAAGATATAAAAACTCTAATACAAGGAATACTGTGAAGACACTAGAAGAGAAGAACACACTGAACCAGAAGTTTACCACATCAGAGATGAGCTCCGTCTTTGAGAGATGTCTGAGCAGCATCCTGAATGGGCAGTTTCAGTGGGCAGAAGACAAGCACTCCAGGTGGACATAACATGTCACCTTACTGCTTTTGGCTACCCAGCTCTATCTGTTATTTTAATGCATAATGCTCTGCTTTACTTTTGGGGAAATTATCTTCTTCCATTGGATAAAGTGGACAAAATTCTCCACAAAATTACCTAGTCAAATTCAGGTCAGTCCCCGCGCTCTGGAACTGGAAACTGAGAAGAAAGGCAAGGAAAAAGGAAAGAAAGAAAGAAAGAAAGAAAGAAAGAAAGAAAGAAAGAAAGAAAGAAAGAAAGAAAGAAAAAAAACACAAAGGAAACATGGGACTTTTTCACTCTGGTTGTGCCCCAAGGAGATTGTCCAAGAGTTCCTGCTACTCTAAGACCCCCTGAATTCCTCTGGTTCCTGTCCTGTCTGGGCCTGACTCTTCAGTTTCTGTGAACTTCCATATCCTTTCCCTCTGGTAGCCAGAGTCAGTTTTTGTGACTTGCAATGAGGAACTCTAAGTGGCAAGAGAATGGGAACACTGGCCAATGCTGAGCATCTCAGACGATCAGCAGTGCAGTATGCATGAAGGAAAGCAATGAGGGCTACATGAGCTAATTTAGGGCCAGAAAGAATGAGGTCAAAAGAACAGTTAATGAAATTGAACTTCACCTGGTAAGACAGAGAACTACTTAAACCTCACAGGTAGGTGATATAACTGTATGTCTCCTTTAAGATTTTTCTGGCAGCAATGTGGTTATAAAAATTAGAGAATGTAGACGACGACGATGGGGAGACCAGTTGGGAAGCTCTTATACTCATCTGGATGTGAGGTCATGCAGGCTTGGACTATGGTGGGGAAGTGGCAATGAAAAGGTGCACATGGAGGATGGGGCTCCTAGTTCTCCTGGATGTTAGCCAAGGGGCGAGGATGCTGATTTGTACCGGAGCCACTGGGGAGCACATCCCATCCTCACCGAGAGCTGATGAATTCTGCTGCATCGCACCTTAAGTGCTACAGAGAAGAAAGTTTGGGCTCGTAAAGAGGAATGCAGCAACTCAGTCTGGAGAGCAGATCAGTTGGATTTGGACCAAATTAATATCTTGAGTTGTTGATGCTGAAACTTCGACCACTCCCTTGACAAATAATTTTTGGTTGAGGCAGCAGGCAAGAGAAGTTCCCATTTGGAAGATTTGGCATTTCTGTGGTTTCTTCTGAAAAAATTAAAATTACAAGCCCCATTTTTTTTAGTGGTTCATAAAAAGTTGCAAAAGGGAAAACATTATTGAGCAATAAAAGGTGTGTTTATGTGTATTCATAAGAAGTGGCTGGAGGCCAACTCCCATAAATGTGTTAGGCTTCTACCTCAGCACTGAACCATTACAAGAACCCTGGAGGCTCCTATTTCACTTGGAAAATGTAATAGAGGCAGCTTCTGCAGCCCTTCCAGGCTAATCAACCTCACACAGACTGAACTGGGGAGCCTGCCCCTTTAAGTTTCGACAGTAAGCAAAAGTGTAATACGTATAGCAAAAATGGTCTTCAGAGCCCAGTTCTTTCTGTTCTCCTCCCTGGCTTGGCAAATACCTGTGTCTCCATGAGTCCCCTTGTACTTCCAGCCAGTATCACTGGCTCTGAGTCTATTTCAATTGGCACCAACCACTACTTACCCAGTTAGGAGATACCACTTTACAACCAATGAGTCATCCCTGCCCTATCAAAAGTGGTTTCCATTGTGAAAACTAGACCCTTGAAAGGCACAGATGTGAGATTTCCTCACAGAAAGCAGGATGGCGCTCCATTCAACTGGCTGGGAGAGTACTTTACCAGTTCTTAGAGCGCCGTAGGGAAGCGGGGAACCCTTATCCTTCCTCATGAAATCACATCACAGAGGCCACTGTTCATTTTACATGAGAACAAGGCTGGCTCTGCCTTGCGCAATGGCTATTACCTATTTCAGGATGTGGCCTCAGAGGCCAAATATTTTGCCTTATAGCCATTCGAGCCCCTTTTAGTCTCTATCATGCAGAAACTTTCTGGTCAAATAGGACTTAAGGCCCTCTTGAAGGCAGAAATCGATCAGGAAGAAAATGCATCAATTATTAAATTTTTCTTCCTTTTGCGTAAGTCTTGGATAATTGAGTATGTTCGTTTCTTGTAGTTTGGTAACAAATTGATGTAAGTTTAGTGGATTAAAACAACATTCTTATTACCTTATGGCTCTGGAGGTCAGAACTGGGGTCAAAGCAAGGAATTTGCAGGACTGGATTCCTTTCTGGAGGCTCTGGAGAAGAATGTGTCCCAGCTTCTTGTGGTCACTTGCTTTGCTTGACTGTAGACCCCTTTCATCTCCAAAGCCAGCAATGTCTGGAAAAGTCTTCTCACGTTTCATCACTCTGACACTAACTTTTCTTCTGCTTCTTGCTTCCTCTTTCGAGGACTATGTGGAGTCCACTGGATCATCTCCCCGTGTTGAAGTCAGCTCACTAGCAACTTGAATTCTCCTTTAACCTGGAACATAACATATTCACAGGTTCTGGGTATTAGGACCTGGACATCTTTTGGGCTATTATACTGTCTGTCACAGAGAGGGAGTGTTAAAACATCTGCCTCCTCTTCTTCTGAGTTCTGGTTGCTCTTAATACCTTTAAAAATTATGAAAATGTATTCAAACTAGTTCACAATCTTCAAAAGTAGCAGATAAAATACTTTTCAAATGACTTCAGGGTACAAAGTCCTATGCCAGGAACAACTGGAGATACAAAGGAGAGCATGTGGGATTACACTACCTTCTAGGAATTTTTACACACATGTGAATGGATGAGACAACAGAGAAGAGCTGAATTTGATAAATCCCAGAGATTGTTTCAGCCAATTGATGCCATGGGAGGTTGGAGAAAGCGTTACTCTGAATCCCATTGACTGAACGTCTCCCCTCCCACCCGCTGTCACTCCTACCAGTGGAGTATTTCATAATGCTTCATGGAAACAAATCTTCTCTACTATTATTTTTTTCTGTTACTGCAGGTATCCTCCAGAGGTGTGGGAGAACAGATGCCAAATACCCTCACCAGTGGACCCTGAAAGCTTTAAATTTACGTGATCCTGCCTTTGTTCTATAAAGACAGTAGAGAGTTCTTCCCTTTCCTTCTAAAACAGCCAATTCCTACAGACTGATAAAAAGATCTGGCAGAAATCTGGGAGCAAGAGTGCAGCTCCTTGGCACGGCAGTGATGGGAAATGAAGAGAGAGAAAGAAAACTACTTCATAAACAGGAGAGAAAGCAGGAGGATTTACTTAAACCCATCAGCATCTTCCAATGAGACTGCTGGAAAGAAGTAAATAGCAGCTATAAATAATTGCTACCCCAAATGTGTCAGGGTCTTTCCGGCTATTGTCACCTTTGAGCATCTTCTGAGACTTGACATATTTGGCAAGGAGATACGTGTAAAGGGGATGGAAGGTACATTAAGTGCCTTTGTGGGCAGCTCATGTGGACACTGCAAAATAGAGTCTTTGGGATTTGCTCCTGTGTTTTTTTATTTGTAAAACAATATACCTAGTAATACCAGAAATGTGCTGTGGTGACTGCTGGAGGGGTAATCTCACAGGTGGCCGCCTCTCCACTGTGACCATCCGGACTCATAAAGAACAACACAAGCCTGAGGACTGCCCTGTGATTGATACCTGTGGTCAAGGGACAGAGCCTGGGTTTAGGTCTGTGGGGGGATAAGCAGTCAGTAGCAGGTCAGGTTACTGTCCCCGGGCTCCCTTTGAATCAATTGCAACTTCTTCTTGTGATCGTGCCCTGGTGACGCTTGAAGCCACAGATTTATTTTCTTCATTATTCAGAGAGGCAATCAACTGTATTTAAGACGTATTACCTAAACCACCGACGTAGAAGGAATGATTTCCTTTTCTACAACTAGCAGTGCTGTCCATTATAGGGCTGTCAGTCAAAGACAAATTAGGCACTGTGACTTGCTTTTGTCATAGAAAAGCAGGCCTATAATTACAGACCTGCCCAGAGGAAAGGAACTTTAATAGTTACCATTCTTCCTTTCAAAGAGCATGTTCTTTCATCCTGGTCAGATTCAGCCGCTCTGTGAATATGTTCTATAATGGGAACATACAACCTCACTCGGAGACTTGGGGTCAGTAAACTTTTTGTAAAAGTCAGACAGTAAATATTCAAGGCTGTGCAGACTCCAGGGTTTTGGTTGTCACCTCAAATCTACCATCGTGTATGAATGCAGTTATGGATGATATGTAAATAAATGACTGTGACTTTACCAGAAAGCTTGATTTACTAAACAAGTGGTGGGATGGATTTGCCCATAGGCATGATTCGCCTATCCCTGGGATAGACCACTTGCTTGTGGGGCAGTCCTGACTGTTTGAAGTTCTACCCTGAGCCACAATCCGCCTCCCTTTAAATAACTTATCACCTTTCCTTTCACATCCTTTATCATGTTTAAAAATTATTTGATTGATTAACTACATCTGCCTCCTGTATCTAAATTTTTCACAACACATAAATTATCTAACGTGTATTATTTTGTTCTAAAACCAGAATGATTAATTGATTGTTTCATTCACTCACCTACTTATCAATCATTTAATTAGTATTGGAGTAGGGGCTGGGGATGGAGACATAAAGAGTCTGTGCCCGCTCGGAGTTGACAGTCTTGTGGGAGATGACAACAAGTAAATGGAAGTGAAAGCTATGGTAGTGGTATTCAAAGGACCTGTGGGAGCACTAGGGGCAGCACCCACCTAGGGGCAGGGCACAGAGAGCTGGGAGCACAGGGAGGCTCCTCCAAGGAGGTTGCACTTGAGCTGAGTTTTAGGGACTGGGTCAGGTAGAAACTGGCATTGAATTCTGAAGATCCAATGTGAAAAGTTGTACAGCCTTTTTTGAGAGAGTCTGTAGTTCTTTATTTCAGGAACCACAAGTAATTGACTACAACTACACTACAGTGCACCTGGGTCTGAGCGTTGGGTGGATGTGAAGGGACGGCTGAAGGTGGGAGGTAAGGCTGGAGATGTAGGCAAGGCAGATCTCGAGGAACCTTGCATGCCATTTTAAAGCCAAAGAGAATTAAGCAAAGTAAGCGACAACTCTGTGCTACTGTAGCCTTGAGTATTTTAGCAAAGTGTTCTCTGAGTTGATGTAAAGGTTCTATTTTATAAGCAGGACATCATGACCTTAAGGCAGCAGTCTGTGGTTCTTGAAAATAAAATACCCAAATACATATTTGTCATGTACATTTATTTGTAGGGTAAATTGTAGGATTTTTCAGTTTGTTCTGGAATGTTGATTAATAGATATTTTTCCTACCTAAAATCGATTTACAGGAATCTTCCTGGAATTTATCAGAAGACTGTAAATTATTTGGGTCTATGTAACATCCATAGGCAAGGTCCCAACTTATTCTCTAACATCCCTTATTATAGAATGGTGCCGTGGGCCTTTCTTTGCACATGATCCTTTTTCTTCTGTGCATCTCTCCCTCTTTGCTTTACAATGGTTCAGTTGAGCTCTGGCTAGACCTGCAGTGCTCTGAATGATTTCCCAGCTCCCTTCCCTTCCCTGCTCATTCCCTGACTTGCCTCTGGGTGCTCAGTGGTCCCCTCACACATGCTGTCAAAGAATTCAAGGCAGCGCATTATTATTGTTTTCCTTGTTTTTCCTCAACTAGACAGTGGAAGCAGAGACCAAACCTTTTTCATTTTGTGTTCCCACAGGAAGCACATAACTCAATACATAGTAATATTGGCTGAACCTTTGTTTGCTGAGTGAGTAAATGAACCAATGCAAGAATAAAGATTTGCCATATGTCTTGAGCCAGACTATTGATTAACCTCAATTAACCCTTTGGTGATTTCAATGCTGTAACCAATGCAGTTTGGGGCAGGAAAAGACCACAGATAGTTGCTTCAGTACAGAACTGCACTATCCAAAACTATAGCCAATAGACTCACAAGGTTACTGGGCACTTGCTCTATGGCTAGTCCAAATCAAGATGTGTTCTAAGTGGAAAATGCATACTATTTTGGATAGATTATGTTAACAAAAATATAATATTAAAATTAATTTTACTTTTTAAAAGTGGCTTAATGGCAAATTTAAAATTGCATATGTGGTTCACATCTGTGACTCATTTTTTTCACTGGACAGCAGTGGTATGCAGAGTAAATTGCCATATTCTTCCATCTTGGAAGTTTTCATGATTTCTTGCTTTCAGGTACCAGGTTCTATTATCAGACCTTGTGTTTTGCTTTTGTGATTAGAAAACATGATTCCTCTATTGCTCCACTGCTGGGGCAGTAATCAACTCCTTGAGATGCTGCTCTGTTCTACAATGCCATGGCACAACCACCTTGGAGACATCTGGAGGAGCCAAGAAGGAGGGGACCCTTTGCTCAGCAAGTTCTTGCAACACAGGCACTCAGCTAAGGGCCTGTGGTCTGAAGTTAGGGCTGATCCCCTTGAAAACTTCTCATGCTGTGGCAAACATTTATTCTTAATCAGGGTAGGGCAGAATCAGCAGATAATACTTAAGTCTGAATGACTTCTTCCTAAGACCCATGAAATCAAGGAAGAAAATGGTGTGAAAAGAGCACAATACAGAGTAAGCTGTTTTTGGTAACAAAATCTTATCTTTGTTGATAGCACTAGAAAGGAACAAAAGAAAGTTCCAAATGGGTTATATTGGAGATTTACCCTGATTGTGGTTTAGGAAATGAGATGGGGGAGACAATGGAAAGCATATTTTCTTAATTATATTTTGCTTAAGCCAAAACTAAAATTGCATTCCCTCTTCATGCATTTCCTTTGCTCTTTCTTCTATCAGAGAGGTCTTTTGAGCTTTCTCCATTTGGAAATACTCTATTCCTTTTTCAAAATCTAAACTTAATAACGACTCCTCTGTTAAATCTGCCTGTTTGGGCCTCCTGTCATAGCATTTTATTCATACCTGAATTTCACTACTTACCAAACAAATAATACTTGTAATTTATATCTTCATATTCTGCTCCCTATTAGACTTTTTTCTCCTTGAGGGCAAGGATTATCTCCTTCTCATTTTGGAATATCCCATGCCAGCTACCCTCTCTGGCTGCCTAGTACATACTGATGGTCAGTGAATGGTCTGTGGAATAAATGAATGGATGAATGAATGAGTTAAGCTATTGTCTGAGAATAGTAATGTTTATAAAAGGACTGGATGGTGATACTTTTTTCTTTTCTTTTCTTTTTCAAATACTGCTTGCCAAATCTACATTTAAATGATGAAGAGCAGAGTGTACCTTTCATTTACATTTGTATAGAGACCACAATTAAATTAACAAACAACAAGAGGCTGTTTATATCTCTAACCAGAATTCCTCAGGCTGCCACATTTATTATATAGCACATAAGGAAATGATCTAATGCTATGCATGATAGGTTTACCCCAGGCTTTGTAGCCTCCAAGGCAAAATTCCCCAAAGGTCTCAAATATTACCTGTGTATAAA
The DNA here is from genome assembly GCA_020662805.1 of Glaucomys volans. Taxonomy (NCBI): domain Eukaryota; kingdom Metazoa; phylum Chordata; class Mammalia; order Rodentia; family Sciuridae; genus Glaucomys; species Glaucomys volans. Next base: position 300,901 of record JAJEJO010049932.1, read on the forward strand.
GCCACCCCTGGGCAGATGGAGTGCAATATGAATGAATGCCGTCTAATCATTGTGTCACCTGTGAGCATGAGACCAGTTTCTTATGCACGATTTATGTTCTATGCTATAAAAGGATAGGCAATATAGCTGGACCAAAAGTGAAAAAATAATCAACAAAGAAAAGAAAAAGATGTTTCCTTTTTAATTTAGAAATTACTGAATTTTTATGTCATCCTTGCAGTTATCCAACTGTGGGATTTTAATAACACCTGAAAAAGTGTAACATAATCCATGTTCTTTTGTTTTGTTTTGCATTGGTGCAGATATAGTTTTCCAGATGGTTGTATATATAGCACAATAATACAGGTAAGTGCGTGCAGCTATGGCCCTACTTCAGGCCGTAACAGTTAAGAGCCAGACTAGAGCCCAGAGGCATTGGATCTAAGACATTTGCATTTGTTTCTTTGCATATGAGCTTTGATACACTTATACTGTATTTCACAAGCAGTGCATTTCTAGAGAAAATCAAGAATTTTCGTTATTATAAAGATCTTTATCCATTTTATAGACGTTTAATACAAAGGAAAACTGGGCTGAAAAAAGTCCCTACTAAGGAATAAAGAACATTCCATTGTAATCTGGTGTTGTAGAGAAGGGAGGGTATAGAGATTTCCCAGCTTAATTATTGACATATAAACTACATATGGCCATAAAGCATTAGAAGAATGTCATTTTAAAACAATTCAGGGAAGTCTTACTTTGTGCCATTTTTTATGATTACGGGCTTAGAAACTAGAATAAGATATCAGAATTTAATACCTGAGTTTGTTTATGAAAAGCACCAAACAGCAGGCTTTTTGGCTTTAACCTTTTTAATATTCTGGAAGCTAATTGCCCACACTGTCTCACCCTTCTAGGTTAATGAGGTGGCTAACAGGCCACAATAGAAAATGACTGTCCAGCCAAATGATGACAAACAAGCAAAAACCAAAACCCCAAAGCAAAACAACTGGGAAAGGTCACGAGTTACATAGGTTTTTATTGTCTTCCAAAGAATGTACAGCAGCATTACCATTCTGTTGTCTCCTTGTGATGGATTGCAAAAAGAATCAGAAAAGGCACAACATGAATCTGCTCTCGGGACAATGATTGTAATCAAAATAGGAAATGGTACAAATGTAAGTCGTTCCCCTTGCAGTTTAAAGATTATAAATCCCTTATTCATCTGTTATGATCCAGGGGCCTACTTGTGATTTTTATGGTTCTTTATATGCTTGGAATTTTAAAACTGTAATATGAAGGGGTTACAGCTGTTCTCTTTCTGATTTTGATGTTCAAACCCCACTTGGAGCATTGCACCCTGGTCTCTCCCTCTGCCCATCTGCAGCCCTAGCCGGCTGCCAATGCCTCTTAGAGAAATTCAGCCCATCCTGGTCTGTTCCCCTCCAAGTACTCAAACACTCCCTACTTCTCCAAAGGGGTTCTGAAAAAATTAGAATCATTTGCCAAGGGTTTTGCTCTTATAGAATTAAACTATTCTTGTAATCATTATGCAACTTAAAACTGAAGTGGGAGATGCAGTAGCTTTGGAACCAGAAGGCCTGGATTTTATTTTCAATGTGCCTCTTTCCAGGAGCATGACCTTCCTTCTCTGAGCTTTTATTTTTCTCATTAGTTAACTGCCCTACCCACTGCACTGGGCTGTGTTGAACATCAAAGGGGCTAATGCATGTGAAGGTGCTCTGGGAACTGGGACCAGCTTTTCAAATGTAAGATGTTGTCAGTGTTGATACCTGCAGTGAGGTGAAAAGCCAAATGGGACATGGTAGTAATAGTGATTTGTGGCCTTGTTGATTTCTTAAGTACATTGAACGCTTCAAGCTAGAGATAGATTTTTCCTGTTTGTAAAAGACTCTTAACAGTGACTCAACTTTGCCGTCCCTCGGGAGGCCCAGTTCTTCTAGTACACTTGGGAGGCATAGGATGCAAGAAAAGTTATTTTCTTTGTGGTGTCTGAGGGATCAGTGAAGGTAATAATATGCTTCAAGGTGCTCAGTTTATACCCTGGAAGAGTCTCATTTGTTGGGTCTTTTGTTCTCAAGTATATTTTTCTTTTTTGTTTCCAAGTTGGAATTCTTTAGTCATGTTCAATGTAAATATATGTTTCACCCAAATATTTACAGTATATAAAGTTTTATGCTTTACTATCTCAACATTTTTCTAATTCAAATGTTCATCACTACAGTCATAGTTTGAAAATAACACCTAAATTGTCTATTTGTACAAACTTACAAAGTAGGTCTCCTCCTCCTCCTCCTCCTCCTCCTCCTCCTCCTCCTCCTCCTCCTCCTCCTTCTTCTTCTTCTTCTTCGTCTTCTTTTCTACTCCTCCTCCTCCTCTGCACCACTGGGGATTGAAGCCAGGTGTGCTCTACACACTGAACAGCATCCCCAGACCTTTCTGCATTTTTATTTTGAGACAGGCTCTCACTAAATTGCTGAAGCTGATCTCAAACTTGCGGTCCTCCTGCCTCAGCCTCCTTTCCCCGATTGCTGGGATTATAAGTGTGCACCACCCTGCTCAGCTCTTTTCCTATTCTTTAAGGGACCCATTCTTTCTTTTCAACCTCCTTGTGCCTTTTGCCCACCGTGACTCTCACAATGTGTACCTCCTGGAAGGTGACCCTGTTTCCAGTTGCGCAGTGATGCCACCGTGCAGGTTCTCTGGTCACCACACATTGCTCCTCTTGCAGTGATGCCTCCCTACATCTCCCACGTGGCCTTTCTATCTGTGAAGGATTTCCCATTTCCCATGGTCACTGCTGACCAAGAGCCTGACCCTTCACTACCAGAATCTTTGTGCTGGATGTCTCGACACTTCTGCATTTGGGGACCACGTTATATTTTGTGACTATTTTGGTCTTACACTTTCTAATTTCATTTATGTGTAATTTCTTTCATTTCTAATGTCTATGAAGAAAAAATAGTATTGTCTGCCTTTGACCAGGTGGTCTCATGATTTTAAAGAATCTCCACACATTAAAATTCCATTTTTATGTAATATCATTTTAATAGAAATGCTCATTTTATGGAGGGAAAATGACTGATAAAAATCTGAATGATTCTTAGGAGTCTCCTATACCCTTTTTATTGCATTTTGATGTGGCTGAATTCATTAATAAGGAGGAAGAGTTAGAAATGTGGCTTGTTTTATAACATCATTATTCAAGAAAAGAGAATATTTTTCAATAAAAATTTTAGTGAAAATTTCCAATTTTTTTCCCAAGAATACATTTTTTAAAAATTATAATGATCTTATTGAACTCAATTCAAAACTGAAATTTTACAGTCCCTCTTTCAATTCATTTACTCTCATAACAGTCCCATGTTTTGCAGATGGGTGAATGACATTCAGAGAAATAATATGTATTGTCCCTGATCACAGTCCAGCCACATCCGTCAGTTCTAGGAACTATGCTAAAAACCAGTTGTGTTAGATTCTAAACTCCATTGCTAAACATTCCCCTACTCTTCTTTTCCTCCTGCCCCCCC
>JAJEJO010049932.1:304830-325428 GCA_020662805.1 Glaucomys volans
CCCCCCCATTTTCTTCTTTACTATAAGTATTTATGGAAAATTAATTCCATCTTGGGAATTGTGGAAGAGCCTAGTTTTAGTCACCTTTTGCATCACTGTGACCAAAAGACTGACAAGAACAACACAGAAGAGGAAAAGTGTAGTTTGACTCACAGTTTCTGAGGTTCAGTTTGTGGTTGGCCAGGACTCCATTGCTCTGGGTTGAAAGTGAGTAGAACATCATGGCAGAAGGGAATGGCAGAGGAAAACAGCTCAGGACATGACAGCCAGGAAGCACAGAGACCATGGCTCACCAGGGACAAAATATAAACCCCAGAAGTATGCCCCCAGTGATCTACTGCCTCCAGCCATTCCCTACTTGCCTACAGTTACCTCCCAGTTAATCCATAGCAGTGAATTAATCCATTGATCAGATTAAAAAAATCTCATAATATAATCATTTCATATCTGAACATTTTTACATTGTCTCACACATAAATATTTGGGGGACACCTCATATCTAAACCATCACAAGCTTTGAGGATAAAAATATTGCCTACTCTCTGAAAATCCATACTGTACAGGAGAAAAATAATGTGTATGAAATTCATTCTTCTGTGACATAATAGTGTTGTGCTATCAGCATGAATAAAGTGTTATGGGAATGCTGACAAAAGCATGAGGATGTCTTCCTGGTTGTGTGGAAGGAGGGGAGAAGCAAGTGAATGAAGGTGTAAAGAATAAGTGCCATTTTGAGCTGAGGCTTTAAAGGGTAGAGAAGAAGAGAAAGGGCATAAGCGAGATGGTCAGGTGTGGTACCACATTCACTGAATTATAGGGTGTTCAGAAGTGGAGTCACTCAAAAGAGCAGGCAGGAAATGAGGCAGGGTTGGGTCTTGAAGTCTCGGTGCCTTCCTGGTGCTCTGGCTTGTTCTGTCGAAGAGGGAGTTGCTGGAGGTGGGAGAGCCAAGCAGTGGTTAATATTGTGCAGTGTGGTGAATGGTTCTGAAAGATTTCTCTGATCACAGCATGGAACAGGGGTTGGAGTGAAAATGGGGAGAAGGAAGCCTATTACTGACTGCTTGCTTGTGACCCTTACCTCTCTATGTTGAAACTCCAGCCTTCTTTGGAATGTACTAGGAGCTGGGACCTTTGGGAGGTAATTAGGTCATGAGGGAGAAGACTTAAAGATGGATCAGTGCCCTGTTGAGAAGAGACAGAGAGCTAGCTTCCTCTCTCTGCTTTCTACCAATTGAGGACACAGCAAGAAAGCATTCTACTGGAAGCCAGGATCTGCCAGCACCTTGATCTTGGACTTCCCAGCCTTTAGAACTGTAAGAAAAACATGTTTGTTGCTTAAGCTACTCAGTCTACGGAAATTGTTACAGCAGTTCTCATGGAGATCAGGCCCAACGGGAATAAACACAAATCATGGGAGATGCTAAAAAGCTTGAGCTAAGGCAATGACAGTGGGCATCCAGTGGGTAGAAGGGACAAGTTTGAGATTTTGAGTTGTGGGGTCGGGAAGACTGTTTAATTGTACTATATGAATGAGAAAACGTGTCTCTTTTAAAAAGATCTGGAATTCTGGTAAAACACAAACATATTTAGTTTAAGTTTAAAATTGTGATTATTTGGAACACAACTCATTAAATATCTCAAATAATTAGCTTTTCTGTGCTAAACACTTATGAGAAAGTCAAAAGATAAAATGGGCTAAAAGCTATCTTATTTTTAGAGAAGTGATTCCTGCTTTGTGTTCTGAGGTCACTTCATGTGAGTTTGATTTCTTACATCTTGTCATCTTTCTGGGCCCTCTTACCTCTGAACTGGGTCCTCCTGCATTCACACTCCTACACAGTACCAGGGCCCCTTCCTCCTTGTCACTTAGAGGCACTCAGAAGACCACCCACACAGCAGTATGGGCTGTGGCATTAACTCCTTCAGGGCAGGGGCTGATTCTCCCTCTTCTGTGTCAGACACTCATGTTGAAATGTTTCTACTGTGTGTCTTACTCTGTCTAGGAATCAAATACAGGATCGGTTTAAGCCTCTGGATAGCCATATGAGGACCACTATCATCATTTCATAGATTAGGTGACCGAGATCTGCATCATATAACGGGAAAGCCAGTGCTTTCCTATTCTTTCACAGAATGGCCCTACTGTCTATTTCACAGCCTGCCATGCAGATGGATGTTCTCATTTCATTAGCCTCATGTAGAGGTGGATGTTGTCATCATGTGTAGCTCCCTGCTGTACATGCTAGTGGTTGGGGATTCCCCTGTCCCTGGAGTATGTAAACAATATTTTGTTTCAGCCTTATTTTGGGCTTAATGCAGCAGAGTGTATTAGCACAGAAACTTATGCTTTACCACTATTTATGTTTTTATAGGATAATGTTACTAAGGGGACTACTGGTTCCAGATACACCCACGGCACCCTTGGCTTCTCCTGTGGTAAGTGCACAGCTACCATGCTGACAAGATCAAGAACTCACTGCTCTTTGAGTATCTACCTTCATACAAGCTGGAAGTTGAAGCTTTCCCAAGATCATCTTCCCAAGTATTCCAGGGAGACTCTGTTGTGCAAGGTGGGTCCTTGGGTGCTTACCGTCTGCCTTGAGCCAAGGCAAATTTTATAGATTTGTGGATCAGAAAGACTTAACTAGGGAAACTGGAAGCAAGGTTCAGCAAGATGTCATTTTCTCTATGTCCACAGCAGAGTGTGCTTGGTACAGGGTGTTGTGTGGGACACTGTGGGGTCACACTGTGGGGTTCATGTTCAGGAGCAGGACCTGCTTTCTTGTTGGAAAAGGACAGAAGGGGAGAGATACAAACAGACTACAGAGCATTTAGGGCCCGTTGTCTGGAAGAGCCAGTTAATTGCCTTGCCTTCCTTGGAGTCCAAGGAAACTCCCAACCAAGGGCACAAAATGAGCTGCTGCTCAACACCTCCTGCCAGAAGGGGGAGCCCTTCCAGTCCCAGCTGACCTGTTGTCTAGGCCAGTCCTGTTCCATAGATACATAGTTTGAGTCACTTATGTCATTTTGAGTATTCTAGTAATTATAGTCAAAGATGTGCAAAGAGACAGGTGAAATCAAGTTTAAAAATATGTTTTCTGGGCTGGAGTTGTGGCTCAGTGGTAGAGTGCCTGTACAGCATGCATGAGGCACTGGGTTGGATTCTCAGCACTGCATGTAAATAAATAAAATTAAGGTCCATTGACAACTAAAAAAAATTAAAAAAGGAAACTGTTGAAAAAAATACATATTTTCTCTTGGCTACTAAATCTAAGATATTATTATGTCAGCATGTAATCAATGAAAAACTTACCGATTTTTTTTACGTACTTTTTCTGATACTGTCTTTGAAATCAAATATTTTATACTTATTTGATTTGAACACTATCTCAATTTGAACACTAAATTTTCATTTATCTATATTGAGATTGCATAAAAGTTATAGCTAAAAAGTTGATTTTCACACCAAAGTTGATCTAAGTACTCTTCAAAGCTTTTTAATAACTGAATTATCATTTTTAAATTCAACTTTAAAAAATAAAATAAAAAAATTAAAGTTTAAGTGTAAAACAACCCAGCTCTTTGGGTGCACAGCCATATTTCAAGCTAGTGGCTACCGGCTACCATACTGGACACAGAGGGAACTTCTGGGATTGTTTTAAAAAATATTTAAAAAATTTGTTCTAATTAGTTGTACATTACAGTAGAATGCATTTATGCATTTTGACAGATCATACATAAATGGAGTGCAATTTCTCATTTTTCTGATTGTACATATTGTAGGATCATATTGGTCATGCAGTCATATATGTATATGAGGTAATATCTATTTCACTTTACTATCCTTCCTTTCCCCATACCACTTCCCCTCTCTTCACTCCCCTTTACCTAAAATAAAGCAACTATTCTTCCCTACCTACCTCCCTTATTGTGAATTAGCATCTGCATATCAGAGAAAACATTTGGCCTTTGGTTTTTGGGGTTTGACTTATTTTGCTTAGCATGATATTCTCCAACTCCATCCATTTACCAGCAAACGCCATGATTTCATTCTTCTTAAAGGTGAGTAATATTCCATCATATATATGTATATATATGTATATATATCACATTTTATTTATCTATACATCTATTGAAGGGCTCCTAGGTTGGTTCCATAGTTTAGCTATTGTGAGTTGAGCTGCTATAAACATTGATGTGGCTGCGTTACTATAGTATGCTGATTTTAAGTCTTTTGGGTATAAACTGAGGAGTGGGATAATTGGGTCAGATGGTGGTTCCATTTCAAGTTTTCTGAGGAATCTCCATATTGCTTTCCATAATGATTGTACCATTTTGCATTCCCACCAGCAATGAATGAGTGTACCTTTTTCCCCACATCCTTGCCAACACTTATTGTTGTTTGTATTCTTGATGATTGCCATTCTGATTGGAGTGAGATGAAATCTTAGGGTAGTTTTGATTTGCATTTCTCTAATTGCTAGAGATGTCGAACATTTTTTCAAATGTTTGTTAATCGATTGTATATCTTCTTCTGTGGAGGGTCTGTTCAGTTCCTTAGCCCATTTATTGATTGGGTTATTTGTTGTTTTTTTTGGTATTAAATTTTTTGAGTTCTTTATATATCCTGGAGATTAATGCTCTATCCAAGGTTCACGTGTTAAAGATTTTCTCCCAATCTGTAGGCTCTCTCTTCATTTTTGGGCTATCTCAGGTATGTGCAATACAAATGTTACTTGGGACTTGCAAATTCTTAAAATCAGTAGTAATAATAAGACCCAAAGAAACATTATATCAAGTGCCTACTCTGGAGTGAAGCTGCCTGGGCTAGGATTCTAGCTTTGCTACTTTCCAGCTCTAAGGAAGTTACTACATTTCCTGGGTCACAGGTTATTCCTCTGAGAAGAGACAGTAATGTTTCCTGTCTCAGCTTCCTGGTGAGGACTAAATGGGATAATGACTGGTTTATAGTGAGCTGTTACTGAAGGTAAGTATGATTGCTTCAGTGCTTGAAACATCATTTCATATTTCATGATCTCATTTGCTCCTTAATAAAACCTCCTGAGGTGGAGCTAGGACTTAAACCTAGGTCTTCAAAATTTAAGTCCATTTTGCTTCCTTATATGATTAATCATCAGCAGCAGTTAACTTGAACTGAGTGGTGCCTGGGAGAGGAATTGCTCTTAGGACTTTGCATTTAATAGCTGTGCCAACGTGCACTCATTTTTTCCTTTGGCTTTAAGGAAGCAGGATCTGAAACAATCATTCATGTCTGTAAACCTGTTGTACAAACCTTAGAGAAAAGACTGATGAACTATCAACATCAGGATTTAGTCCTCCCATTCCTCACTAAAATTTTGCCTTCCTTCTACTCCAAATATATATTCATAAAGATATTTAAAGTCTTGATCATCAATGCATATTAATTCTGCACACTGCCTTGGATCAATAGAAGATCACAACAAAAACACATATCCAATATTTAATTTTCAAGTTCACATACCATTAATTATATAATGTATGTGAAGAATGATTTTTTGAACTCTGATTATTTCAGGCAGTCTTAGTATCTCTGGATTCTATTCATTAAGGAACAAGCAGAATATACTTATATTTATAACTTTAGGATGCTCCTTGGGTCAATTTTCTGATTTTCCTTCCCTCTGATGGCTTGTAAAAAATATGTGCCTGCCTCCAGGTGTCATTATGCTCCATCTTGACAATCTGCGGCTTGTCACGGCTGCACAATAGTCCTTTGTATCCATGTCCAAGAGCCCCGGGGAACTGCTGAGTGGATCAGGCAACTTGTGAAATATCTGATTGAACTTAGACTCCATCATACCATCTCCATGAATCAAGCCTCTGTAAATCAAAGCTTTGCTCTGCCAGGGGTCTCTCAACTTTCAATACATTTTGATTTAAGGGATGTTGGTCTGTGATCATCTCATATTTCATGGGATGATAGTTTGTGAGTACAGGGAAGGAACTAAACAAAACAATCATAGGAGAAAGTTAAGAGGAATACCAGTAAGAGGGATAAGGGACAGCCCACACAATGCACTGCTGTTTTTCATAAACACAGGTGAAACACCATAATCGGTGCCCTGCTTAATGGTTGATTCAGTGGCCCTCAGGACTGCTTGTGCCAGGGATTCTTGGTGGAGGTGTTGTAAAGGTGTTTTTGCCTCAAAGAATTCCGTAAAAAAAAAAAATACTCCCTTTGGCCTCTGTCTATACAATAGCCTTTATTTGTGATGCAAGAATTAGAATGCATAGTTTTTCTTTCAAACAGGAATGAAAAGCTGATCTGAATCTATTCTTTTTCTGCAGTGATATTAAATAATATTTTTGAAAGATTATTTTTTTACTGCTTTTTTCTTTTTTGTCTTTAAATTTTTTTTTTTATTTTTGCAGACTTCATTTTGATTCATTGTACACATATGGGGTACAAATTTTCATTTCTATGGTTGTGCTTGATGTGCATTCATATCATTCTTGTTAATCACACAAGTACATAGGGTAATGATGTCTGTTTCATTCCACCATTTTTCATACCCTCGCCCCTCCCCCTCTCATTTCCCTCTACATAATCTAAAGATCCTTTGAAAGATTATTTTTATTATCAAGAAACATATTGCATGATATTAAGGAAAAGATAATAAAATTGCCTATAATTGCTCGCACAAAAGATAACCATTCTTGACAATTTATTGTATTTCCTTCTAGGATTTTATATACATATATTTTATAATCTAGTATAATTATGCTATTTATAGTTTTACTTTTTTCCTCTTAACATTATAAAATTTTTATATATTATTTGATTAAGCATGGAATAGATTTTCATAAACCAGTTAGCCTATTACCTATGCTGGGAAATTTTGGTCGGGCTCATGGTATCTTTCTTTTGAAATTACTCTGTGGTAAATACTTTTGAGCTTTTACCTTTTAACATATATTTGATTATTTCTTTAGTATAGTTTCCTAAAAGAGGAATTATTGAGGCAAAAGGTGTAAACATATTTAGGACCCTGAATACACGCTGATAAATAGCTACCTGTACAGGTTTTAAATTTAAACAATTCTGTTCCACTACAAACATGTAGGAGGGCTGAGGTTATGGCTCACATTATTCTAAAAAACAAATGCACCAGCCTGCAGAGATGAAGGCATATGCAGTTCTCTTCACAGTTGTCTCCTTGGGACACTGCCTTTGTGTGTCCCTACTTCATGCATTCCCATGATCCTGTCCACACCCAGTAACCATCAATTCTGTGCATCAGTCTGGGTTCTGGGTATCTTTGGGCTATTTTCAAAAATTGTATCAGATTTGCCACCCTTGAAGATATATAAAAGGTATATAAAAGTATGAACTTATCAGCTCTGAGTCAAATAGGAAAAAAAAAAATAGCAAGCATTCTTTGTTACTTGCCTTTCCTTCTGCAAAGATCCTGACACTGCTGAATGCTTCTGTGGTCATCAAAGCAGTGCCACTGAAAGGCCAGCAGTGAGGAGCATTGCAATGAGGAGATGGACAATGCGGTGGTGTGTGGTGTCCTGGGCTCTTCCCCAAGCAGTTTCTAAGAAACTTTCTTACTTGATACGGAGAACAAAATTGGACCTACAAATGGGGGATTAGCATAGGGCATTTATTATAAGGTGATAATGGATTTTTCTTTCCTTTTCTTTTTTTTCTTGAAAAGATTGAACCCAGGGGTGCTTAACCACATCCCTAGTCCTTTCTATTTAGAGACAGAGTCTCACCAAGTTGCTTAGGGTCTTGCTAAGTTGCTGAGGCTGGCTTTGAACTTGCAATCCTCCTGCCTCAGCCTCCCTAATTGCTGGGATTATGAGCATGAACAACTATGCCTGACTGGAGTTTTTGAGAGAGAGAGAAGAAAGAGAAGAGATACAGAGGGACAGAGAGAAAGCAATTATGTAAGTAATGAGGGAAAACTGTGTTGAAATGTGTGTCATTTATATTGTACTATCCTTGCTCCTATTTCATAGGTTTAAAAATTTGAAAATTAAAAGTTGATAAACCCAAGAAAATGCCTTGAAGAATGACCAAAAATGATTAAGTTCTTGGAATTAAGGAAGATATGTACCAGAACACATGTGGATTTTATGTGGTGGTGGGAAGCTTCCTTTGGGATTCCTTCTTTGGAGGTAGGAGTTCTGAACTTGAACTACTTTGTCCAGAAGAATGCCCAGTGGTAGTCTCCCAAACACATGTTATGAATAGAATCAATCATTCTAAGGTGGGTAGTTTGGGAAGAATCTGTTTAGATACTTTGAAAGACAAGTTGCTCTCTGCACCAGAGATCAGCATAGCTCTGCTCTCCATGCAGAGGCATTACTAAAAAGATATAGGGACACAGCAAGTAGCAGAAGAGAAAGGAAACTGAAATTATCAAAGCATTCAGGGCATGGACTAAGTGAACAATTAATAATATTGAAATCTGGTTGATCGTCAAGCTTCTGTTTGGCCAAGATGTCATTGTTTGGGCTTGCATTTAACATCTTTCAAATGTTACAGAATTAAATCCCTTATCTTCATGTCCAAGAAAATGGTGGAGAAAGAGCGTATTTCTTGTCACCAAACTTTTATTTTTTAGTAATGGGAGATTCCTGGACAAGGTCAGAGGAAGTGACAGCAGCAATGGTCAAATGGGAGGCAGAGCCATTTACCTGAGATGCCCACATTTGGCTAGATTCCAGTGGTCTTAAAAAGAAAATAGTTTTTCCAGTATTTACAAGAAAGAACTGAGATGCTCTTCTTGTGTGAGTTTAGAAACAAAAGGGAACTTCTTAAATTTCACTGTCTTTAACTGAAATGATTAATAATGTATCCCCAGAGGGTGTACTGGCCCTGGTGGTGGGGTAGAAAGAGGTGACTATTTGTTAAAAGTTAGGGTTAAGCAAGTGTCCCCAGGGAAACAAAGGTCCTGATTATCTTATTTCAAAATTTGTAAATATATTTATATTTTACATTACTGTGACTACCTGGATCTAACATACATTAAGACCAAGTTACTGATTGGTTCCTTTAGTAACACTATCATAGAAAGAAAGATTCAGCACTATTTTGTTCCTTTTTTTTCTTATTATCAGTGTGCTATGAGATCCTATTTATTTTCTCACTATTTAAAAAATCGTGTCCTCCTGTTTTACTCTGTGTCTGGTTTCCTCTGACTCTCCCTATTCCCCTATTCTCGCTCCCCTTGTGGGCCGCACTTGAAGTTTTGAGTGATGGCAATTGATTCACAACCTTGTCAGATACGTGAATTTGTGTTGTGTCACTTCAGGGACAGAGAAAATATGATATAAAAGACCCAGAGGAAAGAGTGGAAGTATTAATGAGACAACTTAATGATGATATTACCAAACCACATATGACCATCTCTGTAAGGATCGAGAAACTATATTACCAGTTTTATAATTTTAAATTTGCATTTATATCATCTGTTCCTATCCTATGTGTCATGTGAATAATTCTTAGTGAGTACACATGAGTATAGATGTATATTACAGCATTCTTGGGTAGACCTGATATACCTTAGTAAATTGTGAAAGAACAAGGCAGGTAAAAGAGGCAGCAATGTTTATTTTATAATCTATTTTGTTAAACAAGACAAATATGAATGAAAGTCAAAGCAAACGTGCCAAGAACATTTATTGCTGCCAGCTGAGATTAATGAACATAGAGTATCTTTGCCATGAGCCGAGGGAAGTTGCACCTCATGCCTTTGGGGACAGTCGGGCTGGGCAGCCGCCCTGGCCTCCTTCCCTGGGACATCTGGTGGTGAGGCCTGCTCCTTAGTGACTAGCTTTGCTGCACTGTTTGAAGCCGTTTCATTTTGGTTTTTTGCCTTCTAGCAGTTCTCAGTTTTTTAGTTTTTAAGAAACTGTCCTCTAACTGGTATAGAAAATCTTCAATTCGTCCAATCTAGAAGAAATAAACAGATATGAGAAGATTTATTGTTGTGCTCCTAGGTTTTGTATGCTTGTGAAGGTGGTGGGATACTTAAAATTAAAGAGCAAAAATAGGTCCACGTTGAAACAGAACTGGCAGACAGAAATGGCTAGGGCAGATGCCTCCTTGTTTCCGTTTAAGGTTCCCCTGCCTTGAGAACATGTCACAGACACATGGCGTTTGCTTTATCATTCAGTCTTATGTAGTAGCAGTAGAAATGGGATGATCACTACCACACTGTTTTTAACAGTCAGCGAGACCAGGGATTTCAAAAGGAAGTGGTTGGGGAAAAGTTAATTTATCCAAGTCTTTCTGTACAGCCTTAATCAAAAATAAGAGAGAAAACAAATCCACCCCTTCAAAACCAGAAACTATAGCACTTGTAAGCCCATGGCCAAGATGGGAGAGAAATGAATAGTCTACATTGTTTTGGCCAGAAGTTTTAAATCAAAAGGAAAATTGGAAAAATGCATTTTCTTTACAAATGCTCCACCCCAAGGAATGAGATAAAATAATGACATCCCACCAGAACAATAGTTGTTGAAAGAAAAAAATCTATTGGTTTTTCTCAAAAAAAAATTCATAATTATTCAATGGTAGTTGGTTGAATGTATTATACTGTTTGTCTGAAAGCACTATAATATAAAAGTTTATATATGTGCTGAATTGAGCTCTTGCGAGAGTCAGTAGATTAAAAAAATTCATAGTCAACCTCGACTCCCAAGACCTGCATATTGTATTCGCCTAACATCTCTCACTGAAGAGTCCATTGTCATAGTTAGCTCAAAGCTAGAGCACTTCCTACTCAACATGAAAGCACTTAGAACTTCAATTTTCCAATTTTGAGTTCCACTTTTAAACAGTTTGATTTATCTTTCAGAGTAATATCCAAAAGATAATTCAAATTGTCAAAAAGAGAATAATAAATGGTAGCACTCATCCATATGTTATGCTCAGGTCTTATATCACACTGGGTTATAGAAACTGTCTGTTGGGCTCCTTAAGAAAACAAGGTAACTTATTTATGTGAAGAGGATTCTTTTTGAAAGCCTTTAAAAAATGACACCAGGTAAATTTCTCTGAAAGCACATTGTCATTTATGATATCTCATCATTACAGGAATCATCAAAACAATTTGGCAGGATATTTTTGGATCCTCTCACGAAATCAATACATTATTTGATGTATTCCATACATTTATACTATCTAGTTTTTACCAAATTAATAAGTGAAAAAATTCACACAGAGCACAATCAACACAAACATAATGAATGACACTGCTGTTACTTGGATAGTTGAGTTGATGACTCACTCATGTCATTTGCACAGAAAATGTATCATTTAAATCAAAGCTCTTTACAATTAGATGTTTGCAATTAGCCCCAAAACAATCTGAAATTACAATCCTGATGCAACAAAAACACAAAGCTTTCTTCAATGAGACAGAAAAATAATTATTTTTAATTATCCATCAAGTGGCTGCTGTCGTTTTTTCTACATTATTTTCATTAGGAGTAGTCTTGACTAACTGAGTTGCCTTTCATTAAAAAAAGACAAAGAAACACAAAATATGTCATTGGAATAAAGGATACTGCTGAATTAAGTCAGGGGGTCTGGAGCACATGCTGTGTGCACGTTGCACCTGGCCTACATGGTCTCCCACCTGGTCTCTCTCCATGCAGTCCTTTCAATCCATCTCATATTGATACTGAGATGATCACTTAAAAATAAAACTCTGATCACATCTTTCCCTTGCTTAAATACTATAAGTGGAATCCTAAACCGTTAACATGGCCTGTGCAGATCTGAACTGGTTCCATGTGCCTTTAGTTCTATGTAACCTTGCTCCATTCGCTTTAGCCATTTGGTACATTATCTGAATACCCTTGACTCTCCTTATGCCATGTCCTCTGATAGAAGATGTCCATCAGCACCATTATATATCCTCCGGAGTTCAGATTAAACATCAATGCTGCAGGGAAGTCCTCCTTTATAATCTACTGCAGGGTGGGTGTCTCAGTGACATATTCCCATAACAGCTCATTCATCTCTGTACATTGTAATTTTTTTTTACTTAATTGCTTATGATGATTTCTATATTTGTCTTACCACCTGGATTTAAACTCCAAAGGCAGGAGCTAGGTCCATGTTGTCCATTACTCCCAGAACCTAGGATATGGTTGATCATCAATAATCCTACTCTCTGAAAATAGATTGGAACGGATTCAGAAACCCATGTGTTTTCCCATAATTGGAGCCATGCTTGGTATGGGGAATGTAGGAGGCCCCCCTGTAAACCAAATAGACACAGTTTTCATACTCCATCATTCTATTACCTTTGCTTAGGTTTGAGACTGTTAAGGCAAGGTGTGAATGACATACTTGAAATAGGCAGAAGTAGAAAGGTCTCTGGGTGAGGACTCAGCAGGAGCATTGAGTTGTTTTTGGCTTGACTTATTACAATCTTGCTCTTTGACTCCAGGAAAGACATTTGACCTTTCTGAGCTTCAGTTTTCACCAACATTTGGTTTAAGAGACGGTTAGCCTAGGTAATGTCTGAAGACACACCCAGTCTTAAAATCCCAGGACTGGTATTCACATTAGATCTAAGTCATCCAGTCCTAAAGATGAGCACTTGCATCGTCAAACCAGAGGTTGTTCCCTTAGATTACACCATTAGATGAATGACACCATGTGCAGCGAAGTAAGGCAATTTTAGCTTCGGTACTCATTGACGTGTAGGAGAGCTGCGACATGTTTTTAGTAAAACTGGTTCTTTATTTTCTTTTTTTAAGTCAAGAAAAGAAAAATGCTAAGAGAAAATAGATTCATATAACTAAGAAGAACAGATTGCAAATGATAGAAATTTCTATAAAGCCCTTAGGAAAATAATATACAAAGAAATATGTAAGTATGTAAGGGAGGAAATGAGCTGGTTTTTGAAGCAGAAGCTTTTTTAGACTCTTTTTGGTACATAAGCTACTTGCTTAACTGGATCAGATAGGCTATGTGGTCATCCTGGGTCTAATGTTCCCATTTGTAGAATGGGCAGGTGGCATTTTCTTATGTATGTATGTGCCAGTGCAGACTTGGCTATTGGGCATATGGGCATCAGACCAAAGGAGTTTGCAGAGAATCTGGGGATGTCTGATGACTGAGGGGAACTGACGTTCTCAGCAGAAGGTCGGATTCTGACCTATAATATGGCTAGTGATTATAATTCATGTTATACAGGAAGGAAGTTGTCATCAACTAGTTTCTCAGGTCCTTTTAATTTATATTCAAATATTACTGCTATGGATTTGAATATAATTTAATATGGATTGTGTTGCCCTCTAAATTCATACATTAAAATTTTAACTCCCAGTACTTTAACATATGATTTCATCTGGAGATAGGGTTTTTACATAGGTAATCAAGTTAGATCGAGGTCATTCTAATCCAAAATGACTAGAATCTGTATAAAATGGGGAGATTTGGAGATAGATAAACACATAGGGAAAGTCCTGTGTGATGATGCAGGCAGAGACTGGGGTGATGCTCCTACAAGTCAACATGCTGTAAAGGTTGCCTGCAAACCACCAAAACGAGGGGAGGGGCATGTGACAGATTCTTCCTCACAGCCCTCAGAAGGAACCAACCTTGTGGATGCTTTGATTTTAGGCTCCTAGTCTCCAGGACTGTGAAACAATAAATTTCTGTCATTTAAGCCACTCATTCTGTGGCACTTTGCTATGGCAGTCCTAGCAAATGAATATAACTATTTAAGACGTAAAGTGAGAAGAAACTCAAATAAGTTCTGACTTTCTCCTCACACATGACTTTTGATGCTTTCAGAAGTTCACCTTTTCTACAATTTGAAGGTTGCTACTTGGTGGGTGCCCCTTACCCAGGCTTAGTGTGGGCCTTGGGAACAAGGGTTGACTTCTGCCAATTATGGCCGTGAGAAGAAGTCTAATTCAGACATGTTCTGAAGTTAAACCAAGAAGGAAGATGCTGGCCTTGAATCTGGGGCTTCCTGTTAGATGCCATGTAGTCTGGATCAAAGAAAAAGGATTAAGAATGTGCATATGGGTTTGCTTGCACGTGTTCGTGCCTTGGGAATTGGATGCGCAAAGAATTTTTATTAAAAAAAAACGCTTTAAAAGACTTTTTTTTTTTTTTCTAGAAGAAAGAAGCTTGAGGAATAAATATCAGGTTTCCATGACTATCATGGTGGTTACAGAATAAGAATGTATTTTCAATGATTAGCACTTTGGACCAAAATTCTCTCTGCAAAACAGACATTTCACTCCACCAGAGTGGATTTCATAACATGAGTTTCTTTGCTCTGTTCCAATTTAATTTCCAGACCAAATGCTTTTAAATATTTATCATCCATAATGGTTTGAATTGTAATTCTTATTAGAATTACAATTGTTTTCAAACAGGCTTGAAATTAATTTCTAAAATAAACTTAATTTCTGAAACAGAGCTGTTTCTACTATAATATGTCAGTTTCCTTTAATTTTGGCTAGTATTCAAACAGACAAACCCTCATATTTCTCTTTTATCATTTAGTGGATTTGGTATATTGCTCAGGATTTTAATCAGAAGAGTACAACATGAAAATCTGAGGTACCTACTCTTGAGATGTTAGAAAACATACAAAAACCTCCAGGCCAGACTGTATTACAGACTCTTTTTTTTTTTTTTTTTTTCTGTTCTGTACTGAGGATTGAACCTAGGGCTTTGCATGTGCTAGGCAAACCCTCTAGAACTGAGCTACACCCCCAGCCCTGTATTATCAACTCTTTAATTACAAACACCATGTGAAGAACAGTAAGAAGACATGATCTGCAGACTAGAAAACTAGACTTTACTGGACACTGAATCTGCTGTTGCCTTGATCTTGGACTTCCCTATCTCCAGAACTATTAGAAATAAATTTCTGTTGTTTAGAAGCCATTTGGCTTATGATACTTTATTATAGCAGACTGAACAGACTAAGGCACCATGTACAATTTTTTTAAAAAAAATTCTGTTTTCAACATTATTTAGTGGTGTAATTTACCTGAAGGTTTGAGTATATATTACTAAAATTTTCATGTTGGGATAATTGTAGATTCACATGCATCACTAAGAAGCAATAGAGTAAGATACTTTGTTCTGTTTACCCATTTCCCCTTCACGCTAACATCTGGCAAAACTGTAAAAGAATACCACAGACATTGATGTCTATACAGTCAAAACACAGAACAGTTCCATCACCACAAAAATCACAAAAATCTTTTCATGTTACCTATTTTTTTTTTTTTTGGTAGTTTTGGCAATTGAACCCAGGGTCTTGTGCATGTTAGGCAAGCACACTAGCACTGAATTCCATCCTCAGCTCTTTTTTTTAATTTTGGGGTCTAGCTAAGCTGCTGAGGCTGGCCTCAACCTTGCTATCCTTTTGCCTCAGCCTCCCAAGTACCTTGGATTCCAGGCTTTCATCACCACACCTGGCTCATGTTGCCCATTTATAGCACATCCCAATTTTCTCCTGGCCTGCATCTTACTTAACCCTAACCGTGGCAGCCACAAATCAATTCTCACAAATAACCTTCTTATAATGACAAAATTATAGAAATGAAGGTTATTTAAATGTAATCAGATAGCATATAACTCTATATGTTTCTGGAGATTTATTCAGGTTATTGTATCAATAATTTGTTTCATTTTACTGCTAAGTAGTGTTACATGGTGTGGATGTATCATATACCATAGTTGGTTAAACTCTTCACACTTTAAAGAATAGCTAGATTATTTAAAGCTTGTGTTAATATGAATAAATCGACGTGGACATTTGTGTACAGGGTTTTGTGTGAACACAAGTCTTCATTTCTCTGACATAAATGTCCCATGTTCTTGGGGCGTGTGGGATTTGCATATTTATTTGTTTTTTTAAAAGAAGCTACCATATTATTTTGTATGGTACAGCCATATAAAACATGATAGCAGTTTCTGTGTTCATATAGTTACTGTGGCTATACCATTTTTCATTTCCCATTAATAATGCAATGCATGAATTATTCAATTTCTCTACATTCTTAGTGTTGCCACTATTTTTTATACTAGCCATTTCGATATATATTATATATGCATTTATATTTTATATACATATTGCATACATATATATTTTATATATAATATTATATATCTATACTTAAAATCAAATCTCATTGTGGATCTATTTCCCTAATGACTAGTGATGTTGAACATCTTTTATTACTAGACATTCACATTGGTGATCTGTTTATATCTTTGCTCATTTTCAAATTGGATGGACTTTATTATACTGTTGAATTAATTAATTAATTAATTGGTAGTAGGAATTGAACCCAGGGATGCTTAGAGACAGGGTCTCACTAGCTGCTTAGGGCTGATCTTCGTGTTTTAGCCTCTGGAATCACTGGGATCACAGGCATGCACCACCATGCCCAGATACTGTTGGAATTCTGAGAGCTCTTTATACTTTCTATATATTAGTTCTTTGTAAGATACGTGTTTTGCATATCTTTTCTCTCACTCTATGCTTGTCCTTTTTAAATAGTCTTTCACAGATCAAAGGGTTTTAATTTTGATGAAGTCTAATTGATTGATTAGAAAAACCCCAAAGATTTTCTCCTGTTTTTCTTCTAAAAGTTTTA
This sequence comes from Glaucomys volans, assembly GCA_020662805.1. NCBI lineage: Eukaryota > Metazoa > Chordata > Mammalia > Rodentia > Sciuridae > Glaucomys > Glaucomys volans. Next base: position 321,478 of record JAJEJO010049932.1, read on the forward strand.
TAGTTTTACATTTTAAATTTAAGTCTGTGGCCTATTTTGAGCTAATTTCTTTGAGTTAGATCATGGCTCTTTGGGCTTTTTTTTTTTTTTGCTGTGGATGTCCATATGCTCCAGCACCATTTGTTGAAAAAGCTCTCTTTCCTCCATTGAATTGCGTTTGCACCTTTATAAAAAAAAAGTCAGTTGAGCATATTTATATAAGTTTATTTCTGGGTTCTCTATTTTGTTCCATTGAGCTATATGTCTGTCCCTCCATCAATACCACAAAGTCTTGATTAGTGTAGCTATATAAAAAGTCTTCAAATTGGGTAGACTGATTCCTCCCACTTCATTCTTTCCCAAAGTGTTTTAGCTAGTCTGTTTCCTTTGCCTTTCTCTATAAATGTTAGCATAATCTTGTCTGTCTCTATGAAACATCTTGTTAGAATTTTAATAGAAATTATGTTAAAACTCTATATCAATTATGAGAGATTGATGCTAGACTTTGCCATGTTTTCTAAATCTTCTAATTCTCTCTCAATTTGTTTAGAGTTTCTATTTTTTTTCATCACTGTTCTGGGGATTTTAGGCATACAAGTCCTGCATATGCTTTGTTATATTCACACCAAAATTTTTTATTTTGAAAAATTTTAAATAATTTATTTTTGAACAATTATAAATGGTACTGTATCTTAAATTCCAGTGTCCATGATCCCTGCTAGTAAATAGAAATAGAAAGGAATTTTGAACTTTCACTTTGTTATCTTGCAACACAGCTGAAGGCACTGAGTCTTTTGTATACTCTGTGGGATTTTCTATGAGACAATTATGTCATCTGCAAATACAGGCAGTTTTCTTTCTTCATTTCTGTTCCACATTCCTATTATTATTCTAATTTTTTATTGCCTTATTGTAGTGGTTAGAATTCCAGCATTATGTTGAATAAGTGAGAACTGACACACTTGACTTGATCCTGATCTTAGAAGGAAAACAAACACTCTTTTACTATAAAGGGTAATGTTAGCTATAGCATTTTTGCAGATACTACTTAACAATTTGAAGAGGTTCCCCTTCATTTCTAATTTTCTGAGCATTTTATTGTGAATGAGTGTTGAATTTTTCAAATGTTTTTTCTTTTTTATATTTTATTTATTTTTAATTTTAATTTGTTCTAATTAGTTATACTTGACAGCAGAATGCATTTTGATTCATTGTATATGAATGGAGCACAACTATTCATTTCTCTGGTTGTACATGATGTAGGGTCAAACCATTTATGCAATCATACAAGTACCCAGGGTAATGATGTCAATCTCATTCCACCATCTTTCCCACTCTCCTGCCCCCTTCTCCTCTCCCACACCCCTCTGCCCAATCCAAAGTTCCTCCATTCATCTCCCTGTCCCATTATGGAGCAGAATCCACATATCAGAGAAAACATCTGGCCTTTGGTTTTTTTGGATTGGCATATTTCACTTAGCATGATATTCTCCAACTCCATCCTTTTACTTGTAAATGGCATAATTTTATTCTCCTTTAAGGCTGAATAATATTCCATTGTATATTTATAGCACAGTTTCTTGACCCATTCATCTGTTGAAGTGCATCTAGGTTGGTTCCATAGCTTAGCATTGTGAATTGAGCTGCTATAAACACTGATGTGTCTGCATCACTGTAATATGCATATTTTAAGTCTTTTGGGTATTGACTGGGGAGTGGCCCACTCCCCACTCTTTAAATGCTTTTCCTACATCAGTTGATTTTCCGTTCATAGCTTATTAATTTAGTAGAATACATTGATTTTTAAATACTTGAACATCCTTGCATCTATGGAATAAACCCCACTTGGTTATAATGTAAAATTATTTTTATATATTGCTGAATTCTAGTTGCTAATAATTTAAGGATTTTTGAATCTATATTCACAATACATATTGGTTTGTCTTTTTTGGTACTGTTTTGGTCTGATTTGGTATCAGAATAATACTAGTTTTATAATATAAATTGGGAGGTGTTACCTCCTCTTCCAGTCTTTTCTTTTTTTTTGCAGTGCTGGGGATTGAACCCAGGGCCTTGAGCTTATGAGGCAAGCACTCTCCCAACTGAGCTATATCCCCAGTCCCTCTTGTAGTCTTTAAAATATGTAGATAATTTGCCAAACTGGCAAAAAAAAAAAAAAAAAGAAATTATGTAGAATTAGGATTAACTCTTTAAATAGTAGTATTATCCAGGTGAAACCAGGTAAGCTCAAAGATTTCCTTTTTGTGAGTTTACAAATAGTCATAGAGTTATTCAGATTATTTTATATTGGATTATGGTAGTTTGTATTTTTAAAGGAACTTGTACATTTAATCTAAGTTATAGTATTTTATATGTAGAATTGCTGAGAGATTCCCTTAGCCTTTTAATGTCTACAGCATCTCTAGTGAGTTTCCAATTTATTATTGATATTGGTGTTTGTGTCTTCTCCTTTTTCTTCATCAGTCTTGCTAGATGACTTAAACTTTGTTGATCTATTCAAAGAGTCAGCTTTATGTTGTATTGGTTTTCTATGCTTTTCTGTTGTTTTCAATTTCATTGATTTCTAGTCTTTATTATAAAATTTTTATTTCTGCATCCTTTGTATTTATTTTCCTTTTCTATTTCTAGGTTTTTGAGTAGGGCTTAAATTATTGATTTGAGATTTTCTCTTGTAATGCATACATTTGGTACTATGAATTTCTCAGTGCTGTTCTAGCTATGTCTCACACATTTTGATATGTTGTATTCATGTATTTTTTCCCATTTTCTTGAGACTTTCTCTTTTGATCCATGAACTATCCAAGCCTTTGGAAATGTTCCTGGTTATCTTTGTTATTGACTTCAGTTTGTATCTATTGTGGTTGAAGAATATATTCTTTATGAATTCAGTGAAAAACACTTGTTAAGGTTCATTTATGATTTAGGATATAGCCTATTTGTTACATGTTACATGGACATTTGAAAAGAATGCATATTCTGCTGTTTGTGGGTGAATTTTTCTATAAATGTTGGTTAGATGGTGTTGGTTGATGGTCCTGTTTGTGGTGTAACTGAGTTATTCTGTATCCTTGATTATTATATATTTTACATTTGTTCTGTTAAGTGGCAAGAGAGGGGTGCTGAAATCTCCAACTGTAATTGTGGACATGTCTATTATTTCTTTTAATCCTATCAGTTTTTGCCTTATATAATTTCAAACCCTGTTGTTTGTGCATACACATTTAGAATTGCTATGTCTTTTTGGTGGATTGATCCTTTTATTACTATAGAATATTCCTTTTTTTCTCTGGTAATTTTGTTTGGAGGTCTACTTTGTCTAATATCAGTCATCACTTCTGTCCTTTTATTAATGTTTACATGGTATATCCTTTTCTGTCCTTTGATTTGACTATATTTAAAGTGCTATTATATTTGAAGTAAGTTTGTAGATAGCATATAGTTGGGTCATATTTTGAAATCAACTGTGCTAATCTCTGTTTTTTAATTGCTGTATTTAGGCCATTTAAATTTTTTTTTTTTTTTGAGATGAGCTTCTTTTTTTTTTTTTTTTTTATTCTTTTATTTACTTATTGATTCATTGAACACAAATGGAGTACAGCTATTGTTTCACTGTTTGTACACAAGGTAGAGTCACACCATCTGTGCATTCATGCATGTACACAGGGCAATGGTATCTGTCACACATTCTGTTATTAATTTTATCCCCCACCCACCCCCACCCCTCCCTTCCCTCTATGCTAGCTATCTTTCCTCCATTCTTGCCATCTTTCCCCCCCCACATTATGCATCATCATTCATATATCAGAGAGACCATTCGGCTTTTGGATTTTTGGGATTGGCTGATCTCACTTAGCATAAGAGTTTCCAACATCATCCATTTACCTACAAATACCATAATTTTATTCTTCTTTATGGCTGAGTAATATTCCATTGTGTATATATACCACAGTA
>JAJEJO010049932.1:330428-375352 GCA_020662805.1 Glaucomys volans
ATTCCAATACTCCTCAAAGTATTTCATGAAATAGAGGAGGAGGGAACCCTTCCAAACTCATTCTATGAAGCTAATATCACCCTGATACCAAAACCAGAGAAGGACACATCAAGGAAAGAAAATTTCAGGCCATTTAAATTTAATGCAATTATTGGTATGTTAGAGCTTAGTCTATGATTTTATTTTTTGTCTTACTCTTCCTGTGAGTACTTATATTTTTTTTAGAATTACACTTTGATTTGTCTAGTGTTTTGGGTATATCTTCTTGTATTGCTTTTTAGGTAGTTGCTCCAGGTTATTATATTGTGTGTGTGTATGTGCGTGTGTATGTATGTATGTTTGTGTTTGATTTATCATAGTTTGTTGATATCTTCATTTGTTTGAAGTACAAAATCAATACTTTCCAAAGGTCTCTTCATTCTCCCCAGTTTACAATATTCTTATCTTAATTATTTCCTGTATATATATTTAGAACCACATTATACAATGTTATTATCTTTTGTTTCTATCATCAGATACCATGAAGAGCAAAAATAAAGTTTATTGTTTACACACGTAGTTTTACTTCTTGTGTTCTTTCAACCTTTTTGCTATTTTGGGATCTTTCTTTTATTGTCTCTTTTCCACTTAGAGAACTTTCTTTAGCCATTATTTTTAGGGTAGGTCTGCTGCTGACAAATTCCCTTAGGTTTTCTTGTGAGAACGTCTTTATTTCTTTTTTATTCCTGAAAGATATCTTCACTGGGTATAACACTCTGGGTTTAAATTATTTTCTTTCAATACTTAAAAAATATCAAGCCACTTCCCTTTGGCCTCCATATTTCCTTATGAAGAAACCACTGTCATTTGAGTTGTTTTCCTTATTAGGTAGTGCACATCTCTCTCTTGTTGCTTTCAAGAATTTTTATCTTTAGTTTTCACAAGTTTGATCCTGACATATCCTGCTATCAATTTCTTTAAATTTTTATCTTTTGGGGGGTTAATTCAACCTCTTGAATATATAGTTTTATGTCTTTTGGAAATTTGGAAAGTTTACTTTACTTCTCTAAGGACCTTTTCAGCCCTGCCCACGACACAAATATGAGACTGGTTGTTACAGTCCCATGGGTCCCAACGTTTCTCTTCATTTTTCTCCTCCTCTCTTTTTTCCTTTTTGTTCATATTTGATAATTTCCATTGTCCTATTCTCATTTCACTGATAATTTCTTCTGTTCCCTTCATTCTGCTGTTGAGCGCATCCAATGAGAGTTTTGTTTACTTGCTGAGACTTATTGTTTTCATTTAAGTGCACTTATGATTGCTCATTTTTATGATGGTTGTTTTAAAACACCTGTCAGATAATTCTGATATCTCTAATATTTCTGTCTTGGCATCTATTGATGGTCTTCTTCATTCCTCTTGAGTCTTCCTTGTTCTTGATTTGATGAGTGATCTGTGATTGAAAACTGGACATTTTGGGCATTTTGTTTTGAGATTTGGGGTCCCATTTCAACTTTCTGGTTTAGCTGTACTTTTCTGACACTGATATGGCAGGGGTTCTATCCAGCAGACGCCGTGGGAAGCAAAAGCATCCTGAATTCCTTTTAACACAGTAAGAGATGGGCCTAACTTCACCCTATCTCTGGGCTAGGATCTCTTCAACATATGCACACAGTTGTCTTTTTTTGAAAAAAATATCTATTTAGGTATTTTTAAAATTTTTACAGACTTCATTTTGATTCATTGTACACAAATGAATAAGCCAATCACAGCTGTCTCTTCACCAGTCATCTCATGTTCCTCTAGAGTCTTTTCTCCAACAAAAAGCCCGTTCAGTAGAGTGCACATAAGTTCCATACAGTTTTGATAATGCTAAGAGACCATGGGTTTATTTGTGCTTACAGAATTTGTGTGTGTCTTGTCTTTATCTCCACATGTTCTATTTTAAGAAAGTCATAGAATGAAAAATGACCCATACTTTCCCATATAATTGCATATAAAGGCACTTTTATTCTTGACCTTCTCCAAAACAGGGAAGCTATAAGGAGTATGTTGTACTGAATAAGCTACAAGGCAATTGCTATGAACTCTGTATTAATCCCACTTTCAATACAGAATAGAAGATGTCCTATGGTTCATTTAGTCACGAAGTGGTATAAGCTGTTGTTCTGTTATTTTCAAGAATTATGAAGAATTGCATAACTGTATAAAATATATGCAATAAAATGCTGGGCGACCAAGTGAAGAAGACACTTTTAGTAATTTAAAAGAAGCAACTTGTAGAATGAACTGCAAACTTACTCTTCAGTCTAAAACACTATAAAGATATGTATGTTCTTCTTTTATACTCCCCAATTCAATATTACACTCAACTTTTAAAAGATGCATTCTGAAAAATCTTTGTAAAGATGAAACACTAACAGATTTGAAATAATATGAAAACTTCTAATTTCTGCTTAGTCACTTGCTTATATTAGCTTGTAAATGGGTCAGGCAGGCAAAGAACCTAGAAAGTGCAGGAGGTACATAATGCCTTGTTCCAGGCCTGGCCTCAAGGTCTTCTGTGTTGTTATGGTAAAGGTTGGGGTGCAGTTTGGGTCAATATGCACCATAAAACTGTGTTTCTCTTGGAAGCTTGGAGCACCCCAGAATGCTAATGCAGATAACTCATTAAAGAGTGACCTTCAGAGCAACAGTGAGAGCACTGCAGGAATGACTGGACTTCTAGCTGTTTTCTTGAAGTCCTGAAGTTGCAGGAAGGGGAAAAATGATGAATTGTCAAAGCAAAACTAAACATGACATGTCTACTGAGGGGAGACATAAAATCAGTATGATTCACGCAAGGGTTGTGGGTGCTGGGGTTCAGATTTGGTCAGGCAGCTGATGCAAAGCAGTGTGGTAAGTGTCCAGATGGGCAGTAGGCTGTGCTCTAGAGAAGGATGGAGGATGCCTACAATAGTCTCTGATGCTTCTATCCCACTCACTGCCACAGAGAAGACTGGAAGGCTGTCTCATTGGCTCCCTTACAGATTTGTGCTTGTGCCACTGACTTTTAGCATTTGCATTTGTTTAGATATAAATATTCCAGAGAGTGATTGGGCACAGGGCCTTTGACTCAAGTCTGATTCAAAACCAAACCCTGGCACTACAAACTTGTGTTTGTTTCTTTATTAATTTTAGAAAGCTCTTCTTTCTCATCTTTCAAAGGAGAGAAAATGATGTCTGTGTTCCAGGGTTGTTGCAATCATTAAATGTGATAATGTATTGAAGAGCTTGGCACATACTGAGATCAATAATAATCACTGATAACATTCATCATCATCAGTATTAACTTATTTATATGAAGTAAATTTTTTCTATAGCTTGTTTCAGTTGTGATGGTTACTCAGAAGCAAGCTTCAGACGGGAAGATAGCTTGATTATTTGTTGAGTAACAGAATATTTTATTAGGTCCATATGCATGATATCAGATTAGCTCTGTCTGCACTTTGATAAACTCCTATTTAAAAATGGCTAAGCTCCTGGACACATGCTCCCTAGATGAGGGCCATGCTACCATTTGACTCTTGTACAGAAATACTTCTACTGTAGAAATATCCTTCCAAATCATCAAAGTTTTAGAAGATAGTATTTTCAGTAAACAAATGATATAAAAGAGGTGTTCTTAGTTTTGGAGGCAAGACCAAGTACAGGTGGGAAATGGGTGATTTGCAGATGTAGCTGCTGAAAATGTTTAATGAATGCTATAGCCTGGATCTTGATTGTACCGCCTGAGGCCCCATGTGTTGAAGCCTTAGTCCCTAGCCTGTGGTGCCATTGGGAGGTGACAGAACTTTAAGTAGGGGCCTTGTGGGAAGGAAGTTAAGTCATTGAAAGCATGCCCTTGAAAGGCATATTGGGACCCCAGGCCTTCCCTGTCTCTTTCTTTGGTTTTCTAGCAGGCGTCAGGTAAACAGGCCTTCTCTGTTGTGTACTCCTACCAAAATGTACTGGGCCACCACAGGCTCAAAGCAACAGGGTCAAGCCACCAGGAACCAAAAGCTTTTAAACTCAGCCAAAATAAACCTTTTCCCTTATTGAATTGATTATCTCAGGTATTTTGTCACAATGATGGAAAGCTGACTGACAGAAAAAATGTAGTTCATACTTTTCCCTTCTAATCAAAGGAGGGGGAGACAGGTGTCAGTCATAATTGAAACTCATCATCTAGATTTGCAGCATTTCACTGTGGTAGGGAGCTGGATGGAACTCAGGTCTTCTGACTTTCTCTACTCTTTAGGCTAGAGTCAGTTTTGCTGTGTGTAACACTGAAGGGTGGGATAGTGATTGGGCACAGGGCCTTTGACTCAAGTCTGATTCAAAACCAAACCCTGGCACTACAAACTTGTGTTTGTTTCTTTATTAATTTTAGAAAGCTCCTCTTCAGGTCTGAGTGTCCCAAAGGCTCAATCTTTAAGATTCTGCCAGAGCTTTGTGGAGGCTTCTCTCCTAGAGGGGGCTATCCTGGATACTCATTGTACAGACTTGATTTATCTCAATTTATCCCAAGAATGGCAAAGATTCATCCCAGGAGACTGGCATCATTCAGCTCTTTGGGCCTTGTCTCCCTTCCTGCTTGCCCTCAAAGTTCTTCCTCCTCTCTGAGCACAGTCAGCAAGATGAGCACCTAGGTTTCTCTACTTGAGCTGCATTAGGCCATGGACAGAACTGCTTAGCAGTGCTTGGAGCACACACTGTAAAGGAATTTGGGGATATGCTAATGAGAAAGCCCATAACCAGAAGCTGGAAGATTCACAATCAAATTGCAATAAATCTGTGGAGACTCCTTAAAGAACAGGACACACAGGAAAAGCCTGATCGCCGGAAAAACTGCTTTGCAAATGAGTGGTACGGTTGCTGAATCCTTGACAAGACAGCAGGACTCTCAGAAGGACTAACCCAGCCACACATTAGTCAGCCCAAATGATGGGCTGGTGAATAATAGGGCCGTGTGTGCAGTCTCTCTCTAAAGAGTTTCTGGACGGATTCAGGTTTGATTCAGGGAATGTGGAAAGGAAATAAAATGTTCCCTTTTGCTTTTCTCTCTTCTTCTCAACTGACTGCCCCTGCCCCATTCCCCAAATTTGTCTTCTCCCCTGTTTGCTTTGCTTGTGTCAACAGTCCTGAGTGGAGCAGAGTGTGGCTAAGTGACATACAACTCTATCACACTTTGATCTTAAAAAACCAAATTAGAATATCAATGCATGCCATTTCTGTGTGATGACAATAAGTATGATTTATAAGTCAAAGATTTGAGATAAAAAGTAACACAGAAAGGTAAATAATTTTGAATACATTCACACGGATGATTTAAAGATACCCACTTACACCCTGTCAGTTGGATTCATTGACGCTTGCGATGTATGTTATCAAACTAGATGAATTCCAGAGTAACATTTCTCTTCATGAAAACTCACAGGCCCGTGATGATACTGCAGAGCATTTCTCTCGTTACTTTTAAAATAACAAAGTTTATTTTTCCTCCTTTAGTCTCAAGTCAGTGATCCAGAGGCACAGCAGAACAGGACAATATGTTTTACCAGGTTAAATTCTGATCTTCTCAGTGAGACACTTGAACTTTGTAAATGAAGAACCAAGTAATATTTTCTTTTGTTGCTTAACTGTTGATTCTTGGTGGGAAGAAAAAAGAGTGTTCCAACTTAATAGTTGGCACAATTTTTTTTTTTTTTTTTTTAAGATCCCTCTTTCTCTTTATCTTCAGACGTAGTTCCTAAGACTTGGATGGGTATCAGGATTCAATGGTGAATAACACAAAATTGTTGAATCTGAAAGTGGAACGGGTATCAACACATTACGTTTCTTAGAAGGCTGTGGCTTGCTTGAAGGTGCCTGAGTGGGAACTGAATTAAAGGTCAAGGATTTGCAGATTTAAGCTTGATATTCTTTCTGGCTATAAATGCAAAATAAAGGATCAGAGAAGGAGGATCCTACACAAGTGGGTTACAAGGATAAATCAAACCAAAAATTCCTTAGTGAGTTCTTTGGCTTGGATTGAAAGAACTTTATTCTGAGAACTGATTATAAAGTGGGCTAGTTCATGGCCAAACTTCACTTTGGCTGAGGTCACTTTAATTTGCTATTTGGACTTATACTAGAATGTTCAGCTATCATACAATGCTTGTCACTCAGGCTTTTTCAGGCAGCACAAATTTTGGGCTTCTATCAAGAAAAGATCGTGCTTCAAAAATCACATCAAGTCTTGGCTCTGAGAGTTACTGGCTGTGTGACTTTAGGCAAATTGCTGAACTTCTCTGTTTAATAAATTATAATTTTAGTGAATTTATAAATGTGAAGCAAATAGGAGACTGTTGTCACATATTAAGAGCTCAGTAAATATTAAATCTATTGTTTAATTTTGACTTTAATGGACCCATTCATTCAGGACTGATAAAAAGGGCTTAGAATCTTCCAGTTCAATACTCTTATTTTACAGATAAGAAAACTGAGGCCCAGAGAAAGAAAGTGGCATCTGACCTATTTTGTTACAGACATAATTTGTCTCCTATTCTCTGGTTTAGATGTTGTTTGTTTTACAATTTTAGCCTCTTTTACTGAATAAGCCTTGCCCTTCTTCTGAATAGAAGATGGAATCTGACCACTTCTCAGCTGCCCTGCTACCAGCATGTGGAAGGTTCAAGCCACCGTGAGCACTCTCCTGGACACTGCAATAACCTACTAACTAGTTTCCATGTTTCTATCCTTGCCCACTTCCATTGATTTCCAACTCTAAATTTGGCAGCTTAGAGTGCTGAGTATTTTGCTGGTTTGTTTTTTGCAAAGCATCGTGTCCTCTCATGTCATCTCACTCCTCTCCATTGCGCTCCAGTCACTTGGCCCTCCTTGCTGTTCCTTGCACACATTTGGCATGCTCAGCCAGGGGTTTGCATTTGCCGTTTCCTTTTTGGAATGTCTTCCCCAGATAGCTGCATGATTTCCTCCCTCATTTGGCCCTTTTCATTTTCCTGTTATGCTTCCTCCCTCCATGGAATTTATTACTTTATCACCTATTCTCCTTTCTCTTAGATACTTTACTTTACTGCCTATTCAAGAGGATAAAAAACACCCCAACTGCATTGCTGTTACATGGCTGCATCTCCAATATCTAGGACAGCGTCTGATGTAGGAGGGGAGCCCAGGAAATTTCTGATGAGCCCATGAAGGAGCAGTGTAGGGTCTGTGGGATATGCAAAAGGGTTTGCTTCCTAGGGCATTTTTGTTATAGAATCAAACAATGCAAAGTGTGATATATTTAATTAAATATGGTAGGACATGGGATTTTCCAACATAAGAAAATGTACCTATGTCCTCCCCCCTTTTTTTTTTAACAGAATTTACCTAACTTTGTATCTACATAGCTAAACCAACATGAGTGCATCTGAGTGCATCTTTCTTGAGATAATTAGTACAAAGGGAATACTCTGCAAAGCCAAACCAAAACAATCGCCACTTTCCTAGAACTCTACAGATAATTCATTTTCATTCTGGTGAATCAGGAAAAAAAAAAATGACTGTTTCCTTCCTTCTCTTTCTGGGTTCTTAGAGAAACTTCAAAGAAGACAAAAAATGTAGACAGGAGGTCAACTCTCATGAATCAGATTTCATCTTGATAGTTTTTTTATAGACCTATAACAAAGTGGAGCCCAGAAAATTGTGTTAGGTAATGGGGATTCTGACAGACCCTTTAACTATGTGCAACTAGGAGCTTCTGCTATAATTCTGCTGCTTCAGATGAAAATTTCAAGTGTTTTCATTAGGTACAACAGCTGTTTCTATTACAGATAACAGATCTCAGAGGTGGTGATGTTGATATCAACTTCTAGTGAAATCAGAACACAGTGTAGCTTGTACAATTAGGTTTTTTTTTAATTATTTTTTTTTTTTCCCTGCACACGCAAATTAACTCTGCTGCAGTAAAAGGAAATTACTTACTTGCTACCGGAATTGTCTGAAAGTGATACGATCATCCTTTGTAGAGTCACATTAACCAAATTAAAAGCCCTTGGGAAAAATTTGGCACCCTGTTCCCTCCCATTCACATCCTCCTAAAGACCTCTCAGGAGCTTCCATTTAGAAAGCTATGATCATTACCAGGCCTTTTAATTTGGAAAGATTGGCTGCTCACCAGTGAGTCTTTCTAGACACCAGTGGTTGGGTGCAGGGACTGCGTTGTGTCACAATCTTTGAGGCCTGGGATGCCTTGACTTTGCCATTCTCCTAACTCCTGCTTGCTTGAAGCTATTTTTCCAGCCTGGGTCACAGAGCCATACTGCTACTGTATATTGTCTCCAAGATGGTCTCCGTTATTTCATTCTCTTACTGAACGTCCATGTCACTTTTTCATTGATAGAAGAATTTGTTCCTCCAGTTCTTTGAATCAAGACTGGCCTGTGACTGCTCTGGATCAATAGCATATGGTGGAGTTGCTCTACCAGTTCTGGGTTTAGTCTTTAAGAGGATGGATAGTTTTCACTTCTTATCTCTGGAAATAGTTCCTTTTGGAACCCACCTGCAGTGCTGTTTGAAACCTAATTCATATGGAGAGGTCAAATTTAGGCATTCCAGTCAACTGCCTCAGCTGGTGAGTGCCAACTGTCAGCTATGTGAGCCAACCATCTTGGAGTGCAGACCATTCTGATCTTCACAGGACTCTAATCCATACACACAAGCTATTGGGTTGAACTGTCAGAGAGTAATTGCAAGAGCCACCTGGTGATATTGTTGGCAGAGAGTTCTGATAATATCAAATTGTGTCTTTAAAACACTGCTACATTTAGGGTGTCTTTTAATTAGCCCTTACATTGCTGTGATCAAAATATATGACAAGAACAACTTAGAGGAGGAAAAGTTTATTTGGGGCTTATGATTTCAGAGGCCTCAGTTCATAGATGACTGACTTCATTTCTTTGGGCCAAGGTAAGGCAGCACATCATGGATCCAGCAGAGGAAAGCTGCTCAATTCAAGATTAGAGAAGTGCAAATCAAAACTACTCTAAGATTTATTTCATCTCACTCCAGTCAGAATGGCAATTATCAAGAATACAAACAATAAGTGTTGGTGAGGATGTGGGGGAAAAAGTTTCACTCATACATTGCTGGTGAGACTGAAAATTGGTGCAACTACTATGGAAAGCAGTATAGAGATTCCTCAGAAAACTTGGAATGGAACCATCATTTGACCCAACTATTCCATGCCTGGGTTTATACCCAAAGGACGTAAAATCAACATACTACAGTAATGTAACCACATCAATATTCATAGCAGCTCAATTCACAATAGCTAAACTATGGAAACTATGGAACCTAGATGCCCTTCAACAGATGGATGGATAAAGAAAATGTGGTACATGTATACAATGGAATATTACTCAGCTTTAAAGAGGAATGAAATTATGGCATTTGCAGGTAAATGAATGGAACTGGAGGATATCCTGCTAAGTGAAATAAGTCAATCCCCCAAAAACAAAGCCTGGATGTTTTCTCTGATAAGTGGATGCTGATCCATAGTGGGGATGGGTAGGGAAGAATGAAAAAACTTTGGATTGTGCAGAGGGGAGGAAGAGATGGGGTGGTGGGGATGGGAAGGACGGTATAATGAGACAGACATTATTACCCTATGTACATGTATGATTATACTACTGATGTGACTCTGCACCATGTACAGCCAGAAGAATGAGAAGTTGTGCTTCATCTGTGTACAGTGTGTAAAAATGCATTCCATTGTCATGTATAACTAATTAGAACAAATTAAAAAAAAAAAAAACAGAAAAAAGAAGCAGAGAGAGAAGAGACCACAGGGAAGACGCATCCTTTCAGGTCATGTCCCCTCACTACCTCCTCCAGCCAAACCCCACTTACCTATAGCTACTAACCCAGTCCATTCAAACGATAATGGGCTGATTATCAAGCTAGAGCTCTCACAATCCAATCATTTCACCTCAAAACATTCTTGCATTAATATAGGAGCTTTTGGGGGACATCTTATTTCCAAATAGTAACAGGGTGGTTTGTTATACAGTACTAGATAACAGAATTAAGGACAAAGTGAGAAAACACAGGCTGAGCATTCCTATGAACATAGGCATCAAAATAGCTTAGAGTGAGGTGGAGTGAGTAGCTGTCTATAGGATACAGATAGATGTTGGACTCTCTTCCACCTTTTTGGCTGGTCTCTCTAATTTAATAATTGGACTATTGCCCTAACATCATTTGGATTTGTAAATACAAATATTTAGTCTACAAATGCAAATATTTCTGGGAGGCATAATACTCCAAATCAGAGTGTAGCAAACTTATTCTGTTTAAGACCAGATAGTAAATATCTGTGATCTGTAACAGTGAAAACTAGTCAACTTAGCTAAGTTGATGTACACAGTGTGTAAATGATTGGTATGGTTGTATGCAATAAACTTTACTGACAAAAATAAGTTGTGTGTTAGATTTGACTTGCAGATTGTTTTTTGCTGACCCCATTTTATTTCATTTTAGAATAATATTTAAATTAATTCATGTTTTTTTTCATATAAACCCTGATTTTTATTTTTATTTTTTATTTATTTAATTTTGATTCATTGAACAAATGGGGTACAGCTATTGTTTCTCTGGTTGTACTCAATATTTTTGATAAGGAATATTCCCAAAGAAACATTATATTATCAAAAATATATTTGGATAAGGAATGCTGATTTATAGTTTTTCCCATATTCTTTACGGTTCATTAGAATTAGACATAATAGTGGGATTCATTGATCCATATACATGATATAACAATATAATTTGGTCAATATTGTTCCCCAGTATTTCCCCATTTCTTTCCCTGGTCACTTTCCTCTCCTGCTCTCCCTTCCATTTTCATGAAATTCCCTAGATCCCCACCCCTTTTTTTTCCCTTTTTCCTCTCTAGCTTCTACTTATGAAAGAAAACATTTGACCCTTCAATTTCTGAGTTTGGCTTATTTTGCTTAACATAATGCTCTCAAGTTCATTCATTTTTTTTGCAAATGATATAATTTCATTTTTATTTATGGATGAATAAAACACCACATTTTCTTTATTCATCTATTATGGACCGTTAGGTTAGTTCCATGATTTGGCTATTGTGAATTGTGTTGTCATAAACATGGTCATACATGTATTGCTATGTATGATGACTTTAATGCTTCAGGATAGACACTGAGGAGTGGTAGAGCTGGGTCATACGGTAGTTTCATGCCTAGTCTTTGAGGAGCCTCTAGATAAATTTCCATAGTGGTTATACTAATTTATAATTCCACCAAGAGTGTGAAAGTGTTCCTTTCCCCCCATGTCCTCTCCAGCATTTAGTGGTGTTTGTATTTTCGATTACTGCCATTTTTGATTGGTATGAGACGAAATCTCAGTGTAGTATTTGATTCGTATTCACCTAATTGCTAAAGATGTTGAACTTATTTTGACTGTTTATATTTCTTATTTTGAGAGGTGTCTGCTTAGTTCATTTGCTCATTTATTGATTGGGTTGTTTGATTTTTTTAGTGGTAAATTGTTTGAGTTCTTTGAATATTCTGGATATTTATTCTCTATCAGAAGATATTATGGTTCAGATATTAGTTGTCCCTGGAAAGCTCTTGTATAAAGCTCAGGCAAGAAGGTTTAGAGGTGAAATGATTGGGTTATGAGAGCCTTAACCCAATCAGTGTTTTAATTCACTGATAAGGATTAACTTAGTGGTGACTGTAGGCAGTAGGATATGGCTGGAGGAGGTTGGTCACTGGGGGTTGTGCCTTTGGGGTATATATTTTTTGAGCAGAGCTTAGTTAGTCTCTCTGCTTCCTGGGGTGATGTCTTGAGCTACTTTCCTCTACTATACTTTTCATGATGTTTAGCCTCATCTGAAGCCCTGGGGAATGGAGCCATTTATCTATGGACTGAAACCTCTGAACCATGAGCCCCAGATAAACTTTCCCTCGTCTAGTTGTTTTTGTTAGGTCTTTTGGTCACAGCAGTGAAAAAGCTGACTAAAACAAGAATAGTTAGTGAAGATTGTCTTGCATTCTGTAGATTCTCTCTTCAGGTTCTTGTTTTCTTTGCTGTGCACAAGCTTTTTAATTTGATGGGATCCCATCTATTAATCTTTGACATTCTTTTCTGAGCTTTAGGAATCTTGTTGAGTTGACCCTACATTTTTTTCTAGGAGTGGCATAGTTTCCAAATTCCTAGGTCTTTGATTCATTTGAGTTGACCTTTGTGTAGTGTGAGGAATGGGGATCTAGTTGCTGACCCCATTTTAAACATTGTTTTTATAGTCAACAGAAACATTTGCTTACATTGCTTCACAACCCAGTATTTACCATGGGGTTTGGTTGACCTCTAGCTTAATCCCTTCTTCTAGCTCTTTTTAGTTCCATTTGTAGGTTTCTCTTCCTAAGTTTGAAATATGCTCTTCAAAGCTCTCTTCTTTCTTTATTTTGTACCCTGTTTCTCCGTAATATGACCCACTCAAATGATTTCACTTAATACCAATTGGCCAATGACTACGAAATCTCCGTCTCCATTCAGTCTTTTCTTTTTTCTTGCCGTCTTTTATCCAGAACTTGAGGCTTCTGTAAATTCCCTTGGATATCTTGCCAGCACCTCATCTTCAATTGGACTTTTGTGCCAATTACTAACCTGTAGTCTCTGAACTCCAAATGCACCCTTCTGTGGTCTGCTCTGTGATGCTGACACTCTGAAAACCCTATTTTTGTTTTGCCAACTGTTGGTTTCTGGCAATAGTGTGGGACTGAAGAGGAAAAAAGGACTTTCCTCTTCTGCTCTGCTTTCTATTTACTATTGTCTGCTTGGGGGCTCCTGGAAGCATCTCTTCAGCAAATCTTCAATCCAGAAACACACATTCCTTTCTGGAGTAGCAGGGGAATGTAGTTTTCCTGAGTTGCAGAATTACCTCCATTACCACTGCCCTCCCCATCATGCCCCACAAATTAGACTTCCTGGGAGGTCTGGGTTCTAGCCCTTTGAGCTCAGAGACACCAGGAGGAGCTGAGCAGGATCTTCTAATAGAGGTGAGTTTTGGCTCAGCAGGGTCCCTGCACCGAATTTCTAAGCTGTAGTCATTCCAATCCCTTCTCTGGTTCCCTAGCCCTAGGGATGGTGGTTGCTTTAATTGCTTCCTTTATGAGAACTTACTATTCTACTTTGCTTTTTCAATTACTTAATAATTTCATAGTTAGTTAACCAGTCTTCATATTAAATTCTTATTCAAATTATTTGGTGTGGTTTCTGTCTCCTGACTGGACTCTAAAGGAATTTATATTCTCAGCCAAAAGTGGTACCCAAGACAACTTCCTTCCTTAGTACATGGCACTAACAAACCTCTCCCTATCCTGGCCTAATCGCTCAATCAAATGTCTAGGCATCCTTCTTCACTTTGCCTATTCTCTCAATTCCTGTGTCCCATCAGTGAACAGGGTTACAGCTTTAGCTTCCTGAATATTTTTGTGTTTGTCTGCTTCTCTCCTCTATGCCCACCACCTTCAACCACACATCGTCAGCCTTCCCTTCTCCATACGTTTCTGTACCCCTCAACCTGCTCTCGCCACAGCTCTCCAGATGTCCTCAATGCATCTTCTAGATAAATATACTCGGAAACAGTCCACGTCCTTAACTCAATTTATAAGACCTGTGACTTGACTTCTGTTGCCACTGTGCTTCATTTTGAAATATCTTCTTTACTTCAGTCTTTTGTCAACTTTCTGATGTGCCACACTTTCTTTGTGCTCTTGATGTAAACGGCTCCCTCTGGAAATCTCACCCTTCACCTGGATGGCTACGAGACATCCTTGAAATATTGTACAAATACCACATTCTCAGAGATGGATTTTTCTGATCTCCTAGACCAGGCTGTTTGCCTGCTATCTATTTCCATAGGTCCCTGAATATCTCCTTTTTTTTTTTTTTCCTGTTATACTCAATAAACGTATCAGTAGCTGTCTAGATGGCATGGCTCATTCATATGGGCAGGGGCCATGTCTGTTTTTCCTTTCCCAATATCCCTAACACCTAGTGTTTTCCAACACAGTAGATAGTCAACAAAAATTTGCTCAGTTCTGTTGATTTATGTTTTATTATGTATCTTAGCACTACTAAGTTGATTTCAGGAGGAGACACAGGCTTCCTTAGATGTACCAGAGTTCCTCTGGGTTGTCAGTTACCTCTTAAATTGAAGGCTTCTTTGTTCTGCTCCTTCCACATGTCCTGACACCATTCTCTCTTTGTGGGCTCTGACAGTGATGGAAGAGACTGAATGGGAGCAGACCGTCAGAATTCACTACCTGGAGCTGGACTGGAGACCCAACACTACTGATGCTTACATTTTTCAGGAGGTCCTTTAGAGTCACACAACTCTCCCAAGTACCTGGGACCAGGTGCGTTGCAGCAGTGCTTGTTGCACTTGAGCTCTGGTGGCCAAGGAAGAAATGTTCCTCCACTTCTGACCACAGGATGTTATGCACTATTCACTGCAATTTCGCTGTTCTTTCTCAAATGACAAAAACTGGGGGAAATAGATGGGGAATGATTAAAATACTGACTAAAAGGCTCATTATCAATCTTGGAGAAGCAGACACTTTCAAACAATACGAAAATGAGCAGAATCATGAAAACGTATGACCAGTCTGTTGGAAAGGAAGCTGACCTGAGGGAACAGATTAAATAAATCCATATTTGATTTTGGTTTTCTTCCAGGGAGAGAGCTGCATTTACTTAAAAAAGAAAACAGAATATAAACTAAAGAGTTTTCCTCCCCTCCCCGCTTTCTTTTTATCTTCTAAACAGATTTGACCCAAGATGGACATTTTCCTTGAGAATAATATATCTTTTTCCTTCAGCTCAAAGTTTTACCTTTTGGATTGTATTCCACACACGTTCTTTATCGCTTCTTCTTCCTTCAAGGGTGTCCATAGCATCTGCCATTAGCGATTGCAGCTGTGGCACCAAGATAAAAATTATCAGTGTGGAATTCACACAGAAATAACTTCTCTAAATACACAGATTAAAACCTAATTAAAAAATCATTTGTACGCTGATGATTTTATTACTCATCTTTCCCGCAATGAACACTGCCACCTCATCTTTGCTTCAGTCATTACTGAGCATTATTGCAGATATAAAATATTGAAACAATGGAAAGATTCTTCTTGAAAATTTGTAGAAAACGTATAGGCGTTAATGTAGTAAATGTTGATGTTTTGTTAAAAACAGATTTGGGTTGTAAAGAATGAAGGCGGTACTTAATTCTCCCAGGAAATGGCATGTAGTACATGAATGCATTTGAGTATTTTCTCCTGAGGCTAATGTATCATAATTCTAGGCATCATGCAAAAGCTCACCAGAGGACAATACTAAAATTGTGCTGTTTTATTGCCTCTTAAAGAATCTAGCTCATTTAAGTTCTTTTATTATTCTTCTCTTTGTTAAAATTTTGAAATAACCAAGTCTATTTTTCTTTTTTCTTTTAGATGCCAAAGGCAAATTTTAAACATGCCACACTTTGTCCAGAAGAGGTACCTGCAATATTCCAGCTGCATGATTCCTATGTGGCTGCGAAGTTAAAGCTTCATCAAGCCAACTAATATTCATAGTTCAAAAAAAAATTCTCTAAAAAAAAAAAAAACCAAATACCAGTTGAGTTCACTGTGACATCACATAGTATGAACCCTTCAATAATCTTTCTGTGCTTTGGATATTGCAAAGCTTAAGTAGGAGGGCAGAGAGTTGAGTCACTCAAATATCTTCTGTTGAGCAGTCACTGTTGATATAGCACTGTATGAGGTATTACTGGGATTTATTTTCTAGGTTAACTCATACTTGGAAGTTGGAAAGTAAGATCTATTACTTAAGGTGATGAAATCTTACAAGATACATACTTTTCAAATATCTGGTTTGCATGTACATATCCATATATATCTAATTTTTTTCTGGTGGGCATATAAATTACGAAAATATCCCATGAAATTCCATTTTCCAAAGTTTCAGTTACTGAAAAATTGGATATTAGGAAGGGATGTCAATAATGCCAGTTTGGTGCTCTGTGTATATTCTGAAAAATAAGTATTTCCAGCAGGGGGAAAAAAAAAGCAACAACACCCCCCCGCCCCAAAAAACATAGATGTTTGGTTAAGAAGACTTAAGTGCAGAGAACTCCCTTATATTTTTCATTTAAATCCTGAATGTGCTTTTCAGGAAGACAGGATCAACATTTTGCTTGTTTCGTAAATTAACATTTTCTTTGCTTCCTCTTATCTCAGAGGAGCATTAATCATGTAAAATTGGTTATAATATGCACTTTGAAAGCTCCATACTTACTGCACTCCTGAATGCCTTATGAATGGCAGGATAAACACTTACTTAGCCTTTTAGAAGGTGTTGTGCACACAACCATAAAGGTTTAAAAAGTCTTATTGCCAGTTTTGACTTAGCAATTCTTTGATTAATAGATTTATTCCATAGTTTTCATCTTTAGTATGCATAGTTTTATTATTTGGCAAGGCAGATCATTTCATATACTTACTCTGAATATCAGTATTTATTTAATACACTCTTAACAGGTTTAGATGAACATTATAAATCCTGGCAGATCATTTCTTGGTTATATCTTTAAAAGCTCAAAGAGGGAGGGTTCTTTCAGTTATCTGAAAATTACAGGTAATCAGTTTGGACTGTTCTCGTCTTTACTATGTGAATTCAATTCAGGTCTGTAATTAGTTTTAGCTTCTCTTAATTAAAGTTTCAAAGCAAGGAGCCCTTCCCTACAACACATTAGGATGTCTGTAGAGAGTACATTTTACCTTTCCTTGAATGGGCAGCTTGCTGTTTAGTAATTGTTTTTCAAATGAGGTGCTACAATTTCTAATATTAATTATGATTATAATATACAGATCTATTTGAAGATGGTGACCTATTCTTTCAACTAGTTATGACTGGGTCTGCATAAGGTGGAAAGGTCTGGTTTTCTCAGTTAACTAGTAAATTCAGTTTAAAAAGCAGCTATTTTCACTAACTACATTTTCCCCTCAAGTAAACAATGTTTTACTGATTTACATAAATGTACTAGCATGTGCCATTTTGGCCTTTTCAATATTGGGGAATACTAGAAGTGATTAAGAAAATACCAAAGACACTTTTGTGGGTTGTTTTTCTACACATATCTCTTTTGGCCTCTCATTTTCCATATAAGAGAATCATGTTTATATATCTTGTCATTTAAGAAGCACTTTATTGAAATTAAAGCAAAAAGCCTGATACACAATATGAATAGTCAACTCCTTTCTGTCTTAAAAGTCACAGAGTTGTTGCTATGAAAAATGGAAGCTAGTCCACGCGAGCAAATAAGAACCAGGCACGCACCCTGTACTTTCCCAGTTTCTTCATTAGAATGCTTCATGAGGGTTAGGGAGTTTGCCTTCAGGCTACATTTATTATCACAACTTCGTTTTTTCCCCCAGACCATATCACTCTTCTGTTGGCTCACGGCCTGGGAAAGCCTTAAACAAAGAAAAACAAATACTTACCAATTCCGCCTCCTGTTGACTGATGTCCTGTAGATAGGGAATGGTTGCTAGCTCTGCCATGGCTTGATTAATCACCTGGGACTGCTCCTTTACTCTCTGCAGCTGGCTGAGGAGGCTGGCGTACTGCAACTTCTCCATCACGCCCGAGCACGCACACATGCTCCCCTGGTCTCACAGTGAAAGGAAATGTTGTAGAACAAAACCACAGGAATAGACCTCTCCCTGGGCACCAAAGTCAGGGCTTGGTATAATACATTTACATCTTTTGAAACCACAGTTTCTAGTGTAAATCAATGTTTCCTTCTATCATTTTAGAAAATTGTCTAAACATTTTTTTCCAGTAGATGAATATACATAAAAGGGAGCTCTCTGCAGGACTGTTGAGATGAATTTACTGGTTGCCCTGCATTAAGGGAGCTGGACTGAGGGGAAAAGATGGACTGAAATTGTACTGGTGCTCTCCTAGTGGTGATCTCATGAGGCTGTCTACCTAGAGGAGGTGACTATATCTGCATCACCATAGCATCATAAGCACTAAGAGTTGCTTACAATCTTATCTATGTAGAAATGTTTGGTGCAAGGTGAATTCTATTTACCCCGATGGCTTACATTAAACTTCTGGCTCTGTTTTCCTCTTTACTTCTCATTGGATGGCCTTATGCACTGGGTCCTGTCCTTGTAGCAATTCCCCCTGCCTCCGAGGACCTCTTCAACAACTGACGTGATCCATCTTGAAGCAGACTTCTCTACATTTGTAGAACGCCCCTCCACCCCCGATCATGAATCCACTGGTATTTTAAGCATTTTTTGGGGAGGCAACTTAGAATAAGGAGATCCTCTTGTGTCTTTGCTACTGCTTTCCACAAAGAGGAAACATTACCTTCTCCAAAAAGTTTTATACAAACTGTAAGGCTCATAGGAGAGACAAAATTTATAAAATTCTCATTCTTGTCTTTTGGAAAAGGTACTTCTGTTGTCAGTGGCATATAAGAGTTAAAATAAAGATCTTGGGTTTCTGCTGTGTTTGGAGGGTGCTAAGAAATATAAGTCACAGAAGGATTTAGTTTGGCAATTGCATTGCACATCCTAGTGCTCAGAAGAGGAAGGCAGAGTGACCTGTGTCCCTTTATGGCAGGATTCCTCCTGGAACTCATGCACCAGAATCTCTGGGTTTGTTGTTAACTCAGCAGTTTATAACAGAGTCCTGGACTTCATTCAATGAATCACAGAATCTGAATATTTGACCCTAGATATATGAATTACCTAGGTGCTTCCCCAGATTTTCAAGTATCTCAAACAAAAGCTTGAGAACACAACACTACCTTACAACTTAATATCTGATGAGGATTATTTTAGTTTGTGAATACTTAGGAAACAGAATCTTTTTTTCCAGAAATCCGAGAAAGCAGACTTGTGATTTTTTAGACTTTCCTCTCAGGAGAAAAATTGCTAGAAACTAGCATTACTAAAGATCATCTGAACTTCAACTGGAAATTAGAAAGCAGTTCTTTCTGAAATGCCATACTCATATTTTGATTGATAGCAACCTCTAGAAGCTGGCATTTTTTAGAATCTTGGAAATAAATGAAGGTTCAGCACCATTGCATTGTATTTGCTTTATTTCTCCCTAATATCTCTCTGTGCCATTCAAGTAATGTCCTCTATTTTCACTGATTTGTTCTTTTGATTAATCGTTTTTATGAAAATCTATAAACCTATAGGAGACATGGCGGCAAATGGTGGATTTGGGATCCATTGCCTGAATTGACGAAAAGAGCTGGCTTACTATTCAGCTTCAACATGGAGCTAAACAAAGGCATTCTGTCAAGTGGAGGAAAGCAAGTTGGAGGAGAAACAGTTTTCTTTCTAAAGAAAAATTGCTTTCTTTGTCCTTCTTTAAAAGAAACAATGGGGCTAGTTGTAGGAAAGTGGTGTAGTGACTCAACTCCAAAGAGCAGAAACAACTGTAGCCTGCACGGGAACATAATCTATTAGTGTAATTTTCCAAAACATCAGGAAAATAAAAATAGTGGAAGGCAACAGTGCTTTGTTAGCTTGATTGTTGGATGCATAACAAAACAGGAAATGCTCCATATGAATAAGATACTAGGGAAAGAATATAGTTGACTGCTAATAGTCACCCATCCTTCCCTTGCCCAAAGGCAAATGCAATTTAGGTTATCAGAAAGCTATAGATTAAAATTTTACCTATACAAGATAGGGGTTTTTGAAAGACAAAGTGAAAAAGTTGAAAATTAATACCTACTGTGAACAGGAATGTTTTAATGCTGTTGCTTCAAGAAAATAAAGGAAATAATGAAAAATAAAGGAATTAGCTTAAATATCTAGCGCTAGTAAAGGCTAAATCTGAAGGGAGGTAGCCCTCCTAATGAGACTTCAGGAGTGATCAAAGGGCTCCTTAGCTGCTGGAGAGAGTGTAATAAAGTGGCCAAGACTGAAGCTAAAACCTCACATCGGTACAATGAAGGTTAGGTAAATAGCAAGTTCAAATGAAGGCTTCAGTCAGAGAATTGCCTAGATTTAATAGCAATTATGGATAAATGTTTGGCAAATAAGTGGCACTGTATAATGCTGCTGAAAAGCAGAGTCCAAGTGTTTGGAATATATTTCCTTTTGGCAAAACACATAGAAACATTAATTGCAAAACAAGGGGGGCAGAAATGTATAACTGTTCATTTCAAGTGTGCATGTGTAAACATTTTTTATGCTTCACTTGGAAGAAGTTAACGAGGTATTAAAAACATGGTTAGTTGGGTCATTTTTTTGGCAAGTCATCCTGTGAAGGGGGCTTCATGCATGGCAAGAGGTTTTATTTTAACTTTGTAACATGTAGCCCAGGAAGCATAGTACATAAGGTTTGAAACTGACAGCAGCCAATAAAATGAACGAATGGAAGATCAGAGTGCCATGCAAATGATTGGGATAAAAATTATTTCAAGGATCCTGGTTGAATGAAGTTGATGTTCAGTAGGATTGGAAGTCACCAAAAAAAAAAAAAAAAAAAAAAAAAAAGGAGGGAATATTGGTGATTATAATTCCTAAAATGACAGAATCATCCTTGTTTGGTCATGTGCTGGATGCCCAGTAGAGCAGTCTATGAAGACAAGGAGAGTCCCCTCAGAAGTGTAAAGGAAATCCTCGTCTGAACATGGAATGCACCCTCAGACCAGGAAAGACTTTGTCTTTTTCACCCACTGTGTTGGCCATACTGTAGCAAGAGGTAGAAATTCATGTTGCCTAGGAAACTTTTCACAATTAATTTTCTTAGTCTGATTTGTTTGTACACTTGAATGTTCATTTTTAAAACTGAATCTAGCCATGGAAGCATTTTCATGTTGTCTTATGTATGTTTTGCCTCCCACTGGGAACCAATGTTTATTTCAAAGAGATGTAACATATCTTTAGTGAAAGAGTACTGGAATGATATCCTGAATGTCTGATTTTGAGCCCTTGCTCTGGATCCCCTAACTGTGTGAACATAACTATGTTACCACTCTGAGCCAGTTTCCTCAACAGTGAAACAGGTGACACAATGTCAAAATCCTGAAAGTTCTTTTCACATGCAAGGACATTATACGTGCTCTTCTCCTAAACTCCACTCCTGAGTGAAGTCTTCTATGTGTACTCTGCACCTACTTAACAATCAGGGCTACTCTGTTTTTCTACTATATTTAGGTTAAAAAATTTTCTTGATTATGACATGTTTCAGAGTTTTAGAATTTTTTTACTCACTTTATATTTAATATGCTCCTATTGAAGGTAAATTTCCTTTTTTATGTCTTTGTTTCAGTGGAAGAAAAGTGAAAATTGGATCAACCAATGATAACCTATAATTTAGTATATTTTGCCAAGTTAACATTCTTTCTAATTAAAGATACCATTATAAACCTAATATTTATAAGGTGATTAGATATTCAATGTGTTTAGGGAATAAATCATGAGAATTATTTGCATTGTCTAAGTATTATGGAGGAATTTACGTATTTATAATCATTTATGTGACTTAATAGAAATGTGGTAATTCTTAAAAAAGGTGTAACTAATTCTGGTCATGGTATTATGCCAAGGAATCTCCTGCAGTTATGAATGCTAAAGTTTTAATTCATTTTATTTCCATATTCCAAAGCCATTTCCATTAAGGAACATTGTCAAAATGAATTAAAAACCTCTGAAGATATAAGACCCAAAATGTATTTTTTAGCTCTTAGGCTTAGATGAAAATGTGGGTGTTCAAAATGGATGATTCTTTACCTTAGTGGACAAACAAAATCATGTCATAGTTATTGAGGATAATTGAAAAATCTAAATTTCTGAAAAATATGTAATTTTGAAGTACTTGGCTTATATAAAGAAAAAGAAAGACATGCAAAACAACCCTTTTGTCAAAGCAAACTAAAACCAATATGAATGATTAAAGCTACTGAAATTCTTAACACTTCAAAGAGTGCTTCAACATGGGTTATGTTCTTTTGGTCTTACAACTTGACGAGGTGAGGTTGGCAGACATTAGCCCATTTTATAAATAAGAAAAAACAGCTCAGAGGCTAAGTGACTTGCCATAGGATTACATCCCCAGAACATAGCCTTGGGCAAGAGTCTTCCCAACAAGCATCACAAACCGGGTAACAATAAGGACAACACAATGTCTACACATTTGAGTGGACGACATTTGATATCTGACCAGAAAGAAAAAAAGACACCTAGGAGGAACTTATAAATACTGTTGAGAGCTGCTGGGTCACAGCTAATGGTACCACGTAGGAATAATTTCTAGTCACCAGCTCATTATTCACTTCATTAAGTTAGGTCACATTTCCATCCAATTTTACTCAATCCTTCTTTGTGAAGCTATGGCTGGAAAATACGAAACCTAGAGGCCAATATCTGGATATATTTATGGTCCCTGGAAACCTTCAGCCTCATTCACTTCAATTCCATTAAAACTCTTTGAGACAATCTTACAAAAACTATAACTTCTCATAGAAGCGAACACAGGAAAGTGGATGAAATTCCTTGCAGTCAGCAGAGTGAACTGAGACTGATGCTAAAGAAGATGGTTGTTAATTAGGTATTAAGAATCCTTTTGATTATAGTTTTTAAACTGCCTTTAGGCACATGAAAATACAATCATGTACAAGTCCCTCAGTGAAATCTGAGAAGAAAAGCAGTTATAAATATCGAAGTTATGAAGTTATGAAGGCCCAACCTGCTTTCACACCATCAGACCTGAATCAGCAACAAATGAAGTAATCAGCTTCTAGACCAGTAAAAAGGTACGAGAGACATTGTCCCAAAGATTGAGGGCACAGATGGACCACTTCCAAGACACCCAGTTTCTGCCAGGCTAGCCATGCACTAATGAGATCAAATAATGCTTCATGGTGATGATTCTTGCTATAAAAAAATTCCACAGTGAGGGCCTGATGATGGCAATGATGGCGTGGATTTCTAATTAGGATGGGGGATTGGTGTGTGTGTGTGTGTGTGTGTGTGTGTGTGTGTGTGTGTGTCTGGAGAAGGTTTTCATAAAGGGGATTGCAGAGTATGGCCCCACATTTGTAGCACAGCCTGAGATTGTTTTAGACTGAAGGTTTGTGTCCCCTCCAGATTCATATGTTGAACATCTTGAAGTGAAGATGTTTGGAGATGAGGCCTCTGGGAGGTAATTAGGCTTCGATAAGGCTATGACAGTGGGGCTCTCATCAGTGACCTTAAAAGAAGAGACACCGGAGAGCTTATTCTGCCTCTCTGTTAATGTGGGGACATAGTAAGAAGGCAGCTATCTGAAAGCCAGATCAAGAGTCCTTCCTCATCAGAACTTGACCATACTGGCACCTTGATCTTGGACTTCTGGCTTCCAAAACTGTGAGAAAATAAATATCTGTTATTTAAGCCACCAAGTCTATGGCATTTTGTCGGTAGTCTGAACCAACTGAGATAGAGATGAATTTCTTATTGGTAGCAATACAGGGAGATCCATGAACATGGCTGTGGAAAAGGAGCCTTGTGGTAAAGAAAATCAGTGAAAATGTGCTTTTGTATTTGTAGTGCATAGAATTACAAATCATGCAAATAGATTAGGCATTTTATAGCTTTTCTAAAATGCTGAATAATGTTATTGAGCCGATAAACTGCTGAACAGGTGTTAAGTAGCTGTTTGTGATGACCCCCTTGATTCTCCCTGTAAGGTAAGAACATCAAATCAATGATGTAATATAAAAACCACAAGAATTCTTTAAAATTTCCAACTTACAGATCTTTTGAAAAATATTCAAAGAGGAGAAATCTGCAGGCTTTATAATCTGTTAATGAGTTGTTCTCTTTATGTACTTTGAGTACAATAGCTTAAATTTTGTGAAAGAGAACTGCATAATTCAGGTCAAATTTTGGGCTTTTAAAGACTGTGAAGCATATTTTCCCTGGATCATAGAAAGGGATTAGATAATTTACCTTAAGGCTATACAAAGATCAATTGCCAATGTTTAGAGCAGCATCCAGTTCATCAGTATGGTGTGGAGGCACTGGCTTGGACAGCTTGGAATTCTTGCATAGTTAACAAGATGGTTACGTGCTATAGCTCAATAAATGAAATAGGGAAAACATTGTGCTTGCTGAAATTTTGTTATTGATTCGAAATGAGAAATTCACTGCAACCTTGAATTAGCTATCAGGAAAGCATGAAGAAAAAGCTCTTAAAGAGACAGTAGTTTAATAAATGCTTGAAATTGCAGAGTGTAGCATTGTAATAGATTTTGCAATATAATAGGGATAAAATCATTAGCTAAAATTTGTTTTGTTTTGCAAATAGGATTTTCTGTGAATGTTTCTAAAACACCCCAACATTTGTAATATTTGCTCCATAAACTTGCCATACTTCTAGAATTCTCTAATATTTGTAGATTGGACAAATAAAACAGACTCATATACCTACATTCAATTGGGTGCCTCTAATAAAATCCAATATTGGCAAAATTCTCTTCCCCATTGTTTCCATGTGTCTCACTGTGTCTTCTTTGGTCAGCAGACCGAAGGGAGTTTTATGTTCTAGAAATTGTAACAATAAACTTTTTTACTACTTTTCCAGACTTCCATTTCAAAGTGCTTTCTTTACCAAGCTATAAATAGATATCCAAATATTAATAGATATGAAATCTTTAGTATAGAAATTGTCCCATCCCTAGACCATATGTATAACAATGAAAGATCTATGAGGAGAAAGGCAGAGGAGACACTGCCCTTTAGAAACTGTCATTTATTCATTTTGTTGTGTTTCTTGATTGAGAGATCTAAGAAACAGCCTGTAACAATTCACCTATCTCTGCAGAGTATATTTTTCCTGAGTTGTGAAAAAAATGTTGTCATAAATGTGTCTGATTCTTGTCTTGCTCCTCTCAGGTGTTATTCAAATGTGCAGATCCCGTTGACTTTGAATGTAGCTTGAAGCTGAGATAAACCTCAGAGGATACAGCACCAGACAAAACGCAAATTCTTAATTATGTGGTTAGAGCTGAAGGAATAAATTCCACCTGGTCATGAATTCAGTCCATAAATTTGAGACTTCAACTCCATGTAAACATTTTCTTGACTTTTGAAAATTTCAGCTAGAATTCCTGAATACCATCGAACTGTAATACCCTTAAGGAGATCTAAGCTCTTAGCTAATTACATAAGAGTGGAACAGATGTTAATACATCTGCAGATAATCCAAGAGGTTTAAAGTTGTTATTGGCTATGTTTTTTTATTTCATCTAATAGTTTTATTGCATGAATGTCTTTTACATTGGCTAATAGATGATGATACAAGTTTGTATTAGTGCATTAATGATGGAGGCATCAGTGATGGTGGTGGTTGAGATGAGGTGGTTGGAGTGAGGGGGTTGGGTACTGAAGGATCATGTGTGTTCTTATGGGAAAACTTTACTGGAACCAGAATCCCAGCCATTGTCGACTATCCGACAAAGACGATCAGAAAGAGTTACTAAATAAGCCAGCAAACATCTTTGGGGCCCAGGCCCTCCTTCATGCTAGGCCCTATGATGAATGAGACTATGAATAATGCTCAGTTCTTGCCTCGTGACAATTGAAGGATAAGAGTAAGACCAACTGATTTACCTGTAAATGTTGGAAGTTTCCTACTTGATACTTTTTCCAAAAATTTCCCATCTTCTTTGTTTTTGAAACCCAGAGTCAAGAGATATTGTTGGGGGGGAAAAGATGACCAGTCAGCTGTCTGAGGCAACAGGTGAAGTCCTTGAAGGTCTGAAATATGACAGAAAAAGAACTAAGAGACTTCATTGTAGCTTTATTATTTTCAGTAATTCTCCTCCCATATTTTAAGAATTGTACTTGGAAAAATGATAAATATAAACATTAAAGGTGCAAAATAAAATTATGTGCATCAAAAGGTCGTAAGATAATATATTGAAATCATACTTCCTGATTTAAATTTTTCTTGGCAATCTAAACATATACAAAGCATAGTGATAACATGGCTAGATTAGGTGGTCATTTTTATCCATCTTCAAAACGATGGACATTCAGGACCAGCTTGCAGTTGATATTTTTGTAATTCTTTTCAAGAGATTTTGTTTTTTCTGTTCACAGTTTAAGATATAAGGAAATAATGTCATATAAAAGGAAAGAGAAAAATTACCAAGTGAGAATTAAAATACAAAGCTAATTAATTTAGTCACCATCCTTCCTATAGTTGTAGGAGAAAATTCAAAGTGCTAAAGGCACTGACCATTGTAATTAGACTTGGAAATAATTCAGATGTCATGAAAATGGTTCTAAAACAAACTTAGTTCTTAATGACTATAAGGGTTGATATATACCAAGTATTTATTTGCTACCTGCCCATGCTCAAAGAATTTTGTGTGTAATATCTTTAAGATTGGTGCTATTGCTCTACTTTATGAATAGAAGTTGAGGGACACAGACGGTGGGGTACACAGAATCAAAATTCACATGTCCTATTCAAATATTGCCTTCACAAATGTTAATGTTGACATAGTAAACCATAGGTTCCCCCTCCACCCTGGGAATCACTTAACCCCTGGGCAACATCTCCAGCCCTGTTTTGGGGGAGGGAGTAATGGGGATTGAACTCAGGGATACTCAACCACTGAGCCACATCCCTAGACCTATTTTGTATTTTTTAATTTAGAAACAGGGTCTCACTGAGTTGCTTAGCCCTTCTCCTTTGCTGAGGCTGGCTTTGAACTTGTAATCCTCCTGCCTCAATCTCCGGAGCCACTGGGTTTACAGAGGTGCACCACCACACACAGCTCTAGCCCTTTTTAAAAATATGTTTTTGAAATTTAGAGACAGGATCTTGCTAAGTTGTTTAGGGTCTCACTAAGTTCTTTGGTTGGCTTTTGCACTTGCAATCCTCTTGCCTCAGCCTTCCGAGCCGCTGGGATTATAGGTTTGTGTTACCACTCCCGGCACCACGAATGCTTTCATCCAACCCTGACTCCCACTTTCAGTTTTAGCTGCAGAATCCTTTGTCCAAACTAAGATTTGCTGAGAAATCCAATGTTTAAAGCTGACAAAGAGTTGTTCTGGACTCAACATTAGCATACTACAATAAGACAGCCACATCAATGTTTATAGCAGCTCAATTCACAATAGCTAAACTGTGGAACCAACCTAGATGCCCTTCAATAGATGAATGGATAAAGAAGCTGTGGTATATATACACAATGGAATACTACTCAGTCATAAAGAATAATATTAGGCATTTGCAGATAAATGGATGGAATTAGAGATTATCATGCTAAGTGAAATAAGCCAATCCCCCCAAAACAAAGGCCAAATGTTTTCCCTGATAAGTGGATGATATTATAGAATTAGGTTGGGGGAGGTGGGGGCTGAGAGAAGAATGAAGGAACTTCAGATTACCTAGAGGGAAATGAGAGGAGGAGGGGATGGGGGTATGAAAAATGGTGGAATGAGACAGACATCATTACCCTATGTACACGTATAATTAACAAGAACGGTGTGGATGTACATCGTACAACCATAAAAATGAGAATTTGTACCCCATATGTATACAATGAATCAAAATGAAGTCTTTAAAAATTAAAAAAAGAAAAAATGAAACAAAGAGTTGTTTGGAGACTGGGACATTAACTGCTCCTCCAACAGTAGCTGCCTTGTCACTTTGTATAGAATATAGAACCCTGATTTTCAAAACATAGTTTTGAAAAACTGCAGTAAGTGATTTGACAGAGGTTGGCTAAGTAAATAACCAAAACTTTCTGTTAAAAAGAGAGTTAAAATGTATGCTGATTATTCAAAGAATTAGAATATCAAAGAGTATTTCTTAAACCCAATCGCAGAACAAAAACCTGCTAAATACGCTTTAGTTTCTTTAGTTTTTCTTGGGTGACTGAGGATCAGGTCGACCCTTAACTTCAAGAGGGCTGACATTTATCTCACACTTCTGCATCAGACATTTTATGGGGATTATCTTTTTTTTTTACTCAGCGGTCCAGAGGGGCAGGGCATATCAGTCAGTAAGCCCACTTTACGGAAGATGAAACCAGAGTTTCAAGAGGTTACAAACTTTCCTAATATTACACTGTGAGTTAATGGAGTGATCAAAACGGAAAGTCAGGCACGTTCATCAAAGAACCTCTGAAACCAGCCCCCTGACAAGTTAGAATCACAGATATAAAAATCAATGAAGAGGGCTGGGGATATAGCTCAGTTAGTTGGTGGAGTGCCTGCCTTGCATGCACAAGGCCCTGGGTTCAATCCCCAGCACTGCAAAAAAAAAAAAATAAAAAAAAAAAATAAATAAATAAAATAAATCAATGAATAACATGTTACAGAAGCGTGAAAATGCCTGAAAATATTCAATAAATGTCTTCGATGTAGGAAAGTAAGACCAATGCTCCAGTTCTCAGAACCAATAGAGAAGTTTTTAGACACCTTAAGAGGCAGATTGCAGCATTAGATGCTTCTTTAGCTGGTGTTTGCTTTATAAAACACCTCTTTGAAAAAGGATGGCTCATTTCTATAAACACGGTTAAAAAAAAAAGTGATTTTTACAATTCAATTTCAAAATGCAGAGAGTTTCCTTACTTTTAAGATCTATAAAATATAATCTAGACACATCATGTTTCCAACCTAATACCACCACACTCCATGATTAGTGGGAAGACTTCACCAGCTCTACTGAAGTTTCCAAGAACTGGATTGTGTGAAGAGGCAATTAACTTTGAGATATGGCATGTTCTGGTGCAGTACTGTTGCCAAAGCTGGCCTGACATTTGAGGACTCTGTTATATGGATGACATAAAGACTGTAAGAGGTTGATCTCTTCTTACCCTTGAATATGCATTGGATGAAGAGGAGACAAATACTAATACAGGTAATGATAAGATGAACTCAAAAAATTGATGTTAATAATATACCTTATTACAAAATATGCTTGTAAAATATAATTATTTTTTTATTCCTAGTATTCTATCCATTATTAACTTCTATGTGAAGTTTTAAAATATGACACAGTTAAATTTAGAAAAAAAATTTGTGAAGTATCATTCTTCTTCCATTTGTATGCAGAGTGAATTGCAGTTGTATGAACATCTAGCCTAGCAGGTGGTCTATGACCCAAAATGACAACACACTTACCAGATGTTGAATCTCATGTAACATTAATTTGAGTGCTAATTGTTCTCAATTTTGTGCCCATAAACCTCTACCTGCGTCCGAAGAGCCTTGTGCTTCTGATGGATATGAAAGTTAATCAGTTTGTATTGTCCTTCGGTAGAAAAGTAGAATTGATAAAAATATGTATTTTTTGCTTCTGTCGTGTCAAGAAAACTTGGGAGAAATAAGTCCTTTAATGAATCCCTTTACAAATTATCACAACTGAAGATGAATTTAGATGACTGCCTGGATTTATTATTAAAGGATCGGTTTGCAGGTATGATATCATTCTGAATTTTTATTACAAGGAAAGGAGATGCTTTAAAAATCGTATCAAAGACAGTTTATGCAGATTACATTTCTTGAAAAACATACTCTCAATTCTTTTGCCCCCAGAAGAAAGATACCTAACTCTTGGCAAAAGAGATAGTTTTCCTTTAATCAGGGATAGTTTCCTGTGTGACGGAAAGCTGGAATTGACCAGTTTTCAACTCTTGAAGTTATTGAAGCTTCTTGATCTTCCTGCACTCTAGCTCCCTCCTTAAAATCACCTTCCTGGAATGCAGTGGTTTCTTTCTCTGTCACCTCTCTTTTATACGCTGGCTCCTTTCCCTTTCTCTTCCTGCATTCTCAGTCAGAGCTCCCTAAGGCTGTCTGTGGCTCACTGACATTTTCTCTTACATACACCTTTGGGAATTTCTCTAGCTTATGGTTTTAGCTATTATTCCTAATTAAAATGTTGAGGATCAAATCTACAATCCCATCTGAAAATTTTCGTCAAAATCAAACACGTTTCCAAATATCTGCTGTGGCATAGCTATTTGCTTATCATTCCCAAAGTTACTTTGAATGGAGCCAATTTGTTCCTCAAAAGTGATTTTTATACTCCAAAATTTCCTTTTCCCTAGTGTTCACCAGCATATTATGAGAACAGCCATTATTCACTCAATTATTTTGGCTTAAAATTTTGAAACTATGGTTGACTTTTGATTTATTCTTTGACATCTAGTGAGTCTCAGAAACTAATTAAATCCTCCTGTTGCAATATATCCTATGTCTTTGCATTATCATTACTATCATCTTGGTCAAATTTCTTATCACCTCTGGATTACAGAAAGAGTTTTCCATCGAGTCTCATGGTTACCAGTATTGTTTTTTGTCTATATGACCTCCACGCCACCACTGGATGAATACTTCTAGAGTATCACCTTTGTGGTTGTCACTGGCTTCTTCAGGAACATTGGTGACTTCTTCTCTGACGCCCGAGGTCCTCAACAGTATGCATCTACTACACATCTATCCCTGACAAATGTTTTATGTTCCTTCTAGCATAAAACTTGGTCACCAACTTCAGATTTCAGATCAAGTTCACCAGCCTGAGTTGACCCAGCCTTCGAACTCTTGCTTGTGACTTTTTCACCAACACCCACACCTCTTCTCCCAATTTTTCCTTTATTCACTTGATCTGTGTCCTTCTAAACGTGCCAAATCATAAGTCCACTTGTCCAGTTTGCCCTCACATCTTAAAAACATACTTATTGTGTAGAACAGAGTGAATCTTTGGTCTTACGGGGTTATGTCTTAACTCCTCAGCAAATTTTAATGCTCTTGAAGATCATATTTTCAATTATGTTCAGCGATCAGCAGGTGCTCAATCAATGCTCGAATCTAGATACTTTTCCAAATCTTAAATTTTTAATGTTCCAAAATATAATGAATAAAACAGGAAACATTTCAAGACTCATAAAACATCCAGTTTCTGAGATATGATTTATTTTCTGTCACTAAACTTGGGGGAAAAAAATCACATAGATTTGCTTTGCATTTTATCTCAATCCTAAATGGATTCTGTTCATTTTCTGAAGGGTGAGTGAGGTAAAATAATGTGTACTGGGCAACTGGCTGGAGTAGAGGCCCAGATGAACTGCAGCTTTGCCTGGATGGAAAAATTAGTTTCAGAGTCAGGTTGTTGTCCTGGTGCAGCTTGTTCTCTGAAAAATATGGACTCTGAGTCACAAAAGAAGATTGGATTAATAGAGAGAGTCCTGCTCTGTGAAACTGCTCGCAGGACCAGAAAAGCATCTGCAAAAACATGAAATAATGATTGTAGATGAATGGGCCCATCTATATGTGACGGGTAGTCGTATTTGTTATGAAGTTAAACACCAGCACAATAAAATCCGAGCTCTCGGGAAGTATGCAACATAAATACCATGATTTCACTCTTTTCTGTTGGATACCTCATCATAGTGACAGCCAACAGATTGTGAATGAACATTTCAAAGCAATTGTTGAAAAAGAAAAATCAGAGATCTTAATTTTTTTTTAGAAATATGCAAATTTATTAGTGTCCTCTCATTCCTCTTCTTTAAGTTCCATTTCCGTCTCTGTTTTCTGCTGTCTCTGTCATTTCCCTGCCCTTTGTCCATAACAAAATGTTCTGACATTTTGGGCTAGAGCAAAATCTCATTTCTAAAGGTCCCAATTGTTCTGTGTGAGATGGGACCAGGTAAGTTTTATATGACTTCTTTTTACGGATTGGTTTTAGAATTTAGCTTCTACAGTACCTTCATAATGCTGACACTTTGTCATTACCTCTTTTTCAGTCATTTCTGAGTTTTATTTTGTACTCTTTTTAATGCCAATCCTCCCATCTTGGAAGGAATCCACAAATTCACATCAGCAAGAAAATAGCAGAAGGCAGCAACTTCGCAGCTAGTTATCATTACTGCCCTTCCTCATAAATAATAAGTTTTCTACTTTTCAAAACATAAATGGTATGTTTTGATTTTTGCATTTGATGCGTGAGAAAGCTATACACATAATGAATCTTTGTACGATAAATTATGCTTCCTTTCTGACCTTTATTGTAACTTCAGAGTTATAGATGCAAATGGAAAAAACTGGTTCCATTCTTGGAAATTCTCATTTTCACTTTAGACTGCTGGTCTACTTCTCTGAGACCAATTTTTGTATGTCTGTTTCCTCTTATAACCTATACTTAAAATGCTAATTAATTCTAAAGTTATATACTTAATCAACTATATTTTATCTCTACTCTGTGTTTTATTACATTGAAGTTCCTTAATTATATCTGTCAAAATAGATTTAAGACAATACAAATATTAAAAGTACTGCTAGTCCTTTCAATATTTATAAGACTCACTACTGATGAAATAACACAACGTTGTTATAATTCCAACGTCTGTTTTACTGTACTATGCAGGGGTTGGAATGGTCATTGGATTTGTTGGCTAGCTCCATTCATTTCCCTCAACCCCTTCTTTCTTTGGGGAATTTCCCCAAGTCCCCTCCTACTCTAAAAGTAAGACTCAGTTGATTTAAGTCAATCAATCCATGCCATGCTCTTGACCTCATTCATAAGCATATGATGAAATTTGGGTAAGCTCCAGGAATTGTGTAGAAGGGGTCCCCACTGTTCCTTCAGGCAGTGTGATTTGAGATCTGTAAAGATATTTGAGCCTTTAGCTATTACATCCCAGGACCTAGTACTTAAAGGCACGGTGCAGGTAGTGGAACACCAGACAGAACATAGAACTTCAGAATAAAGTTGACTACGGGAATAATGCTGTAAGAGACACAAAGCTGTTGGATTAAGCTGTACCCGAGGACAGTCTACGTATAGATATTTCATTTATAAAATCAATGTGTTCAATACTTATTCCTGCACTTTTAAAACTTATATCCCAAAGTCACTTGAGCTGTGATTCCTGCCACTTAAAACCTAAAGCTTTTTTTTTTTGGCAGTATTTTTAAAATAATTATTTTATTTATTTATTTTTATGCAGTGCTAAGGATCAAACCCAGTGCCTCACACATACTAAGTAAGTACTCTGCTAATAGCTGCAGCCCCAGTCCAAACCAAAGGCTCTTGATGCAGGTGTTTAGCTAGTGTTTACATATGTGATATTTATAGTATTTAGTTGAGATGTAAAACACATATGAATACTTCAAATTAAATTTCTGGGAAGAATATTTTCCTTACCTAAAAATAATAAAAGTTTGAAGATTGGGGATTATTATTGCGGCAGCTAGCACTAAAGTAGCAAAATGGAATACATCTTGATGATGGTATTGTTATGATAATGTCATTATATTATTACTGACTGTCCAATCCTCCAAAAACTAATCCATATATTCCATTTCTGAGTATACACTCAAAATAATTGAAAGCAGAAACTTGGAACATATATTTGTAGTGCCATGTTAATAGCAGCATTATTCACATTAGCCAAAAGGTGGGAATCACTCAAGCTTCCTATAGGTGAATGAGCAAACAAAATGTGGTACACATACACAATGGAATATTATAACCTTAAAAAGGAAAGAAAATCTGACAGACTGCAACATGGATGAATCCTGAAGACATCTTGCTGAGTGAAATGAGCCAGACACAAGTTGGACAAATAATATATGATTCCATTTATAAAAGGTATGTAGAGCAGTCAAATTCATAGGGACATGAAGTAGAAGGATAAGTGACAGGTGCTGGAGTGGGTGGGGTGTGGTGAGTTATTGATTAGCTGGTATTGAGCTTTAGTTAGGGAGACAAGAAAGTGCTAGAGACATTACCTAGTGATGATGGTTGCGGAGCCATGTGAATATATTGAATATCACTGAACTGTACACTTGAAATTCACCTTCTGAGCTTGACTTATTTCACTTAATGTAATGTTCTCCATTCATTTTCTTGCAAATGACATAATTTCATTTTGCTTTATGGCTGAATAAATCTCCATTATGTATATATGCCTCATTTTTTTTTATCCATTCATCCTCTGAGTGACACCTAGGTTGGTTCCATTGGCTATTGTGACTTGTGCTGCTATAAATACAGGTATGCATGTATCTCTAAAGCATGCTGATTTTAATTCTTTAGGATAAATACCTAGGAGTGGTATAGCTGGGTGATATGGTAGGTCCATGCCTAGTCTTTTGAGGAATCTCCATACTGATTTCCATAATGGTTGTACCTAAAGTCCCACCAACAGTGTAAATGTGTTCTTTTTCTATACATTCTCTCTAGTCTTTATTGTTGCTTGTATTCTTTCATTTCTTCTTTCTTCTTTCTTTCTTTCTTTCTTTCTTTCTTTCTTTCTTTCTTTCTTCTTTTTTTTCTTTCTTTCTTCTTTTTTTCTTTTTTTTTGTTACTGGGGATTGAACCCAGGGGCACTCGACCACTGAGCCACATCCCCAGCCCTTTTTATATTTTATTTTGAGACAGATCTCACTAAGTTGCTTGGGGCCTCGCTAAGTTGCTGAGGTTGATTTGAACTTGTGCTGCCTCATCCTCCCAAGGTGCTGGGATTACAGGCGTACACCATGGCTTCTGGATTATTGCTTGTATTCTTGATGACTGCCATTCTTAACATGGTGTGACATGAAATCGCAGTGTAGTTTTGATTTGCATTTCCCTAATTGCTAATGATTCAAATATTCTTTAAAGATGTTATTTCTCATATGAAACTTTGTTATTCATTGTATCTTTTAGCAAACTTGAAACATTACAGAATTTGAAAATAGAAGTTCTTGTTCTTGTCATTTCAGAACAGACAATATGGACCAACCTTACTTCTGAAGATATCTAAGACCACAGAAGAAGTATGGAAAGTACATGTCTAAGTGCATCAAAGAATTAATATGAAGGTGAAGAATTACTTAGCAGGGAAGTGAGGGGAGATGTGGACTATGCTGATTCCAGCATTTGGTGCTGTTTCAGTTCAGGGGGCATTTTCTGACCTAAAAGAAGTGGCTCAGAGGTTGAATAGTGCCTAAGGGTAACAATGTGGAGGGCAGTGAAAATTGGGGTCTGAGCCCTAGGAATAGAGGTGAGCCAGAGGGAATTAAACCAGTCCCACTCTCAGTAATTAGGGTTAGTAGACCACTGTCAGTAATTAAGGTCCATTTCTTGACCACAGTTGCAACAATTCTGAACAAAATGTTAGTTAACTTGTTTTCTCACACTTGGTAAAAAAAGTAACCTATGAGTAACAATTTGATTTATGCCAGGAAGGCAAAGTTGGTTTAATATTTGAAAACTGGTCATTGTAACTTGTCACATTAGCAGATTAAAGTAGGAAAAAAATCTTAATAGATGCAAATGATCAAGGAAAATATTTTAAAAATGAAGGAACTGTATAGCTCCACATTAGAAAAATACGTATTTATAAAATCATAAAACAAATGCCATATTAGTAGCTAAAGTCTTTCCCAGAGATGCAATTAGATAGCAGGAATAACCTCATACTTTCTAAAGCATTCTAGAGTAATTATGACTGACAATTAACTAAAATAGCTTGTAGAGAGAATTTTGAATGCATCCAGCATGAATAAATGATAAATGTGATAGGTGATGAATACACCAATTATTCTGACCTGATCATTATATTTATATATGTGTTAAAATATCATCCTGTATCTCATAAACATGTTGCATTTGGTATGTTAATTAAAAACAAAAACTAAAAAAGCTAAAGACTGTCTTAATATAATTGGAAACAAAATAAGTTTGCATACTAACAACTCTTTGAGGTAGTTTCATTACAATGTAGT
Source organism: Glaucomys volans (assembly GCA_020662805.1). Classification (NCBI taxonomy): domain Eukaryota; kingdom Metazoa; phylum Chordata; class Mammalia; order Rodentia; family Sciuridae; genus Glaucomys; species Glaucomys volans. Next base: position 366,263 of record JAJEJO010049932.1, read on the forward strand.
AAGTCCAAGAAAAATACAAACTACTTAAAAATTCTAATTTAAAGAAAGAAAAAAGCCAACAGGTAATATTTAGAAAATCTGAGATAATACATAGATAAAAATTAGAATTAAAAAGTGTAGAGGGCTTACTGATTGATGTCAATATAAATACTAATTGCATTTCTGTGCATCTGCAACTCTGTTCAGAAAGCTGAGATAATATTGAGAGAAATTTTAAAAAGATTAAATGAAGAGACATACTATGTTCATAAACTGTAAGATTCAAAATTATAAAGATGTCAGTTTCCCCTAAATTGGTCTACAGATTCAAATCTCAATGAAAACTCCCCACAGGTTTTTCTTTCTTTCTTTTTTTTTTTTTTTTGGTGGAAATCAGTAACATGCTTGTATTTTATATGGACATGCAAAGGACCATAATTAAGACATTCTTGAAGAGGAAAAGCTACGCAAAGCAGAATACCTGAACTGTAGGACATAAAGACAAAGTATAAAATTATAGTAAGCAAAGTTATTTTTTTAAGGACTGGGGATTGAACCAAGGGGTGCTTTACACTGAGCCACATCCTCAGTCTCTTTTATTTTTTATTTTGAGATAGGGTCTTGCTAAGTTGCTAAGGGTTTCACTAAAGTGCTGAGGCTGACCTTGAACATGGAATCCTCCTGCCTCATTCTCCTGTTTTGCTGGGACCACAGGCCAGGGCCACCAATCCTGATGACAATATGATTTTTGTACAAGGGTAAACAAACAGAAAAATGAGATAGAATGGAAGTGACAGACACAGACCTAAAGTTACCACTTGATTATGACAGGAGTGACATTATAGAACATGGGGCCACATTATGGTCTTTTTACTTAAAATATGTTGAGATACTTGAAACATATTTCAAGTATGGGAAAAAGTGAAACTTGATTTCCTGCCTTATGTCATACGTAAAAATTCATTCTGAATGTATTATAGACCTAAGTATGGAGGACAAACTGATAGAACTTTTAGAAAGCACTATAGGTGAATATTTTCATGTCCTTAGTTTAGGAAAATTCTTAAAAAGTGAACTGAAAGCACCACTCATAAGGGAGCATAGTGATGAGTTAAACTTAAAGTATTCCTGTCTATCAAAAGAGCAGTCAGATTATTATCCATGTATGATTACAATACTGGTGTGACTCAGTACCATGTACAGCCAGTGGAATGAGAAGTTATGTTCCATTTGTGTGTAATATGCCAAAATGCACTTCACTGTCATGTATAACCAATTAGAACAAATTTTAAAATAGAGGAAGAAAAAGAGAAGTCAGAGTAAGAAGGTATTTGCAACACATATAACTCATATAGCTATTATCCACCATATGTAAAGAGCTATAAATTAGTAAGTAAAATGCCATCAACCCTTTTACATGATAGACAAGAGATTTGAACAGGCATTTCACACACAAAAAAGAAAATCTACATGTCTGATAAGCATATGGAAAAGGTGACCAACATCATTAATAGTCAGAACATGGTAAGTTGAAACCACAGTTTGATGGCATATAGAATATATAATAACCATAAGAATGGTTAAACTTTAAAAGATAGAATAACGTATGGCAGTGAGATACATGAAAATGAGAAATTTAATACCTGATTGGGGAAATTTAAATTGGTACCTCTCTTTGAAAAACTGAGATTATCTACTAAAATTTGATTACATATCTATTCCACAAGCTGTATGATCCATTAATTCTACTCCCATACAGGGGGTACCTAGGAAAATTGTAAGAATGCTTGTAACACCATTTCTTGTAATGTCCACAAGATGGACATGACCCAAATGTTCATCACAATTAGAATATGTATACAAATTCTGGACTACTCAAACCACAGAATATTATACACTAATGAAAATGAACCAATTAATGTTTTTCCACCATGGAAAAATTTTATAAACAAGTTATTGAGTGAAAACACTCAGAAACAGCATCTGTGCTAGGATTTCATATTAATCATGTTTCTCAGCAGGCATGTTAAAGTTTAGAATACAGGAATGTTCACTTAGATGATAATACTGTATAGGGAAGTCTGTTTTGTGTTGTTATAACAAATACCTGAGGCTGGGCACTTTGTAAGGAAATGAGGTTTATTTTGGCTCACAATTTTGAGGCTGTAAAGTCCAAACATGGGTGGATAAATCTGATTAAGGCTTCAAGCTACATCATAACATGTCTGATGGCATTACATGGTGGGAGTGCATGTGAGAATGGTGAGTGGTCTGTGCGCAAGAGGGATTTAGCTGAGGGGCTAAGCTTGCTTATAACCACCTACTCTTTAAATTCTGGAGGGTGTTATTCCTTCAAGGGTGGCACCCCCATGACCTAAGTACTTTTTGTTACACCCTACCTCTTAGAGGTTTCACTGCTTTTCAACACTCCCACACTGGGGGCCCAGCTTCAAGCACGTGGACCTATGGAGGACAAACAGTATTCATACCACTGCAGGAAGTGAGAACTCTACGGTCAGAACAGTCATTATCTTGGTCCAGTGTAGGGAATGGCTTGGAATTGGGAAGGGCCAGTAGAGAGTATCTGGAGAGTTGGTGATGTTTTGATTTTTGACTTGATGTTTACTCCACAATAATTAAGTTGTACATTTTTAATGCATTTTATGTGTATGTGGTATTTTATGGAAAATGCTTTTAAAAAGTAAAACAAAAGCAAAAAAAATGTACAGTGAGTTGGATGAGGCTCTATTTCAGCAGGAAAGGGCAACAATTATCTGTGGACCACAAGGTCATTAAGAAATGCTCATGCCCATAAGGTGTAGGATATTTGTGAGCCACGTGTTTAAGGGGAAATAAATGGGACTCATATGCTGAATATGCACATCTAGAAAAACAATTTTTAAAGAAAGGGTTACACTGCAAAATTAAAATTCTAATTCTGAGCAAAACTGACTTTAAAAAATTTTAATTTAAAACTGAAGAAGTAGAGATATTGTTTTCTATGACTGGGAGTTCAGTCATAAGGGATTTGAACTCTCAGCTGCATGATTAATTAGTTAGCAATATCTAATGATTAAATATAACATTACAGAGTAGCTAGATCAGGCAGCATAAGAAAGTAATTCAGCTTAACATCTGAGTATTTACCTCACTACCCCCATGCTGGCTGAGATGAGCTCTGCTCCTTGGAAATAATCTTGTGGCTTTGTTATACATGGGAAAGTGGTGATGGGTAATAATCCCCCAAACAGGTAAGGCTACCAATTTTGACAACAGAAAGGGACTCACCTATCTATTCACAAGGGAATATGTCTGGAAGACTCAGAATGGGAAAGGCATTGTTGAGGGAAGCACCCATGTGTCTGTGTTTGTTGTGTGTATGCATTTTATAAGGTGTTACTGAGCATTATGGACACAATACCTACAATACCTCTCTGCTTCCAGCCACTAGATAATCTTGAGAGGCTGAGATAAATATTTCTATTACTTCCATTTATTTTTGGATCACTTCCTCAAGGGCAACTCTGTCTGCCTTTGGTCAGGTCCCCTAAAAAAAGGTAGTAAGCAGGAGGCATTAGTTTCAGGGAGGTTCAGGTGAGGTAGAGGATGGAGACCAGAGGCAAATTGTGCTATAATCTGCTACTGCAACGGACAAGTGAACTGCAAGTTGAGGAGCATTTAGTTCCATCAGATGCCAGAGCACCACACGTCACACTGGGAGGACCAACATTTTAATATTTTAAGAACAGAGATTTCAGACCCATATATGAGGTCCTTCTTTACTTTGGGATTGGTTCTCTGATTCTACAGAGAATTCTGTTGTACAAATATGAGATGACTTATCTTTATAATTAACCAGCTGTAACACTTTCCTAATGATATTGGGAATACAGGCTCTTTAATTCTCAAGCTTTTCTGTTTGAGAAAACTAGTTACAAAGAGGAAAACAGTCTGATCTTGAAAACTCTGATCATGATAAAATTATATAATTTAAAGAAGAAAGAATAAAACCAGAAGTTTTAACTTCATGTTTCAGAGAACATAAGAGTGTATTATCCTTGCTGGTAAATGATGACTGAACAAGAACGAGGTTATAAATTTCAGTGAAAAGCAATTTTTAAAGGTCTATTTTAAAACAATATATTATTCCTCTGAACATACATGTTTACTCTTGGGAGTTAAATTGCATTGGAAAGACAAAATATGACTCTATCCACCTAAGTGTTAAAGTAATTGATATCTGATCCAGAAAACTTTTCTATTAAACATTACTAAGCACAGATCCATTACTGAATATTTATTTATTTAGAAAATAAATCTTGATATTTTCATCAAGAGAAGACAGGATATGCTTATTGTATTACTTTATTATTATTAAAATACAACCATGCAAGAATAGGAACTATGCAGAATTGCATTATTTCATTGGAATATATGAATAAAAATCACAAGCAAAATCTTTATAAATGAAAACATAATAATTCTGGGGCTGGTGAATTATTATTTGTTTTATATACCCTGACTACTCTGCATGAATCAAACTGGATTTTTCCTTAAATAAGAAAAATGGATAGCTACACTATAAAAAAATCAGTAATTTCTTCTCCATGAAACATAATACAATACAGCTCTATTATAATATGACTTTAAGATTTGGGTGGGTCTTACCACATTTCTGAAACAGAAAATGAAACAGAGTAAGTTTCTGCATGTGTACGCGTGGGTGTCCTACAAGGCAGACTTGAATTTTAACCTTCCCTCCTCAGCCCTATAGAAATGATAAGAGAAGTTCTAGTACCTACCATGGATCACAGTAGGCTTTTGCATGACAAATCACTGCAAAACCAACTTCTCATTTAGTTGGCTTATTCAATTAAAAAAAAAGTCTAAAAATCGGATCTGTATTTAAGCATATTTTCAAAGTTAATCAATCATATCATTCACCTCCTCTACACTGCATCTGTTTTTCCTGTGGAAATCTCTGACAGAGGTGGCTGTGAATTGCGGGCTGGCTGGAGAGGGAGAACGGCTGGGGGATCTCGCCTTGCTCCTCACCACCACAAGCCAGCCCATGTCATGTGACCAGGGAGTACTGCACGCAGGCCTAGCTAGGCTTGATGAAGGTGACCTGAAGTTGGGCAGGGTTTCTGAGTTGGAAATTTGTTTGCCAGCCTACACTGGCAGAATTAATTGTGCTCACCTCCAAGTTTTAATGATAATAACTACTTCTCCAGCAAAACTTTGATAGGTAGTCTCCTCATCCAAGATTTTTGAGCTACAGATTTTATGACAACCTTCATCTACTGATGGTTGGTTTAGATGATTTCTGTCATTTAGAAATTCTTACATGTGACCTCCAATTCTTTTGCTTCGATGAGCACTTCATAATTGTGTTTTATCTCCCACGGGGCCTCAGGATCTCTCCTGCAACTGTATCTTTCTGTGGGTAGATGCAAACGTGCTTGAGAGCGCCTTGCCCGCAGCTATCTGTGGAAGGGTGAGGGTGAGGTACAGGTGTGTGTACAAACCGGGTGTCTTTGAGGACGGAGCTGACCGCTCCTGGAGGAGTGTTTATGAAGCAGTTAGCTGAGCAGCAGTTGTGCACCTGTCTAGACGGGGTATCATGAGACAACACAGCCCACACCCACTTATGTCCGCACACATCTGCTGGGTGATTATGCAGTCTCTCCTGCTACATGAATATTTGTTGAAATGGGTAAGTGAATAAATTTTTATCAGGACAGAAGCTTCTTGAATTCTATCTACAAAACTCATAAAATAAGTCTGGTTTTTGCGAAGTGTCAAAAACAAAAACAAACAACCACAAAGTAACTATTCTCTAGGCCCAATCTCTCTTTGTGGGTCACACTTCCAAGCTGCTACTTGTGGCTCCTGATGTCTCCTGTTGGCAGAGGCAGATATCCGCACCTCCTGAGAGAGAAGTTCAGCTGCTGAGGAAACACCTTGCCCTTTCCCTTCTCATGCTGTGTGCTCACTCATCTTGGAAGTGCCTGGGGAAAAAGAAGCCCCCTCCCCACCACACTGTGCATGCACAACTAGAAAACCCTTTAATTCTTCACACAGAGGCAAATCATGCCACCCAGTCAATCGCCTTAGCCCAAGTCATGATTTCTACAGAGAAAAGAACCTGACTAGGCCCAGTGAGATTTAAACTCTAGGCTGTTTTTTCTACCTCATCACCCTCTGCCAGAAGCAGTGTCTTTCCTCTCAGGGTCTCATATCGCACTGTCATACTCTAGTAATTAGCAATTATAAAATAATAGAAACAATCATTAGTAACTTATAATTATCTTCTCTTCCAAAGTATAAGATCCTTTAGCATGAATCGTCTTGCCAGCAGATCATAATTCATCTTGATAACAGGTTTGATGGAGTTACATGAGACATGAGTCTGGCTCATTAATGTTATTATTGTTTTTAAACTCTCAGTGGCAATAGTGCTTCCTAAGTATTAATTAATCGTCATGACTTCTCCGTGAAGTAGGTTAAATATAACTAAACTCCTTCTACCAGAAGAGAAATTGGCAAACTGATGATCTCCTCAGTGAATCCCTCTTCATTACCAATGGATCTGAGAACAGTGGTGGAAATAGACACATTAGACTCATTTTCCCATGAGGCTAAATGGGCATGATTTTTATGTGCAACTTGTGCCCCACTCCAAAAAACCACCCTTAAATATTTATAGCAAAGTTATGAAAAATTTGTAGCAATTAGCAAAACTTTAAGTTCTGGGAAATTTTTACCTACCTTCTTATAAAATGCTCAGACTGAGTATAATCTGCATGAGTGGTCATTATGGCAAGGTTTGTGTGTTCTTCTCCCTCTCTCTGTCCTCCAATTCCTATCATTCCTTAGAGATTACTATTCAACCATTATTAGTTGGATTTATTTAGTATCTGTCCTCTAAAGAAGTTGAAGCATTGTGCAGAAAATAAGGAATCTGTATGATCTAAACTTGATGCTTCTGTCACAGGGAGATAGTGTAGTTCAGTGGCGAAGACATGGGTTCAAATCTAAAGCCTACCACAACCAATCTGGTGTGCATCTTTGAGAAAGCTATGTCTTTTCTCAATAATCTTTTCTTGTTTCTAATGGAAATCATCTAAACTCACAAATTATGGGAACGAGGGACAATAAATGCAGAGCACATGACACTTTAAAAATGACCAATGACAGAGTATGTTTTTAATCCTATGCTTCAATAACTCAGCCCCAAAGACCTGAAAACAAGGAGTTGAAAGAATCTTAATAGAAGATTATGATATTAGGTGTGTCTACTTAGGGATTTTGCTTAACACTAGAGTCATCGTTGAGTGCCCCTTCATTTAACATAAAACAAAACAAAAAAAAAACTCCTTGACCCTTGACACACAGTAGGTAGGAAAAAATATTTTGAATGAATGAATGAATAAAAGCAAGTAACTTTAAAGGAAAAAGAGAATAAAAAGGACAATACCAATGTGTGTCCTCCTAGGTACCCTTGGCTATCCAGAGCTCATTTGGAAACCGGTGGTTCAAGAACAGAGAGGCTTGAAGGGTGAACTAGATGGGGGCAGGAGAGCAGAAAAAAGCAGGCATTGGAAAAAATCAATCTTCAGGGAAATACTATAATCACCTAGTGTACTGATGAAGGATGTAGGAGAAGGTGACATTCTACCAAAGGTATTGCCTTCGTTTTTAAAAACCCTGAAGCTTCTAGGTTTTACCCATTCCTTTAAAAACAGAAACAGGAAGGCTCAAGGGATTCTATGCTAGACCTTTAAGGCCAATCCTTCTTAAAACCTCAAAAACAACGTCCCATTTCGACTCCTTAGATGAAATCAACAGATCCCTGACATAAACAGTAAGCAGACCAGAAAGGACTCTGCATTTATTTCAGCAGCTGATAATTGAAGACATTGAGTCTTACCTGTGTAGATGTACTCTGCATACGCAGGATGAGTTTTGGTGAAAACCTCTTTCACTTTTTCTATTTTATCTGCTCTTATTTTTGTCGCAAATGGTGTGTACATAACTGAGAAAGATTCAGCTCTGGTGATGGCTTCTTCAATCATGGCCTGAGAAGAAGCAAACGACCCATTTTGGCATCAATAACAATAAATGACTTTTTGAGAATGTAAAAAATATAATTACCTTTATGGATGATTTAGAAATCTATATACTGTACTGCAAAGATAACGTATTTTGGGGCTAAATATTCATTAGAACAAAATTCTAATTAGTTCTGGAAATACTATTTCATATTAAGAAATCCAATTAAACGAAGAAAGTTTGTAAACAGATACCTCTATAAGACTGACTTTGTTATAAGATGAAAATAAAAATTCCGTTTTTCAAGGTGTCATTTTTGATTGATTTTTAGAAATCAAATTCTTAAGTCCAACATTACAATTAGCTTACTGATGAGTAGACATTGGGGAGTAATTTATATGAAAAGAGTTTTTTGTAAAATACTTATTGAACTATCTGGATTTTAGTAGTTTCTATAAAAAGCATGGCAAACTAGATCGACATCACTTTTTTTTCCTCCTCTGGTACGTGGGAAAGCCTTTTGGAATACGAAGAGCATTTCTCAACTTCCTCCCAGCAAAGTGTCCCTTCCCTCCACATCACAAGTGACATTTAAGGTGGATTCAACTATTTAAGTTTTTTATATTTCCCCATGTACAATTCTTGGTGAAGCCCTTCCATTGCCTTGAACTTCCTGTTTTAAATAGGTCCACTACTATCTGTAACAGACTTAGAAAGTTATATAAAGTTTTAAAAGGAACTTATCCCTTTCCTATAACTTTTCCTTCTAGTAAGACTTGAATGCTAAATAAAAAATATGTCTATAGTTATCTCATTTTTTTCTGAAAATGACATAAAACTATATTGCTTAAAAATCCATGTTTATTTATAGGAATAAAAATTTCCTCTAACAACTAAGAGCCCCAACAACCTATAAGGAAAAAATAGAAAATTTAAACTAACAGAGGAAAAATACACTTAACAACAATTTATATTATTATATAATTTATTATTATACTATTTATTATTATATTATTGCCAGCATAGTTTTCGAAAAACTATGCTGGCAATAATATA
>JAJEJO010049932.1:375752-484537 GCA_020662805.1 Glaucomys volans
ATATAATAATAAATAGTAATAAAATATTTTTTATATTTTCAGAGTTGATTTTTAAACTAAGCAGCCAAATATAACTTACTCCTTGCCTATTCCAGTCCTCAGTGATTTTGAATGCCTTCTATGACCATTTATTTTATCCATAGAAAAGAGTTTCATAAGTGTTTTATGGATGCAAAGGGTCCTTCTTTCTCTGACACTAGCATTAAAAGATATGTAAAATTAATAGTGGGAAAATTTCTGAATAAACTTCAATAATTTCTAAAAGGCTGAAGGACAGAAATTATATTGTCTGTAACAGTATAATTTCTTTCCAAGTTTGAGGAATTGAAAGGGAATGAAGAAGAGAGTTGCAAGGCCAAACCCAGAGCTGGCACTCAGACAGCGTTGGTGATGGACTATGAGTGGCAGGGCCTGGATACTGAGGTCCAGATGCCAATAAGCACAGTGCAGGCAGCAAGTGTGGAATTCAGAGATGTAAACTAAAAACTTGAACATGGTGTTAGGCATCAGGTATTGATCCTCCAGCAAAGTAAAGATCCTTTGTATTGAGTAGGAGAAATAATGCCCCAGCATGGTGCACATGTTCTGTTCACTGCTGGAACCAGTTCTGGAACCAATGCCAGGATGGCTTGGCCAGGCCAAGCAAGAGTGCAGTTAAACCCAGATGTGGGTGCAGTGATGTGTTGCAGGGGAAAGCTACTCCAGACCTTGGTTGTAAGGATTTGACTTTACTGCTTGTGTAAGCTATTGTTTCTTTTGCATTAGTTTGTCAGTCCAAGATTAGGATGCTAACAGGGTTGGTTTCTCCTGAAACCCTTCTTCTTGACTTGTGGATGGCCATGATCTCCCTGTCTTCATATAATCTTTCCTCTGTGTGTGTCTATGTCCCGGGACCTACCATAAAGACCTCATTTTAACTTAATTATCTTTTCAAAGATCCTGTCTCCAAATACAGTCTCATTCTGGGGCCCTAGAGGTAGTACTGTAACAAATACATTTGTGGGGGGCACAATCCAACCCACAATGGTTTCTAACACCTCGAAAAGCTTTTCTGTTGTTCTCTCTAATCATCTTGGTGGAGAGTATTTTGTTTTAAATTCTGGATGAAAAAATTTAGTGAAGGTATTTCATCCTCCCGATTGCTTCCAGAAAGACATTAGCAATATCCTGATCAGGCCAGGACAGGAGGAAACACTCTCCCCACCCCATTTCTTTTCCAACTACTGGCAGCTTAGGTGGCTGCTGGCAGGGAAGCTTTGCTAAGCCATCTCACAGCAGGGATGGCAAGACTTGTGCCCAAGAGCCTGCACCTGCTTTTTTTTCCAAGTGGCAGGAGCGTGGTTTTCACATGGCAGCCTGATCTGCTTGTCGAAGGATCTGTGCTTTTGGCTTAATGCTCAAGGCACTGCGTTCAGACCTCAGGCTTGCCACTCAGGAAAGTGCGTGGAGAGCTGTCCCCCTCCCTCCCCACTGAAAACCAAAAGTGATGGTTCTTTTGTGACTTCTGCTCTCCATCCTGGAGATGTGTTAGGAAGTGGGTGAGTGAGTAGAGTGTGTATGTAAGATACATATAAGAGCTGAATTCTCTGTGGAGATGCTTTCTCAGGGGAAATTATTAGGGCCCCAAGAAGAACTATCACAACAAAGTAGAAATGAGAATACAGAGACCCTGAAACATCCTTTCTGTGTTTTAATGTGCTTTTTTGTTATTCTTCTAGAGATAGACAATTTTGAGGCTTTGAACTGTCTTACATTGCTCTTATAAAGGAATAGAGTAATATCACGTATTTTTCAGCATCATTGATCATTATTGAATAGCTCATTAATGAAGAAATCTAGAAAAAAATTAGCATGTGTACTTTATTAAAATAGTGGGAATTTTTGATTATTTTGGTCTAGAGACAAAAACATCAGATTTTTATCATATCATGATAGCAATTTGTTAATTTAATTAATTTTAACTGATACATATAACACATACTTATTGTACATAATTGTACATATTAATGGTGTACTAAGTGAGGTTTTGACATGTACATATTATTTAATTAGGTGAAGTGCATCCTTTGCCCCAAACATTTATCACTGATTTATGGTGAAAAATTTAAGTTCCTCTAGCTTTTTGAGAAATGCCTGGCTAATTTAACTTAACATAACGGTCTCCCATTCCATCCGTGTTGTCACAATTGACAGGATTTCACTTTCTTGTAGGGATTCCATCATGTCTATTCACCATCTTAGATTGCTTCCATTCTTCCATCCTTCAGCTACTCTTCATAGTGCTCCAATGAACATAGGAGTGCAGATATATTTTCAACATACTGATTTCATTTCCTCTGGATATATACCAGCAGTGGGAGTCGTGGATCATATGTGAGTTCTATTTTTAATTTTTTGAGAAACTACCATATTCTTTTCATAGTGATTGTCCTATTTTACTTTCGTACTGAGAATTTACAAGGGTTCTCTTTTGTCCATGTCCTTGTTGGCACTTGCTATCTCTTATCTTTTTGATAACTGCTGTTCTTAGTGAGGTGCTATCTCATTGTGGTTTTGATTTGCATTTCCATGATGGTCAGTGATGATGAGCATTTTTTCAGGTACTTGTTGGTCATTTGTATATGCTCTTTTGAGAAATGTCTATTTAGATATATTATTGGATCATTTGTTTTTCCACTGTTGAGTTTTCAGAGTTCCATATGTATTGTGAATATTAATCCCTTGTCCTAGGTACAGTTTGCAAATATTTTCTTCCATTTTGTCAGTTGTCTCTTCATGCTGATTAATGTAGTTTCTTTTTTTTCTTTTTTCTTTTTTTTTTTTACTTTAAAGCTAAAGTTTATTTACTGACGCTGATTTTGTTTTAGAAATACAAAGACTTTAGAAAAAACATAAAACCCACTATCAGCTGGGATGTTCCCATTTATGCCTTTCTCTTCTGGATGGATAAGATCATTGAACTTGTAGCTCTAAACTGTTCCTACTGTCTTTCTCTCTCTTTTTTTTTTTAATGTAGTTTCTTGCTATGCAGAAGCTCTTTAGTTCTATGTAATGCCATTTGTCTATTCTTGTTTTTGTTTCCTGTGTTTTGAGGGCTTATCCCAAAGTCTTTGCCCATTCCAATATCCTGAAGCCTTTCCCCGGCTTTCTTTTTCTATGTCGTTTCATAGTTTCAGGTGTTACATTTATGTCTTCAATTCATGTTAAGTTGATTTTTGTAACTGGCAAAAGGAGTTCGAGTTTCATTCTTTTCCATATGGCTACCCAATTTTTTCAGCACTATTTATTAAAAAGACTGTTCTTTCTCCAATGTGTTCTTGGCACATTTATAAAAATTCAGTTGACTATTAACGCATGGGTTTACTTCCAGGCTCTCTATTCTGTCCCACCAATAAGTATTTGGTTTTATGCCAATACCGAGGGGTTTTGATTACCACAGCTTTGTATACATTTTCGAGTCAAGTAGTATAATGTCTCCTCCTTTGTACTTTTGCTCAGAATAGTTTTGGTTATTTCTTTGTGAGTGGTTTCATATAAATTTTAGATTTGTTTTTCTAGATCTGTAAATAATATTACTGGTATTTTAATAGGGATTGCATTGAATCTATAAATTGTCTTGGGTAGTAAGGACATTTTAACAATATTGATTCTTCCAATCCATGAACATGGAATATCTTCATTTTTTTGGTGTCTTCTTCCACTTCTTTCATCAGTGTTTTATAGTTTCATTGTAGGGATCTTTTACTTTTTTGATGAAATTTATGCTGAGTTTTTAAAAAATTTGCTATTAGCATATATCAGTGCTACTCATTTTTGTGTGTTGATTTTGTGTCCTGTAACTTTTCTGAATTTGTTCATTAGTTCTAATGGTTTTCCAGTGGAATCTTTGTGCTTTTCCATATGTAAGACCATATCATATATGAACAGTGACAATTTGACTTCGTTTTCCATTTTCATTTATTTCTTTCCTTTGCTTAATTCCTTGGCCAGAACTTCCAGCATTATGTTGAATAAAAATGGTAAATGTATACATTCTTGTCTTTTTCTAGGTCTTGGGGAGAAAGTTTTCAGCTTCGTCATAATGTTAGCTATTGGCTTATTATATATGTCCTCTGTTATGTTGAGGTATGTTTCTCCTACAGCCAATTTGTTCAGTGTTTCTATCATGAAGCAATGTTGGATTTCATCCAATGCCTTTTCTTCATGTATTAAGATGATCATGATTTTTGTCTTTCATTCTATTGATTGGTTCTATCATGCTCACTGATTTGTGTATGTTGAACCATCTTTACATCCCTGGAATGAATCCCACTTGATCATGGTGAATTTTTTCACATTTAAAAAAATGTGCTATTGTATTCAGTTTGCTAGTATTTTGCCAAGGATTTTGGCATCTATGTTTATCAAGGATATTGGCTTGTAGTTTTCTTTTTTTGTTGTATCTTTGCCTGGTTTTGGTATCAGAGTAAAGCTAGTCTCATAGAATATGTTTGGAAGAATTCCCTTCTCTTCAATTTTCTAGAATAATTTAAGAAGCATTGGTGTTACTTATTTTTTAAATGTTTAATAAAATTCAGTAGTAAAGCTGACTGGTCTTGGAATTTTATTTTTCCTTCAAGACTTTTTACTCCTGATTCAATCTTATCATTTATTACTTGTTATTGGTGTGTTTAGATTTTCTATTTCTTCATAATTCAGTCTTGGTAAGGTGTACCTATTTAGGAATTTGTTCATTTCTTCTAGGTTATTAAATTTGTTGGTATATAGTTGTTTTAATTTGGTAATTTAGAGTTAGATTTAACTTTCAAAACAGTCTAATATGTGGAAATTAAAATTATACTTATAAGTTCTTAAAAACTAGAATGTTTTGAAATAATCAATGGTATTAAAATATGAAGATTTTAACTTACATTTTATGGTCAAAGATTTCCTTGATTTTGAATATAAAGGAAGACACCAGATGAGGAATTGTTGCTTATATAAAAATAAACTGCACCAAAAATGAAGGTAGATTTCCAATGATACTTTTTAATTTGACAGAAACATTCTGCAGTTGAATCATTTTACTAATGTGTGAGTTTCTCTGATGTCAATAAATGTCACACATATGCAAAGAATGTCCTTGAGCCCTGTTGTTAAATGTACATTGTGGTTAATTATGCTTTTTCTGCTGATACTCAAACAGAAGATTTATAAGTTACATGATTATATTCATGAGTCCTAGTAACTCCCTATAGTTATCTTCACACTGATTAAGTTTAAAGGCCTATATTATGGTTACATAAGCCAATGTATGTGGGAAGTGCATTTCCTTGACAAATTGCAACTTACAATATTTTCTCATTGTACTTTAGCTAAGTTAGAAAGAGCTACCTTTGAAATCAACTTTCCCAGGACAACTGCACAAGAGCAATCATAGGAAAGAAAGGAGCAGGGATACTTTATCAAGGGTAAACAAAAAACAATACAGATGGGAGAGGGGAGAAAAGAAAACTTAATTCCCTCTCCTAAACCCAAGGGTTTGGTTTTTCCTGGTAATTTTTAAAAGTGTTCAAGGGAGCCAGAATAAAGTTGTCAGGAAGTATAAACCTCAAATAATTTCAGGATGATGGGATTATATAATTTCTATTCTTTGGGTGGAGGTTTGGGATAGTTTTAAGTTTTTAACAATGTGTCTGGTGATTGTGTCTTTTTTTTAAATTTTAAAATTTGTTCTAATTGGTTATACATGACAGTAGAATGCATTTTGACACATTGTACACGAATGGAGCATAACTTGTCATTCCTCTGGCTGTTCACAGTGCTGTCACACCAAAAGTGTAATCATACATGCATATAGGGTAATAAAGTCTGTCTCATTCTACTGTCCTTTCCCTTCCCACTACCCTACTCTTTCTCTCCCCTCTCTCCCCTCTGCCCAATCCAAAGTTCCTTCATTCTTCCCTACTCACTCCCCCACTATGGATCAGCATATCAGAGAAAACATTTGGCCTTTGGTTTTTTGGGATTGGCATGTTTCACTTAGCAGGATATTCTCTAGTTGTATCCATTTACCTGCAGATGCCATAATTTCATTCCTCTTTAGGGTTGAGTAATATTCCATTGTGGATATGTACCAAATTTTCCTTATCCATTCATCTGTTGAAGGGCATCTAGGTTGGTTCCATAGTTTAGTTATTGTGAATTGAGCTGCTGTAAACATTGATGTGGCTACATCACTGCAGTATGCTGATTTTAAATCCTTTGGGTATAAACTGAGGAGTGGGATAGCTAGGTCAAATGGTGGTTCCATTCCAAGTTTTCTGAGGAATCTCTATACTGCTTTCCATGGTGGTTGCACCAAGTTGCAGTCTCACCAATAATGTATGAGTGAACCTTTTGACGATCAGTCCAACAATATACATTCTGTACTTCTTGTCTGACATTTCTTGTACTATGTTGGCTACGGATTCTATTGTTGGAACACCTTGGTTTGTTGAGGCATTTTGTTCCCTTGTTTTTTCATGTTGTGTGTATGTCTTCCCATCTAGTGGTATGGATCTGAGGCAGTATAGTTTCTACCCTGTAGTCTTATAGGGTCCCTGAAGGCTTCCATTACCTCACCTTTAAGGGGGAGACCAACATTAACAGCACCCATTGCAAACAATATGCAACGTTAAACCAAATAGCTCCTATTAAGGTGTCTATAGTTTTGTTGCAATAAACAGAAATGATGTGTTCAATTATTGTGTGCAATATAAACAGTAAGTTTGCTAAAAGAGTTTACCATTTCAAATGATGGACAATGAGGGAACAGAAGTAGTATAAGATGTGATGTTTATGAGGGAGAGAGAGAGAAGATAGAGGTAAAAATTTATAGTAAGAGCAAGGCAGGAATTAATAGAGGTTGACTGTTAGTATCTGAGAAATGAGAAAGAGAATCCAGGGAGACAGGTGAGAAAAAAAATATATACAGATTTTATTTTTTAAAAGTAAAAATATAAGAATACACAACAAAACTGTAATATATTATTCAGACATCCTATTCCTCAATAAATGGAAGCATGGAAAATATTTGGATTCAAAGATGGTAGAGATGTGAGAGAGAGGGTAGAAAAAAAAGGAAAGTCTCAATGGGAAATTGAAAGATTGCTTCCATTGGCTTTCAAAAATTTTCTCAGCTTCCCTTCTCCACTGATAGGTGGGGTTATCTGAAGTTTGACGTAAGCTCCTGTCCAGTGGTTTCTGGACCAGTTGGGTGGGCAAGCTGAAAGCAAGATGCCCCTCATTTCCTCTTCCAGTTTTCCCACTCATTGTAGCTGGTCCTTCCAGGACTCAGGACTCACTGAGCTGGAGAGAGCCTTGTTTTCTCCAGTTTCTCCAACCTGTCCTCCACCCTGGGCAACTGCCCCTAGTCTCTGGCTTTCCACAGGCTTGTCAGGCCCAGACTGGCCCTGCAAATCCAGCTTCAATCTGATGGTCTTGGGCTTCAGCTTCCCCAGGCTCTGCCTTGCTGCAGTCACAAGATCTCAATGCACTCTCAACTTGCAGAGAAACCAGCAGGGATGTGCTCAGACACAGGAGTAAACCTGCAAAGAGGCAGCCAGATGGCAGCCACTAGCACACCCATCAGAAATACCTCAGGTGCAACCAGGCCTATAGGTACCCAGACAAAATATCTCCAGGCCCTGGCTGGTGTCCCCAGGTGGTGGTGGCTGTGTGTAACCAACCCCTTGGGTACTGTGACAATGGACTTCCAGGCAGTGGGCAGCAGGGGATCTGATGGTGGTCTGCGGGCATCTGCAGGCTAACAGTGGGCCATAGGCGGGTGTGGATGTTGGGTAGTGGGCGATGGGTAGGTAGGTGAAAGGTGGGTGATAGGCAGGCAAGAGGTGGGCAAGTGGGTAAATGATGGATTATAGGTAGCGGTCAGTGTGGGATCTGTGCTTAAAAGGCCAGAGATACGCTGGCAGAGATGGGTGAGCAGGGGGAGTAAACAGCAGGGGATGGGTGGGCAGCAGTAGCTGCCTCACAGGAAAACAGTATTTCCTCTGCCTGAATCCAGAGTCATGGAGTGACAAGGAATCAGCCTCCTTCTAATTCGCCATCTTGGAGCTCCAGTGAAAGGATCTGACTATGGTTTAAGTAAGTGGAAATCCACTCATTTTCCATTAGCAAATGTAATTAAATTATTATGTATTTTCAAATTATTTCTTCATTGCTCTCAATGTTAAGGTAGGTCACAATTTCATTAAATTGGTTTACTTAGAAGACTAGATCTGCAAGGAACCTTAGGAATTTTCCAGCCTAATGTGTTGAGATTTGGGGAGGCTTAAGTGACTTTATAGGGATGTATGGCTTTTTAATTTTTGTAGAATTTAAAATTAGTCTTTCGTATTATATTTCACTTTCTTTTTTGAAAATTAAGACTTTGCCCCCTGGGCACATAAGAAAGAGTTTCCAGACTTTTGCAGCTTATTGTGTTTGATATGGGCCGATGGGAATGTGGGCAAGAGTGACATTAACTTTTTCCATGCCTGGCACATAAACCATGCTGAGTGTTTTCTTTCTGTATTGGCGACTGAAGGAAGAGGAGTCCCAGAATATAGGAGAAGATGGAGCTACCCAGAGGAAGCTGTGTGGGTTCTAGTTTGTGGATTGTACTAGAACCAGTCAGAAACACCTACACTGGACTACAGTGTGAGAGACAAATCAAATGTTACTGTTTTAACTTTCCTGAGATTGGCAGTTGTGTGTAATAGCAGTCTCTCCCAAAACGTAAGTAATAATAAATGTATTTTTATCTACTAAGCCTTATGCATTATGAGAAAGTGAATAAAAACAGCAATGTAAGAGATAAAATAACAACTGTTATTTTAATAAATACTTTTATATATGCGATTTTCTTTAATCTTGATAAAATCCATCTAGATTGGTATTATTAGTGATTGAATATTATTTTATTTTCTGAATAAATATTCCTAAATTAAAAAGAAATTTACTATTGTTGCAAGCTATAAGCAATTAGATGAGCATCTTTAGTGGCTAATATAACTCTGTTATTTTATTGATAATGATACAATTTTGACTGTAATTCAGTAGAAAATGGAACAATACAATTTTGTGAATGATCTTTTTTTTCAAATTTAATCCAGAAAATACATATTACCTTGATTGGAAGATTTCAATTTTCTAGAAATTTAGAATCAACCTTAAGAGATTTTCCAAAATAGGTTACCTTGAGACTTCCCTATAAACTTATTGACTGTATCATTTACGCAATAACCAGGATTGCTATTTTTATGATTGTTTTATTAATATAATGGTACATCAGAACAAAACATCTAATAATGACTGCTTGCCCTTTCCTTAGTGAACAACATTTTAATACTGAAATACTACCCTGACTTTATAGAAGTTCTTTTATGAAACAAAATTCTTTGTAATTTTGATATTTTCCTAATACAAGGGAATATATGCAGTTTTGACAGTACATCTGTCAGCCCAGTGATGTGAAAGTTATAGGTATCTTCATGCAGTTTAAATAAGATATTTAAATTTTATTTGCATTGTCTGGAAGTCATTAAAGATTATATGATCAGGTTACTTGTATCTAGGCAAACAGATTTTTATAGAGTTTTTTTGAATTCTCTTCTCTGCTTTTCTTTCCTTACTATAATTTAGGTTCGTAGTAATTTTAAAGCATATATATGTGCATATATACATATATGCGCTTGCGTGTGTAAATATGGTGTGTGTGTGTGTGTGTGTGTGTGTGTGTATAAACTGTTGTCCACCATCCAGTCTGGTTAGGGTCAGGCTTAGAGCTTTGATTAGATATGATGCTTCCGTTTGTTAAATAACTTTAGCACTTAGTACCTAAATTTTTCCCTGCATTAATTTTTAATAATTTATATTGTGTTGCAAAATTTTATTTCCATGTCCTTTCAATGCAGAACTGAGGAGTTGGAAGGGATCTAAGATACTATTTTACAATCACTTGACTTATAACTAAGGAAAGAGTCTTGGTGAATTCCAGTGATAGTTTCTGAGGTCACAAAATTGGAGATGGAAACAAAATGAGAGCCTAAGTCTCCTAAGCCAGTGCTTTCTCCTGCACTGAAGACCTTTTTTTCCTTCTTAAATTCCTGGTAGTGTAAGATCAAGCATTAATTTCCTTTTTTTCTCTCCAACAATCTTATTCCCAACTCCAAGGACAACTAGAATTTGACTCTAACACTAACTGAGGGAAAAATGGACTACATCAAACCACATCTTGATCAAGATCCTCTTCATAACAGTCCCAACAAAGAACAGAATGTTCATCATTTGCACATGCTGACCACCAGTGAAACTGTTTCGTTCACCGGTCTCTCATGAGATTTAAGATATGCGGTCAACTAACACGCCTATCTCAAAGAGAAAAATTTGCAAAAATTAAATGAAAGGCTTCTTGGTAGGGGAGCTTCAGTACTAATGGGCTTAGGTTGGTCTGGCTTATTCACTGGCAAAGTACATATAATTTATAAATAGAATTTAAATTATGCTCTTGTTCTAAAGACCCTGAATAATTTTCTGCTTTCACATTAGGGAAACACCAGCTGATAGAAACTCAGAGTTGCAAGTGTGGGTTTCAGCAGCCTCCAGACTCTTTAGGATGCCACAGAGCTTTTATTCTTGATGACTTAAAATGAATCACCAAGAGGTATCACAGGAATAAATAGCTACATTACCTGCAATTATTTCATAAGGACAAATGGGTACTACTAATGAGCTTTAGACTCTGTGTTCAGTGGTAAATGTCAACACAGTTTGGGACCCTTTTTTGGTCCTGTATTTCATGTCTATACTTTGTTTAGTCATATGAAGGTAAGTGTTCCTGTTCTTAATTGTGCGATGTTTTTTCATTGTGTTTCTTGACTGGTGGTTTTAGATTGAGGTATGGCTTGTCAGTGCACATAGCTAATTAAGGGCAGGGTTAGGACAAGGATCTGGTGACGTGGTTCTCAAAGATGTATTGCCTTTTCTGCCAAGTGTTCGTTTTAATTCCTGGCCTACTACATAACTTGATTTTAGATGGAACAGTCAGATACCCTCAAAGAAGTTTAAATTGTGGAAGAAAGGATACAAGGATGTTTAACCTGGACACAAGACTTAGGCTGCAAAGACAAACTTCCTGGTATCTAATAGCAATGTGCTCTTGGACTTTGCCTATGTGGGTTTCATTTGCTTTATGGATAAGTCCATAAAACTCATTCATTAGTTAAATGAGTGTTCACTGTACATTAGCTAAGTGCTGTACATAAATTATTCTGTTGATTTGTTGAAATAATGTTGGAAAGCAGGCATTGTTGCCCCATTTTACAGATGAGGAAAACTCAGTCTTAATTCTATAACATGCTACTCTAAGCACTATGATAGGATTCCAGATACATGAAGAATTCTTGCGCAGAGCTTCAGAGGACAGAAATGGAACCCTTGGCAGGAGGAGGGTCCTAAAAGAGCTTTCTAAGAAGGGAACTGTTCACCTTGAAAGCTTGTAGCTGCTCTCAGTGCTGCACACCTGCTGGTGAACAGATCAAGGAGGGATCACAGTATATCCAGAATCCAGTAAAAGGGAAAACTGTGTCTTGTCAATAGTACTCAAAGTCTGCCTTTGGTGTTCTCCTACCTCCCTTTAATTTCTTTTCTCCCTCAAGTTTTAGCCTTTCCTGGCAACCAGACACTTCTTATCCTTTCTTATTTCTCTCATTTGCCTGCAATTAATTTCTTCCTGACTGTGGCTTCTCCCAAAGGACTTTATATTTTAAAAAGCAACAGATTGCAGGAGATTGATTTTATGGGTCAGTTGGCCTCCTGTTCATGACTTTTCATCTTGTCACTTTACCATCAAGATGTCTCAGAGGAGGCAGAATTGCATCTGTGAGAAACACAATGGACTTATCCGAATGTCTGTGTATACACATACATGTATATGTATATGTATATGTATGTATATATATATACACATATGTATGTGTATATATATATATATGGCTGTGTATATATGTGTGTATGTATATTTCTGTGTGCTCTGTAATAAGAACAAAGTATAACTTCAAGTGATATCAAATGAAATAAAGTGCTATTGTCAAAAATCTGCCACTGAACCATTCCATGTTATCTGTCCAGTCCCCAGTTTCTCCCAATTTGCCTCTCATAAATGAATGCTATGGCAGGTGAACCTCCCACCTGATGAAGACTGAAAAATGAGCGAAATTAGCACTTGCATGCTAATTATGATGTCTTTCATCTGTTTGGGTTTGGGTTTAAAATAATACTCTCAGGTTTTGGGGGAGGTTATTGTCCCTCCCAGGTTGTTGATTCATAGTTTAAGCTGCACTGAACATAATAGCACCCATACTTCCTTGAATAAAAATAGGTTATCTTAACAGTTACTTTACCATCCTGAGAAAAAAATAAAACATGCCACATGTTAAACGTTGCCGTTTGAAATACCAAGGTCTCATTATCTGGAAGAAGGAAAATTACCATGAAAAAGAAAATTATTCAATTCAGGTTCAGGTAGAATAGGCAGTCTTCAATAATTAGTGAGGAAAACAAAATCATATGAATTCAAAAAAGAGGGGAATTTATTTGTAATTGGTGTGCAAAACTGCCAAGAGGATGACCAAATATAAATAAAAATATTAAAAGCTCTGAGTTTTGCTGATTATACGATACCTGGCTGAACTTGAACAGCTTAAAAAATTTCACGATTTCATGGAATAGTTATTCTACATCTCCAAATGCTAAAAAAAGTGACCTCAATTTCTCTGCAAGCTTGAAAATCAATAACCCATAAAAATCTATGGAAAATATAAAAGATAACCATAAAAACTTCTAAATTTGCTCTTGCTCATAACAGTTTTTGATTTTCAGATGCAAATGAAAACAAAGAAGCAAACAATATGCCCACAAATTTAAACAGGAAAGCAGTCTTTTTGTAAACAAAATAACCTTGTGGCAACCTAGTAGAATAGTCCTAGGAATCCTGGGAATCAAACAGCTAGGCCTAAATTTGTTCAGGTAAAAGAAGGACCAAATTGCCTGAAATCTCTAAAACTCGTATCATTCTCAAATAAGGGAAAATGCAAAGAAATTTAGAGGTTACTTTTTCCTTTCCTTAAAAATCATGAACAACCAAAAAAGCTTTTTAGAAGATAAAAAAGGAAAAGGAAAAACCGACTATTTAAATGATACGGGCTTTCTCCATTACTTTCTGATATTACTGCAAAACCATACGGGTGCCATTAAAATACACATTTCTGAAGAAGAGCACAAAACAAATATTGCTCAGGAATGGCTGAGTATTAATTTTCTCACTTGTTATGATGCTGCTCTTTTTTTAAAGATCCTGAATTATCAGCATGCAGCTAGAGGGCTGAGGGACCAGGGAAGTACGCTGCTCCCCGCAGGGCACATTCCGAGGCACTTGCAGGGACTCCTGTTCCCAAACTCTTGTGTGATCTGGATGCCTGAAGTTGCTTTAGCAAGGGACAAAGCCATTTATTTTGCAGTGAGAGTTAGGGCTTCAAAGGCAACCTCTGGAGAGGTGGCACTCTTGCTGAAATTCCCGCTGAGGTGAAGTATTTGACTCATTTTTGGAAAAGGACTTTGGCTCTTGGCATGTACATGTGGGATTGAAAAGCAGAGTTGAGGTGGCAAGAAGGGAGAGCAAAAGCAACCTCACCTACATGACAGTTTGACTGAGCCAAATATACATAACAGTATCAAAATAGAAAAAGGAATTTATATATGTGTATGGTTCAGACCGCCCCCATCCCTCCCTTCCCTCCATCCTTCTCTCCTCCTTTATTCCCTTCCTTTCTTCCTCTCTGCCTAAAGCCTGGGACACCCAGAATGTCAATAGAAGAACTACACAAAATTACACAACCAGCAAATAATGTCTCGGTCACTATCTCCTTCACAGGAACACTCAACCTTGGATCAAATACATGCCTCAATTACATCTTTCATTTAAAAGTGAACCTCTCCCACTGGCATACTACCTCAAATAGCATCAAAGCAAAATGAAACACAGGCAGCATTTAACAACGCTGGTAACCATGGAAACATATCATTAAAGAATATATAAACAGGAATGAATAATTAGATGAGAAATTCATTTCTACATTTATCTTTTTCCAAGACCCAGGAAAGGAAGCTCTCTTTTACCTCTCATCTCAATTTGGATACTTCCTCTTTAGCCTGTCTTCTAATTGAAAACTGTGAGACGTTATAAAATGGGGATTTTAATATTTATCTTAATAGATCTTTGTAGGCAAGTGACTTTGAAAGATTTCAATGCTCATTGTTATCTAGATGTAACACTAAAAGCAGGAAAGGATATTGAAACAGTTAAGGAGTTTGCTTTTGGGTAGGGAGTGGGCAGGAAACCCTGACTTTGGTGGTAGTGAGAAGGGAACAGCAGTTACTAACTTTGAACAGTGGCAAACATAAATTGCCTAGCCTACTGGAGGCCATCTGCATAGTGGAAAGGCAGAGGGGAGAAACTGGATTATAACTGATCATATGAGTTGCCTAGTCAGTCAGGTAGCACCATGTGTGCAGGGCACCTGAGCCTCTACTCCTGCATATGGTAGAGCAGATACTTAGAAAAATTTGAAATGGCCTTGGAGACATCTAGTCTAGGGATCGTGTGTCATAATTACCTGTGGGGAAGGGAAACAGAAAAACATAGAATTGAAGGTACCACCCAACTCTGGGAATCTAATATTTTAAATGTTTCCCCAAGTGACTCTAATGCAATTGGCTAGTAGACTGATGTTTGAGAACCACTGACCTAGGCCAACTTCCTCATCAAAGGGAAGCAGAAACTCAGATCTAGAGCACTGGTGGTATATTGAGAAGCTGGTCTCAATTTTTCCCTCCCTGTAGCAATACTGCACTTAAGCCTTTGTCTTGGCTTTGTGGTGGGCAGAAGAAAGTACTCTTTGCTCTTGGACTTGACCATGTGGCTTCCTTTGGCTATTATGATGGGCTTACACAACTTGACTTTCTCTCTTGGAATCCCACATTTTGTCATAAGAACAACATAGAGAAGGTAGCTGTTGGTCAAAGGAAGAGGAAAGACATGGAGCACACTTGGACTTCTCTGCAGCTTGGAGTCAAGCCTAGCCAAGCCTAAGCCTCAATCAGTTGAATCTGGACCAACTTGCTTACCGTTGTGAGCCACTGAGTTTTAGAGTGGTTTATTATATAGCATTATTAGGGCAGCTGTTGATTCATTCAGAAATGAAATGACTTAACTGAAATTAAGTTCCAGCATCAGAACTGGAAATTACATCTCTTGAATGCCAGGTCTGACCTCTTAGTACTACTCCTTGCTTCCTGTTTCCTTTTGCTTCCTTTTCCTCCATGAACTAAGCACACATGTTCCTTGCTTCTGCTTGGTCTGCGTATCGTGTATCTTAGGACATTCTGTCAACTTTCCTCATACAGAGCTTACCTTTTTCTCTCCCTCTCCCTCTTTTGTTTCTTCAGGATTCTGCTTTTGCTTTTCCAAGGGGACTAAGAAATCACAAATAAACTAATTTCCACAATTGAATTCAGAGGTCACCCATTACTGAGTTCAGCAGTAAGATAAAATTTATTTTGCATATGACCTGAGACTGACTAGAGACTCAGTGACAAATGATAGGAATTTAAGTTTGATATATGGAAATTATCAGGGAAACATATTTGAATAAGTGTTTTGGATGCTTCTTGAATTATGTCTAATTGAACTACTAGAGTGCTCAGGTTGCTTTCAGACATACCTCATCCAAATATTTTATAAAATATCTGTGTAACAAGGCCAAATAAATAAACAGATGGAATATAAATATAGGCCATTAAGAGAAATGCTCATATACTATTTCTACTTTGTTCTTTTATGTGAAAAACTTTTTCACAATGAAGCAAATCTTTAGAGAAAACACATTTTTCTTCTCCAGAAAATGTAGGTATTTTGTTAAAGATAATAACAAATGTTTCTGGGTCCTTGACTTTCATTATGAGATTGTGATACACATTTTCACAGCAAATGACTAATATTTGGTTGATTTTGCAATAGTAAGAGGAAGAACAAGGAATAAGAGAGAAGTTAGTTTTCTTTATTAGCCTTAGTGCCCAAATTGTGTTCAGTGCTGTCATCCTACAGTGCTCCCTGCTTAGTGCAGAGGCATCTATAGCTTGCTGCTGTCTTGACTGCATGTTTGAAAGAAGAAACTTAATAGCCAAAACCTTGGGACTTGCATGGAGGTTCTCCATGAGTCAAAGACTCTTGGGCATCTGCATCCTTCTCCAAGTATTCCAATGAATCCTGAATTCAATTCAAGCACAAAAAATGTTCACAATTGTGAACTTAAAACACAAGCTCACGTACACAGAAAATGTCCATCAAATTCATAATCACAGAATTTCTTTGTTTTATTCTTTTTAATTTTAAAGATAGTATTTACATATTGTGGAAGATAGACTTATTCTCATTTGTAGGTGTAACTACTCTGAACTGCTTAGTATATAGACAGACCCTCTTCTTCCTTTTGTGTATATATATATGTATCTATAATTTTTTAATTGATGATAATAATTGTACATATTTATAGAGTACAGTGTAGTAATTTGATACATGTACACAATGTATAATTATCAAGCCAGGGTAATTAGCATTTCTTTGCATAATCACGGAATTTCTCATTTACAAAACAGTGATGC
This sequence comes from Glaucomys volans, assembly GCA_020662805.1. Taxonomy (NCBI): domain Eukaryota; kingdom Metazoa; phylum Chordata; class Mammalia; order Rodentia; family Sciuridae; genus Glaucomys; species Glaucomys volans. Next base: position 392,493 of record JAJEJO010049932.1, read on the forward strand.
CAAAATATTCTCATGTCAGAGATTACTGGTTTGAGTTTCATGTTAAGTCAATATTTAATTTGGTTGATTGATTTAACAAACAATTATGGAGTTGCTTTTTTGCATTGCACTTTGATGGCACCATGAAAGAAAGAAAGTAACAATAAGTGGTGTATAATTTAAGTGCACTACAGTCCAGTAGTTCTTCTCCCCTTATCCATGGGGGACACATTCCAAGATTCCCAATGGATGCCTGTAACTATGGATAGTGATCCTATATAAACTATGGCTTTTCCTACATATGCAACCTATGATAATACTGAATTTATAAATTAGGCACAGTAAGAGATTTAACAGCAATTAATAATAAAATAGAGCAATTATAAAAATATACTATTACGAAAGTTTTGTGAATGTGATATTTTTTCTCTCTAAAGATGTCTCATTATACTTTCACCTTTTTACTTGAAGCATTTTATGGCTTCTCTTTGGCATGTCTGAATTGCCAGAATCATTACTCTCTACTCTCACACTTTGGGGCTATTGGTAACTATCATTTAAACCAAACACTGTAACACTATGCCAGTCGATCTGATCACTCACAAGGTTAATAAGTGACTAACAGGCAGATAGCATATATAGAATGGATATGCTGTAAAAGACATGATTCATGTCCCATATGGACCAAAGTGGGATGGTGTGAGATTTCATTATGCTACTTGGATTGGTGTGCAATGTAAAATTTATAAATTGATTATTTATAGAATTTTCCATTCACATTTTCAGGATACTGTGATTGTGAGTAACTAAAACTGAAGAATGCAAAACTGTGTAAAGAGGAATACTATACATGCTCCTTGAAGATGGGGTGATGTCTATTTTGTTCACTGCTGTGTCCCCAACACATAGCATGTTGCCTTACACATAGTGACTCCATAAATTCTTGGAATATGAATATGCTTGGCAAATACAATTTGAGAGCAAAGAATAAAGGTATTTACTAACTTAAGAAGAGTCTGAACCCACTGGATTGGAAAAGTTTCAAGCTGGAATGAATGACCACAGTGCAATTTACAGAGGCACTAGATGGCAATAACATTGTGGGTGCTATTTTTGCTTTGAGTCTTGGAAGCAGCAAATGTCTCCTGCTAGGCACAACATGAAGGAGAAAAGGGTTGTTGCTACAGTGAACATCATATAAAGAGAAGAAGTCATGCAGACCTCTTGACCCATAGCCTGAGAACCCTTATGGGAAGGCTTTAGGAATCAATGCATGGTGCACCATCTTTTTTGAGAATGTAGCTGGGAAAAATATTTTGTCTCTTAGTGTAACCAACTCCTGGCTTTGTCCTTTGAGAGTTGACTAATATCGTGTGTGTGTGTGTGTGTGTGTGTGTGTGTGTGTGTGTATGTTTGGTGAGCTGCCTTTGCCTTTGGAAATCATATAGGCCATTGATAGTTTTGAGATGGGAAACATTTCAATGCCAATTACAATTTGAATTGGATGGAAAGTCTTGGTGTTCTCTGCACAGATGGAGGACCTGTGAAGTTGGCACTGCCTCAGCCTTTGCTGCTTCACTGAAGAAAGAGGCTCCACATGTCAGGCTGTCTACCCGGGCCTGTGTTGGTGTCAGGAGCTATTCCAACAATCTCCAAAGAGGTCTTTCTCCTGCTGCGAAGGTCTTCAGCTTCCTCAGAGCCACAGACTCACATTGGTGCCTTTTCAGGAGCTCTTTGTCCAGATGATGAGAGCATGTCACAAGATTCTTTGCTAATGGAGAAGTTTGTTGGTAATCCACAAAAGAGGTTTAAAAGTGATTTTGTTTGGTTATTTCTTTAGAAATTTTTAAGAGAAAAGAAGTCCCCTTCCTAGGACAACTCAATAGTAAGAAGTTTATTCCAGGACTAGCTTAATAACGGCTGACATCTTAGCCACATAGATGAGGTAAATCTTTGGATTGAAAATGCTGGTTATTATTAGAGGAGCTGCTAAAAACCTACGAGTTTTTTTTTTTTTTTTTTCCTGCCAAGCAGTTACCTTAACAAGGTGACTGGAGTCAAATAACAGTAGGAATTTTTCAACCTGGCAGGCAGATAAATAAAGTCTTGAGAGTTTCCATAGACAACAATCTATAGATACTTGGCAAATGATTTATCTTGCATAAAGTTCATTTTTTTAGGTCCACATAGTCTTAAATTTCAAACAAGTTGTTGACAGATAATCATGGTGATATAGACCTATCAAAGTTGACTTCATTGACTTGAGGACAAAAGAAATCATGTAATATGAATTAAAATAGAAAATTTTGGTTTATCTTGATGGATTATTACCTATGAGATATTGTGAGCTACAGGAGCTCTAACTCCTCTTAGTACTTGAGATTTTATGAAATCAAATTTTACCCTGTATTGCCATTAAAATGAAAAATTGAAAGTGATGAGATGTCAAATATTTCAATTTCTTTTACCAGAAAAATCACAATAACTTTCTAACAGTAATGAGAAAGCCACAATTCTCTGTAAATGCTGGGTTGGTGCTATGACTACATGTAGATAAATTTCCAAAGCAATGAGATACCAGTAAGCACATTTTTTGGTGTGTGTATGTCTTTGCAGGTATTGTTCTAGGTGGATGCTTGCAAATTGTATCAGATTCTCAGAGGGGTCTGAGACTGCAGATTGAAGGTCTGAAGGTTGCAGATTGACTCAAAAAAAGAAAAGAATAATTAAGTTGAGAAATGAGCTGATCAGGCAGCTTGTCTATGTTTGACAGGGTTTCCGTGCATTTGTTTTGTGTGAGTTCTGCAACAAAATCAGCTGTTTTCACCTTTTCTCCCTCCATTTTGCTGAACATGCAGACTAAGGTTGGCTTGGTTACACTGCAGAAGACAGAATCACATACAAGGCCAGTTTGGTGGCTGAGAACATGGCTGAAAGATGTGGCAAAACAAGACAGGGAAGTGGAAGAAGAGGAAACTTACTTGTTCTCATGATGATATTCAATCTAGCCCTGGATCTAAGGGGCTAGGAGCTTGGGAGATGGATTTTACTTTATAACTGGATAAAGTTCTTGTGATAATGTTACTTCAGGATCAACACATAAATACCATAAGGTAGGTGCTTCAAAGTAGGTAATCTGAGCCTGACTAGGTACTTGTCAGTTTGCTCATTAGTTCAGAGTTCTGATGAGCTCTCAAGGTGTTCTCCAGGAGGAGGACTGATAACAGAAGATTGGGTATCAGGTTGCATAGGCATTGTACACAAATACAAATGTCACAAGTTATTTTCAACCCCCTCTAGCTTGGTAGAGGTGATGCTATTATAGAATAACATGTGAAAACACTTTTATTCAGAGCAATATATCCCAGTGTGAGCTGTCATATACTATAGAGCTTTAGACCTTTTTCATTTCTTGTTGGATTGATAACACAAAACATGTGCCTAATACAATTGAAAGGTGTTCCTGAGTTCACCAAAGCAAAATCTCCTTTTGTATCTAAGAGTTTGCTAGTCAACCATATTCAAGAATAGATACATACTGGCACTCAAATTTTAAATTCTGGAAATTTCCATTTGTTTAAGATGTCCCAAAACAATAACTAACCAGTAGAAAAGGGATTTTTATATACTCTAAAGAGAGATAATAGATACTCCTTGACTTATGATGGGGTTTTGTCCCAAAGTCCATTGTTGGTTGAAAATTTCAGAAGTTGAAAAATGCTTTTAATACACCCAATCTACTGAACATCACAGCTTAGCCTAGCCTACTGTAAATGTGCTTAGAACACTTACATTAGCCTACAGTTAGGAAATCCAAAGCATGTTTTAGAAAAATGTAGTGAATATCCCATGTAACTTACTGAATGTTGTAGTGGCAGCGAACAACTGCAGCTGCATAGATAGGCTTTTGCACCACTGTAAAGTCAAATGTCATCAATCAAATCATTTTAAGTTTGGGATTGTCTATATGTAGTAATTCATCTTAGAGAAGGGTGAAACAGTATCTGTCTAGTCAATCTTACTGGAGGGTTACAAATATATACACAGATGCAATCTTTAGTCTGAGATGTTTGGGAACGTTCTTAAATCGGTAAGTGTAACTGCCAGGATGAATTGGGCACCCCTGGCACCCTTTTCTTCAAAGACAACATGTCCATGGCAATGTCCAAACCCCCCTTCTAATTTAGGACAGAACAAAATTTGGGGCAGGAATGGTGTGTGTGTGGGGGGGAGATGTGTCTATATTTGAATGAAAATGAAGAAATTGTTCAGCAGAAGGAAGTATATAACTGGTGAGAGAATGGTGTGCTGTTCAGTTGTTGGGCCTAGAAAGAGGGTTTCTGTATATGTACTTTATTGGCAGGATGAAATTTCCAATTATGTTGCTTCTTTTTCCCTTAAAATTTTTAGCAAGAGTTTTTGAAGAGCCTAAAAATCTGATGCAATTACAGTATTAAAATGAGCCTTAAGAACAGAGCTTCACAAGCTCTTTATGCTCGCCATCCCTTACTTTCTAGTTGAAGCTCCTTTAGTTGCAGCAAGAGACTTAACTTCCCTTAAGTTCTATTATTAGACTAGTTTGTTAGAATATGTACTGAATCAGACCTGATTCCAGACAGGGGCGATTTTCCACTATACAAGTGACCTTCAATTAGATAAGGAAAAGAATGCAAAGTATGTTTTTCTTGCCATTTATTGATATAAAATAGTAAAACAAAGTATTTTCTTTATTCCTCAATATTGTAAACATGTATGCATTGGTAAGTAGAGATTTTTTTTTTTTTTTTTTTTAGTTTGAGGTAAATAAGAGTATTAATGTTTTTCGAAAATTAAAGAAAATGGAAAACATTTTTATTTACAAAAATTTCAGGCTCTTAATTTGTCTTTCATTATACCTGTATTGGATCTATTTTTTTCTAGTTCTGTGTAGAAAACACAGTAGACAATATATGCTTGTTTAACGAATGAACAAAACCTACTCTCTGCCAGGTATGCTGAATACTGACCAATCCTCAAGATTCAACTCCTTTCTTTCTTCTTTCAAGAAGTCTTTTTTAGGAAAAAAAAAGGCAGGAGGATTTCATGAAAATGGAAGGGAGATCAGTAGAAAAGAGAGAAAGGACTGAGGGAGGAAGGAGGAAGGGAAAGGGGAAATACTGGGGAATGATATTGACCAAAATTATATTGTTATATTGTGTGCATGTATAAATATGCAACAAATCCCTCCATTATGTGCAACTCTAATACACCAATAAAAATGTGAAAAAAGTCTTTTTTGTCCATATCTACAGCTTATATTATTTGTTTATTTTTCATGCCCACTAATTCTGTACATCTATTTAGTTACATGGCTGTTAGCAATTACTACAGTTTGTATGCTACAGATTCTTTAGGAAAGTCTTAATAATATGAGAAAATTGATATATATTTTTTGAGATTAAAGTATTATCTACCTGAACTTCTTTTTTACAGGTCTCGAGTACAGTAGAACTGTCTTCAATTTTTTATAGCAGGTAAATTGAACTCCAAAACTTTACACATAGCAATATAAATGACTGGGAATTTTATATGGTGTACATAGTGCCTTTCTGCCTAATGAAGGTAATATGTGATATAAAGAAACAGAAAACTAGGGGCCACAGTACAATAGTGAGAATGTGGGAAAAATCAGGAATCATTTCTTATTATTTCTCATTTCCGTTTTAGTGGTTTAGCAGCTCTTTTTCTAGTTGGTTCAAAAGATTCATATTCAACTAAATTAAATTATCCTGAAATATAAAGAAATCCCTACATTATCTGGGAAAGAGAGGCATAAGGGAGAAAGTTGGCACATGTAGTTGTTTTCAAATATTTAAAAACATTTCATTTGGAGATGAATTTCTCTTTGGTCCATGTGGCTTTAGAGGTAACCACTGGATAGACGTTCTCAGGGAGTGAAAATCCATTTTAAATGAAGGAAACCGTTTAATAATTAGCAAGTTGAATATTTTCTGGGGGTGGGATAAGGGATCTCTCCATTTTAAATATATTTCAGCAGAAACTTATTGACCACTTATGGGGAAAAATAGGACAAGAAAAGATTTGTATGTTTCGAAAGAGATCATCCTGTAAATTATAAATTCTTATAACTTGACATCTAATTGACTTTTGGTATGACTTCTTGCTGCCATTTTAAATAATAAAAGAAGGAAGATTTGTAGTTTGTCCTTGATAGTTTCAAATGATGTTGCCCAGCAAATATATCTGATCTTAGCATTATATTTTACTATGTAATTGATAATATTTCTAACATCCACTTTTACAGGTCATAGATCAACAATAATCTATGAAAATACAACATTCATATTTTTACTAGAGCATATTAATTCTACAGAATAGTGGGTTTCATTTTGGTATATTTGTGCATACCTAAAAACACAATTTGATCAATTTCATTTCCCAATGGAAAATTACATAATTTGGGAAACTTCAAATTGGGGAATTTCATTTCCCTCCTTCCCCCTAATCTCCTTTTTCTCCTGTATTTTTTCTCCCTTCTAATTTCATGAAGTTCTTTCCACCCCATTTTTTTCTCTTAGCTTCTACATAGGAAAGAAAACATGATACATTTTCTGAGTTTATTTTTTCTGAAGATTATGATCTTTAGTTCCATCCATTTTCTAGCAAATGACATATTTTTGTTCTTTATTATGGCTGAACAAAACTTCATTGTGTATAAATGCCCTATTTTCTTTATCGTTCATCTGTTGATGGACACCTCAGCAGAATCCTTGACTATGGCGAACGTGCTGCATGAGTATGCATGTATCCTTAAAATATGTTGATTTTATTCTTTTGGATAAATACCAAGGAGTGGTATACTTAATCATATGGTAATTCTATTTTTTTTGGGGGGGTATCAATGATTGAACTCTATTTTTAGCTTTCCGAGCAATCCCCATCCTGATTACCATAGTGGTTGTACTGATTTACATCCCCACTAACAGTGTATAAGAATTCCTTTTTCCCCTGAATCCTCACCAGCATTTATCATTATTTGTATTCATGATGCTTGCCATTCTACTGGAGTGAGATGGAATCTCAGTGTATGGACTTATATTTCCCTGATGGCTAAAGATGTTGAAGATTTTTCATAAAATTGTTGGCCATTTGTATTTCTTCTTTTGATAAGTGTGTTCAGTTCATCTGCCATTTATGGATTACGTTTTATTTTTAATATTGACAACAGTGTTTGAGTTCTTTATATGCTCTGGATACAATGTTCATATTTTAAAGGATCGTGTCATTACAGTAGCATGCTTGGAAAAATAGTTCCTGGGATGTCAAAAATTTATACTGGGTTGTAAAACTGAAGTATGAGCCAAGGGTTAACAACCTTGAATCTGCCCTTAAAATTAGTGTTGGAAAATCTACTTCATTATAATATATTACTACCAGATAGTGTCCTGATTGATATGCCCAGAGCTACCTTTTTCAGCAGTCTTTTAAGCACCGATCCTTCATTTTGGTCCTAAGCATGAGAGGAGCTCCTCCTCCCCAGTTGGGACATCAATTTTTACCTGCCAATATAGCTTGATGAGCTTGCTTACACACTGGTCATTTCCTCCTCTGAGCCAGAATATGTAGTCAGCAATCATGGCACTCCTGAGAACAAGAGCAGAGTTGTAACAAACGAATTCACAGGACAGAAGGAAAACCATAATAGGTAGTAGGCACAAATACTGAAGAAGATTTTGTAATGTATAAATTTGACTTGACTAAAATTAAGTAAAACATAAAGCACATTTTAGAATGTAGAAAGTAGGGTTTTTTTTTTTTTGTAGCTAAACTAAAACTAAAATTGTGAGAAGAAATAAGCCATTTGTCTTCTAGATGGCTTTCCTGTTTGTACAGTATAAGAATATCTAAAGACTGTAAGGGAGTACTTTGTTTTTGTTGCTTTGCATTAAGCTTCAAAGCATTTATAGAATAAAAACAAATTTATAGACTTTAAAATGTCTTCAAACCTAACAGCACATATAGCTATTAGATACTTAAGCATATCTCAAACTTTACCCAAGTTAATGATCATTAACCTCTGATCAAGTTAACCTTTTTTGAAATGAAAATAAAAAATCTCCAATTCCGACAGACAATCCCCTCCCCCAAGCTTTGTGCCTAATTGAATTAGTTTTAGTATCTAGTGTGTACAATCACTGCTCTGGTCTTATTAAGTTGAGGCGATATTAAAAACTATTGTACAATGGATATTAATTCATTACTTAGCACCCTTTGGAAAAACAGTTTACTTTTATGACTATTTCTTTGCTAGTCCTCTCTATTTCTTTTCTCCAGAGATTCTAAATCCAATTAAATGTGACTAGAAGTAATTCCAAATTGTCACATTAGCCAATTAAACATATAATAATCCTGTGTACCTAATCACTAGTACCAAAAGTTTATTTATTTAAGTAGAGCTATCACTGCGTACCCCTGCATGTTTTCTTATCTTTGCCTGCAGATACGTGTTGTTTCTTGACATCATTGTAAATTGAATTAGAAATGTTCCTTCCCTAAATGTAGGTTGTCTGAGACATACCAACTATAAAATTACTATAGTACTCTGTTGAAAGAATTAGAATGTTTAGATTCTTGCTTAGGACAGAGAAAAATTAGAACCCGAAAGATTAACAATGGAAACAACTACCAGCATTTGGACAATTGCTCAATTCCATGTTTTTCTTCATACACATGTGATATTGGAAGGAAGTTGCATACTGATATTTCAAATAAATGACAACAATCTAAGAATAATCTTTTAAGAGTCCTTTCATATTTTCCAAAGGCCATAATGAAAAGATAGAGTGCTAGGAGATTTCAGTGCTGTGTGGATATGTATGGAGTAGAAACAAGTTGCAAAAATTCTAGGCTTTAGAAGGGCAAAAGTGTATTTCACACATTTTCATTTTGATAGAAGCCCTTGGAAAAGTCCTCTCTCTCATGACAGCCTAAAACGGCAGTCAATTGGACTTGCAAGTGGCTGTTACCTAATGGAAATTCATTTGAAAAATTCTGAATTTAAAAAAATTCATGGGAAACTTAAGACTGTCATTCTCAAAGCAGTAATACTGTTTTTATGTGAGTGGGAGCTTTCAGGTGACAACTTGGTCTGTAATCTGATTCTTCCTACTGTTGGCATTTGTCTAGGTGAAAATATGGTTCAACAAACAAAGCTATCAGCTCTTAGTTAAACTAGAGAGGTGCCTGATTTTCCTCTAAATATTAGAAAGAAAATATTTTAGACGTTGTAGAATATGTGGTCTCACACACTCAATTTTGTCTTGCAGAAGCAGAGTTAGACATTACAAGGTAAATGAATGGGACTGTGTTCCAATGGAACGTTATTTACAAAACCATATAGTGGGTTGGGTTTGGGGGTGTTTGCCTAACTCTGGAATAAACAAATTATTAGACTGAGCAACTAATAGTTGTTTTGGTGTAATTGTTAATCCATAGTCAGATATCAGCTTTCATACATTGCAGCTACAGCACCCCCCTGAGATATTTCAGTTTACTATTTCCTATTTAGGAATAATATCATACATTTTATTAAAATTATTGTGCATAGTTCAGAAAAAAATCTTAGCAATTTTAAAACATGAAAAAAATTTAAAAAGTAATCCTAGACATAGCTACGGTGGCATGGGTTAAGTAAAAGTTTCATTGGTAGAGATTCTGTAATATTAATGATTATCATTGAAAGATAGAGGTGAATCCCCAGAATGGATTTCTGAGACTTTCCTGCATTTTTAATAATTTTGGTGACTTGTTAATGAGTTTACTTTGTAAAATTGGAAGTTTTATCATTTTTGTTACTGTTTTCCAAGTTCTTCTGTAATGATGTGTTGTCAAACAGTTCGCTCTATTCCTAAATGCGATTGTATTATACCTGGGTGTCTTTTTCCAAAGGAACATAGCTCCAAATTGATATTGAAATAAGTGAAGAAATAAGATGCGTTGAATTCATTATCTGCCACACCTTCATGAAGTTAATTATTATGAATGAAAGGATATAAGCATTTTTAAAAAATATTTTTAGTTGTAGATGGACACAATATCTTCATTTATTTTTAAGTGGTGCTGAGGATCAAACCTAGTGCTGAGTGGCAAGCGCTTTACCACTGAGCCACAATCCCAGCCCAAGGATATAAGCATTAAATAACAAAATGTGGCTTCCCAAAGTTCTGTATTTGCTGAGATATATTTCATAAGTGTGATGAATTACTTTCAGTACCTGGCATACTGTGGGGTTCATATTAGAATACATGTTAGATGACAGTGCCTCCAACCCATTTGCTTCCCAATGGAAATGGCACTTATGCTTTCAGTATCCACCTTCCTTTGGTTCCCCACCATAGCTTGGCTCTATGGGTTCAGCCCTAATGAATCAGTAAAAGTCAATGGAAGAAAAAGAAAAATGCCTGGGAATAACATTATTCCATGCAATGTTTGTGAGGCAACAGACAAGGTTTTTCATCATGTTGAATTTATAAAGCAAAAATGATTGATTAATCAACCAGTTGAGCATCTATAAGGAGTCAAGTACCAAGTGGAACCCTGGCTCTGGCAAACACCCTCTGAGTCCAAATGTAAACAGTAACCCCTCATTCTTCCTCTTGTCCGTCAGATTCCTGTTTAATATCAGACCATTATCCTAGGCACTAGTCAGTAGGATTCAATGCTATCCACTGCCTTTACATATTTGCACATGCACAGCAATATAACAATATAATTTGTCCAATATCATTCTCCTTTCCCTCTTTTCCTCCTTTCCCCTAGTCCCTTTCCTATACTATACTCATCCCTCTTCAATTTTCATAGAATCCCCCAACTTTCTTTTCCTTTTGCGTCTCTAGCTTTCACATGTGACAGAAAACTTACAACCCTTGACCTGGTGAGTCTGACTTATTTTTCTTAACAGAATGGTCTCTAGTTTCATCCTTTTTCCTACAAATGACATGATTTCATTTTTCTTCATGGCTGAATAAAACTTCATTTTGTATATACACCACATTTTAAAAAAATCATTCATCCATCGATGGACACTTAGGCTGGTGAATTGTGCTGCTGTCAACATGGGTATCCATGTATCACTGTAGTATGATGACTTTAGTTCTTTAGTTCTTTAGGATAGGAGTGGTCTAGCTGGGCCATATGGGGTTTCATGCCTAGTCTTTTGAGGCATCTCCATACTGATTTCCACAGTGGTTACAATCTCACCAATGGTGTAAAACTGTTCTTTTTCTTCTTATCCCCTCCAGCATTTATTATTTGTATCCTTGATGGCTTCCATTCTTACTGGAGTGAGATGAAATTTCAATGTCATTTTGATTTGCACTTGCATAAATGCTAACAATGCTGAACATTTTTTCATATATTTGTTGGCCATTTATATTTCTTTGAGGAGTGTCTGTTTAGTTCATTTTGCCACTTATTAATTGGGTTATTTGTTTCTTTGGTGTTAAGTGTTTTTGAGTTCTTTATGTATTCTGGACATTAATCCTCTATTAGAAGAGTAGCTAGCAAAGATTTTTCCCCCAATCTGTAAATTTTCTCTTCACTTTCTTATTTCCTTTGCTGTACATCAGCATTTTAATGTGTACCATTCTATTTATTAATTCTTAGTATTATTTCCTGAGCTTTAGGGATCCTGTTTAAAAGTCATTGCCTGAGACTATAAAATTATAGTACACTGTTATTAACTCTAGTCACCCTATTGTTCAAAAGAACACCAGAACTTTTCCTTCTATCTAATTGCAATTTTGTATCTGTTGATCAATTCCTTCCAAATCCCTTCTCCCTCTACTTTTTCTAGGCTCTGGTAATAATTATTCTACCTTTACTTCTATGAGACCAGCTTTTTTAGTTGAGTGAGAACATGTGGCATTTGTCTTTCTGTGCCTGGATCATTTCACTAAACACAGTCTTCCAGGTTCATCCATGTTACTACAAATGACAGGATTTCACCTTTTTATGACTCACCAGTATTCCATTGTGTGTATGTAGCTAATTTTTTTAATCTGTTCATCTGTTGTTGGAAATATAGGCTGACTCTGTATCTAGGCCAACACAGAAGCGCTGGTACCTCATTGACGTGTTGATTTCACTGCCTTTGTGTATGTGCCTCAGTAATGGTGTTGCTGGGCCATGTGGTAGTTTAGGTGCAAATTGTGACATACCATTGACTCCTCTCTTCCTTTCGAATTCCCTGTCCAATCCAAGACAAAACTTAGGTTATATTTAACCATTCTCACTGCCTGGTCCATTGCCTCTCACCTGGATTATTGCAGCAGTCTCAAAACTAGACCCTCTGCTTCTCCAGTAGTTCATTTTCAACAGAGTGATACCATTACAATTAGTGTGCCAGAGCAGGCCACTCCTGTGCTTAACACCTGAAAGAGGTCCTATCTCTCTTGTAGTAAAATCCAGTCTTTATAATGGTGTTTTAGTCCTGTGCCATCCAGAGGTCACATGTTATTTCTCTGACTTCACTTCCTAATACCATCTCTTAACTCACTGCTCCGCACACACTGTCCATATCCCACTATCCCCAAAAGAATAGTCACCTGATTGCCACTGGAATTCTGTGCTTTATAGTCCCTCTAGTGGAATGTTCTTTCCCTAGGTATCTACAAAACTCTGACTCACTTCCACAGGTATAATTTTCTCAGTGAGAAAATGTCTTTGCTTGCTTTACCTCATCTCCCTGGATCCCTACATTTGGGATACCCCAGGGTACAATGCTTGTACCTTTTCACGTATTTTCTTGTCATGATTTTAAATATAAAACAAATGTTGTCAACTCATATATTTATACCCAGAGTCTAAACCTCTTTCAGATTCTCCAAAATCTTCCCTGACCTACTCCAACACCACCCATACCTTGATGGTGTTTTAACCTCTCCACAATGGTACTTACCACCATTTAACAAAATGTTTATTTTATTTTTTGTTAGTTTTGATGGTGTTTACTGTTGTCTTCCTCTACTGCAGGGAGTCAGCAGACTCTAATCTGTGGGTCAAATGTGGTCCATGACCTGTGTTTGTCAGTACAGTTTTAATGGAACACAGTAATGCTCATTAATCTGTGCATTGTTTACATATCATCTGTGGCTGCTTTTGTGCTATAGAGACAGAGTAGAATACTTAATGACAGAGATCCAGCCTACAAAGCCTGATGCCTTTACTCTGGCTGTTTATTGGAATGTACAGTCTCTGAGGGCAGAGATCTTTGTCTGTTTTCTTCACTGCCCTGTCTCCAGGGCCTAGAGCAATTCCTGGTCTGGTAGTCACACAATAAATATTTACTTATTTAACAATCACACATTGTCTTGTTTATTTATATAAACTTAAAAAAAATCAAATTCTGAGCTACAAAGAACTTGAGGCTAACAGAGTTACACAGCCTACTGGATTCTAACCCAACAGTCTTGCCCTAGGGCTATTTCCTTGTCCACATTTAACAGGATAATTTTGTAGTGGAGATGGCATGATAACGGAGTAACATCCTAATTTGTTCAATATAGAATCCAATGCAAGTTGGTTCACATGACCGCTTAATAATTGCTAATAGATGCTGATGTATGTATTATAAAAATTAAAGAGAGAAGGTACCAGGAAATATATTGGCCTAATATGTTGTATCTAGAATTATTTTTAACATGGTGCCTTCAGTTACATGTCACCTATTATTGATTCCCTATGAGGAAATCCACTATTGCTTTGATGTTGTTTGAATTCATTTAGTACAACTGCCACTGAATTCACATTTGTTTATTTACTATACCTGTTAAATGTAAAAGGGTCAAAATCTGGCTTTAAAAATGTGTATATACATACACATACATAAATTAAAAGATTTTTATGTAACAGACCCTGCTTACTGTGGATCAAATCTTCTTCCTACAGAATGTCAAATCACAATAAGAGACTTAGATATGTTATTATTAATAAGATAGGTATCAGTTTTTATTTTCCAAATTAATATCACAAAAGGATAATGAATATAAGGATATTCATGCCAAGAGACTTTTCAGAATAGATATTCCTATGCACGCTGCGTGATTCTATGAGTGTGAGGATAACAATTGACATTTTTTAAGGCCTATGTTCAGATTCAGAATTCATAACATTTCTACTCAGTGTGGCCACATGGTGGTGTAGAACAATAAGATATGGGTAAACAAAAGAACATCGCTGCACACGATCAGCTGTGTGGTCTCGTTGGGTTGACTGGCGGGGACCTTGAAAAGTCATTCTGTTCATCACCTTGCCTTTAGGCAGGATCACACTTAAACCTTTCAAATGAGACTGATGAGAATCTCTTCTGTTTTAAAGACCTCAGCAGAAGGACATCGCTCTGCTTTCCTCACTGATTCCAGAGTTTCACAGCCATAAATAGAATCTTCTGCAGTTTTAATCTGCTGGCTTGAGTTCTCTCTCCAGGGCTAATGCAACCCATCCAGACTTTGTCCTCGGAATAGTGGTTCTAAATATCCTCACAATAATTTATTACTCTTCTCTTTCCTAGGTTAATTAATTAACCCCAATAGCTTCGATCTTTCTCCATGGGTTCTTTTTCTTGCCATTAGTCAGTTCCATGGTTGTTTCTTCCTCGACTTGTTAAGTTCTACCTTTTCTTCTTCTACCACTGGAAATTAACCTATGTCTATGTATCCAACTATTTTACTTATGTAACTTGCATAGATACTTCTTGGAAGTGTGTGTATTGGGTAGTTCTAGCTACAAAATCATTTCATATTATCAACATCCTTAGGAGGTCATTTCTTTTCTCATGTACTTACAAAAACCTCAGGAATGTACATACATGTCATTAATCTTAGATAAATTAATATTGATGCAAAATGTATGTTCCTTTTAAATATTAATGTGCATTAATATGAAAGAGATGCTATTCTGGTCAGAAAAAGAGCCAAACTAGCAAACTCACTCCAGCACACACGCGTGCACACATAGAAGAAGCATTTTTTTGTAGGTGCACATATTTTCCACACAGCCAGCTGTAGTGATTTAAAAAAAAAAATGTAAGTGTAAATGATCTGAAATCAAATCCAAGCTCCTCTGGTGACTTACAAGCTGATCCTGTTTTTCTCCTGAGCACATTTTGAATAACCCTCCAGTCCAGCTCTCCTGCTTGCCCACTCCTCAAGCAGAAGGCTATTCTTTTCCTCAATAAGCTTCACATGTTGTAATTACTCATTGGTTTACTTGTTTATTGTCTTCTTTCTCTAGACCTGTGCTGTCCAATATGGTTACCACTAGCCATATGTAGGTATTTAATATTTAAGTGAATTAAAATTTATAAAATATAAATTTAAATTCAATGTCTCAGGTACCAGTCACACCTCTGGTCCTCAATACCCACTTGGGGCTAGTGGCTACCATATTGAGTGGCGCTGAATGTCTCCACTGTAAGTGGAAGGTCTGCTCTAGATTGTAGGTCACAGGAGTCTACCATTACAGTACCTCATGCAATACCTGGTAAATAGTAGGTACTCAATTATTTTTATTTATTTTTAAATAAAAGCTATGTCTATTTGTGTGCTGAATAATTTGTCTGCTTTTCTTTGGATTTTGCACTGATTATCCATACTGCTTTCTCTGCCACTAGTTATCTGATGTTTGTCAGGAGGCTCAGGCCTTCCAGTGCTCTGAGTTCATGCATTTCAGTACTTGGTATGCATTGGAGAAGTTATAGTTTAGTCTTTGGGTCTTTGTAACACGTCAATCTTTGTGCCTAATTATCATAACTAGAAGATGTCCCTGAGATGAGGTTTCTGCCTTTTGCAACCCTAATCTAGTTCACAGGTTTCCTGTTTTGATTGTAGTTCCAGATTCTGATTATCACTGGGGTCCTAGTCATGTTTTTTTCCTGCAAGACTGTCCAGTAATGGATCATAGGCTTTCTTTAAGTTTACTGCCTATCTACTAGTCCAGAATTTCACATATTGCTTGTTCCTAGATTTTGAATTGGTAGCTACAACAAACAAAAATAAAAGCACTACTACCACTGTTTGTAACTGCAACCAATACTTACTGAGTGTTTCCAACTGGACTATTGAGATGACATTTGTGTTTTCCAAAAAATGGGCAGCAGAGGAAGGATTCAAATTTTGACCTCTTAACCACAGTTCTACATTACTTTCACATTGCAGTCTTTTCCTGAACATCTTTTTATGAGACTCTGGTATCTTTTATTGGATTTCCACATTTTGACTGTTGGTGTACTCCCTAAAAACTCTGGTCCCTGTGGCTGGTTAAACAATGTGATAACACTATTGCCTGCTCGTGCTGAGAATCCTTCCCCCTTGTCCTCATCCCCTGCCTCTCTCACCAGCAGACACATCTCCTTAGTTGGCTTATTAATCTGACACAGTCAATTCTTCCTTTCCTGACCATGTCAAGAGAGGTGTTATTGCTTTAATAAAAAGCATGTGTTTGGTAAAGAGGTCTGGATGAATAGAACTCATTTCAGATTATTTATGAAGGTTTTACTTTAAAGGTTTTTTTCTTGTGTGGAGTCCAAATACCAGCGAATGCTTCTTATTTTATTATTAATAGGAAGTTTTGAGGTCATAGCAACGTGTAAGGACATGATGCTGATCTCCATAAGCTTCCAAATTGACTATTGATGTGACATCCATATTTCAAAAAGAAACCAAAATACAGGCACTTTATATTCATAAAGAGATTTACAAATATTAAGTACATAATGTTAACTTGGAAATATGAATTGTAAGCAGGATTTTGAAGGGGTCAAATCATCCCTTTTCATTGTAATTAAATGATCAAGTGCTGAGAACTGAACAGTGACTAGCATTAATTTTTTTTGTTGTTGTTTAAAAATGTATTTTTAACTTTTGGAGTTGGAGATTGAACCTGGGGGTGCTCTACCACTGAGCTACATCCCCAAACCTTTTTATTTTAAGACAGGGTCTTGCTAAGTTGCTGAGGCTGGCCTCAAACTTGCGATCCTTCTGCTTCAGCCTTCCCAAATCACTGGAATTACAGGCATGTGCTACTATGCCTAACATTATTATTAAGTGGCAATGAAGAAAACAGGAACTGGGTTTTTTTGTGTGTTTTGTTTTGTTTTGTTTTGCCAGGGATATATTACCTGCAAGAGCCTGGAAAGTGAAAAAGCATTCATGCAGGATCTGAGGGTTTGTGTAGAGGAAGAGAGTAAAAAAGGACAGGAAACTATGTTGAGGACAGAATGTGATAGACTTTGGATTCCAGGCAGTTGAATTTGGACTTTGTCTTGTAGGTGTGGGGAACAATCGAAAACTTCTCATCAGGGAGAGTAACATGGGAACTTTTGGTTTTGAAACCTCAGCCACTGCTAGTGCAGATTCCATGATGGGAGGGAGTCTTACACAGCCAGGACCTCTCAGGCTTGCATTTAGCAGGGACAGTGACATCCTCCGGACACACTGTGAACATGGGTGTCCCTGGTCTGCTTTTCAGGTATGGTTTATAAACACTGTCCCTTGGTATTGCTTGCTGTTAAGGATGAAGAAAAGGGTCTGGGGAACCTGGGTCCTGATAGGATCACATGGAAAGAAAGGGATATGAGTACCTGTTTTTAGTGGACTCATATTTGCATATCTCATAAATACATTAATTCCACAAAAAATGGAATTCTAAGATGAATAGGCCATTTTCTATTATTACGTTCTAATGGGGAGGCAAATAGGCACAAAGAAAATTATATCAGCATGAATAAAGTGGAATAATCGATATATGCATTAATGCAGCTGAGAAGACTAGAGATATTCGAGGAGGGGGACCTGGATCAGCTTAAAGTGATGAGCAAATGCAGCCAAGCAAAGAGAGAATAAGGCTGAGAAGCACATTCTAGGCTAAGGTTACAGCTTGAACACAGGTCCAGGGGTTATATGTAGAAGGAAGGGTCCCAGTCAGACCATCTTGCTGAATTTAGAGAAGGAAGGGAGATATAAGGCATGAAGGAGCTTGGATTTTATCCAATGAGAAATGCAGAAACTTTCAGGGTTTTAAGTAAAGAGTAGCCTGAGCAGTTCTGTGGTTTAGGTAGAGAAGTTTGGCAACTACTTGGAGAAGAAAACTGAGAAGACAGGAGATGGGAAGTCACTGTTGGAGCTCTTCTGAAACACAACAGATAAGCCTCAACTAGGGCAGCGATGGTAGGAAAAGAGAAAGTGACCATTTCTAAGGACCAAATCAAATGACAAAAGCAGATGAGCAGACAATTCAGACCTTAAATATAGCACAATTCCTCCTGTCTCAGGGCAGGGGTTGTTTCCACAGACTTGGGGTGTCTTATTGATAAATTTTGTGAGAAAAGGAAAATGTAAGGCTGACTTCTTTCCTTTTGCAGATGAATAAACTAATATATGATGCTCAAGGAAACCATAAATAATGACAATATCATAATGAGCTTGGTCTGAAGCCAATATTGTAATTCTTCATGGTACCCTGATAGGAATCACAGGTCAGGATCAAGTTAAATAATGTGTTGTTCTGCCTCTGAGGAGTGTTGATGAAAACTGGAACACCTCAGAGAAGATTCTTTAGCATGTATTTTTGAAGGTCTCCTTCTGGAGCATTCCTTCGGTGAATGATTCTGCCAGGCTCCTGTCTCCTGTCCCAGGCCACTCCCCCATGACTCAGAGTCAAACCCCCATTCTTGGAACATTCTTCACCAGTAGAAAGTCCCCTCACTTTTTGGTATGAATGAAAATACAGAACGTATGTTCTTCTAATCTTGAATATGATCACAAAGTTTTAATTATTTCTTGCAGGATCAAAGGAAGGGGAAAGATTAGGATAAAATAAAGAATGCCATCTTAGGTCACCCTGAAAAAGGGACAAATGCTGGAGGAGAGACTGACTGTACAAAAATAGGCAATCCTGAATTTAATTTTGCTTCCAGTAGTTCACACCAGCAGTTTCTGGAGCCAATATAAAATGTAAAGCAGTTGGAAATAAGAGTACCCAGAGCAGAAAATAAACCCATTCACAGCAGAGGAACAGCTTCCAGTGAAAGTAGCCAGAACTAACAGTCCTGTTACTCCCTAGAAATAGTGAATCAAAGCATAGTCTTATTGCTTGCCACTCTGCCTCCTGATGTCTGCTTGGACAGGGACGTGCTTCCTTATACACAGGGGTTGTACAGACTGATAAAACACCTTGAATTATTATTTGCTTATTTCTCAAGAATGTTGAGACCCACTGTACATGGCCATTATGGTTTAGGATATAAGGTTTCCCCATGAAAGCTCCTGGGTTAATGCAGGAATGTCCAAATGTAAAGTGACTGGATAGTGAGAGATGGAACCTAATCATTCCATCCTACTTTGTAGGCAGGTGGAGCATGGCTGGATCATTGGGGATATGCTCTGGAAGGGTGAATCTTCCCTGTGGCCTCTTCCCCAGTCACTTTCTTTCTGCTTCCTGATTCCACTAGAACTGAGCAGCTTTCCTCCTCTGGGCCCTTACCCCATCATGTGCTGCTTCTTCTTGGGCCCAGAGCAGTGGGCTCTCTATGGACTCAGACCTTTGAATTACCTGAGCCTCAAATAAAATTTCCCTCCTCTAAGTTGTTCTTGTCCCAGTGAAGCCAACCCCTTGTTCTGGAGCAAGGGCTAGAATGTGGCAGTGAGCTAGAATGTGGTGGTGAGCACAGGCCATGAGCTTGTGGAGCCTGCCATGCCAGTGCAGGCCTGAGGCCTGGCAATCCATGGCTGAGACAAGCCACAGTGCACTGACCTGTCACACTGAGGCAGCCTGGCCAGGGACCAGCTCTGTGCAGATGCAATAGAGTCCCAAACCTCTGAGCATCTGTGATCAGCAGACCTTAATCTCCAGCTTCCCCATGAGCAGTGGAAAAAACTGAAGGGGGCAGACCTGAATGGGATTGCAGGGCTAACCAATAGTGTTGATACTTTCCAAACCCCTGTTAGCATAAATCTGGACCAATAGCATGGACTCAAGTGCTATATAAACCCCTAGACTAGCACACTTGAGGTTACTTCTTGCCTCTGGACCCTGCCAGAGCTCTTTTCACCCTTGCCTTCTGTTGTTCTGTGAATTTCATTTTTCAGATTTGCAAGACAAGAAATGATAGAAGTTGGCAGTGAGCTGCTGGGGTCTCTTGCAGCACTGGGGGGCATGGCCCACATTAAGAGCTGCAACACTGAGAACTGTAACACTCCACTCAATGGTGGTGGTGAAGAATCAGGCTTTGCCAGCTGTGACCCTCAGAGCTGACATGGACAGGCATCCCCTGCTGCGCTTAGCTGCTAACACTAAAAGAAGGCTTTCTTAGCTGCAGAGGCCTGCAGCTTGCACAGGTCCCACCTGCCAACAGAAATAGAAAATTGAGTTTTGTCTCAAACTCCAGTTTCAACAGCAAAGCAAAAGCTGACTAAAACAAGGAGGGAACGAGGAGAAGTGATTAGTTGGCATAGACAGACCCCAGAAGAGTGAACTGTATCTTTGAAACTTAGAACCCTTTTCATAAGAAATCCAAAAGTATACACAGTCTACATTGTGATGAGGTTGTCAAGGCAGCCTGCAGGTACCTGTTTCAACCAAAGTTTATGGAAATGGCATATGCTTACCAGTTACTAGTTACGCAATGTTTTATCAATGGAATACAATCCAATAAAAATGTAAAGTGATTTAATACTTCTGAATTTTCTAACAGTAAAATCAGGCTTCCTTTTCAATGTTTCTGAACTATGGTCATTCCTAGACATTTTAGGTAGTTATTTATGTGTTATGTGGCACTATCCTATGCATTGCCAGAGGTTCAACACCTCTGGATATCTCACTCTTGGTGTCAACAGTGCTTGCCAACTTCTTTGATAAGTCAAACATCCCAATCACCTCCCAGGATATGGGAAGGGTTTGAGAACCACTTGGAGATGTT
Organism: Glaucomys volans; assembly: GCA_020662805.1. NCBI lineage: Eukaryota > Metazoa > Chordata > Mammalia > Rodentia > Sciuridae > Glaucomys > Glaucomys volans. The sequence continues at coordinate 413,446 of JAJEJO010049932.1, forward strand.
TATGGAGATTCTGAAGGAGCTCATAAGCACACAAAGGTGGATGGAACAGATTTTTAATCTTTTGTGAATAGTTTTACTTCACAGTGTTCCTTAGTTGGGATCATATTATCAAAAGAAACATTATTTTCAGTCATGAAAAAGACAATATTTTTGGCTTTCGAATGAAATAAAAAAGATAAGCAAGAATAAAACCACACTATCCTGGAAGTGTATGTATTCTCAGAAAAGGTCCCCTGAGTTAGAAATCATCTATACACAAGTAGGGAGAGGGAAAGGAGGAAGTGGCATTTGCACAGTCCTATGTGGAGGCTGAACACAGGCAATGGAGCCATGTAATCCACTCTTTTATGACATGCTTGATAATTTGTGGATAAGTCAAAATCCAAGTCTTTGTTCTAACATTCTATGTCCATTTCCAGAATAAAGACATTTATAGTAATTCCCTGTATTCTAAAGGATGTATAACTAATAATATGTATAAAACAATTTGAAGTCTATGAAAATATCTCTAAATTTTAGATTGGTAACATTATAAGTCATATTATTAATGTTAACCTGAGGGTGAATATGGAGAAGATGAATGCTGAAAGTTGAGTTGGATGTTTCCAACTCAGGTAAGATTGGCCCCTGTACTGAAAGGACAGGGACACTGTGAAGGAAGGTCCTATGAGTTGTACGCAGAGCTGGAGAAAGGTAGCTCATACTTGGATAGTATGTTTATATTAACATGGTCACAATTTTACCCAGGACACTTGTGTCCAAGAAGAGTGGATCTTCTAAACAATCTTATACAAAGCATTCTGAATTTAGTCCAACAAGGAGAGCTACCAACAACACCACTACCAACAATAACAACAGCAAAAACCCTGTGGAAAATTCCACAAAGATGCAATAGAGAGTAAATTCTCCAACAGTTAATGGCTCACTGGTGGAGGACTGGCTTATTATTCCAAAGGACCAGAGGGCTTCAAAGTAATACATAAGTACTTGCTGATTTTCATAAGTGATGGGTATCTACAATGGATATCTAATGGATATCAGGCAAAATTCTGATGTGTTCAAACTTGCTTTCAGGCCATTTCTAGACTCCCTCCCCAAAGTCCATGGCTTCTGCTCTGGCCCTGCTTCTCTTTCTTTCCAATGTTCTCTGTTTATATTCTGTCCACCACAGTCCTCACTAAGGTCAGTATTACAGGAATCAACCTTTTCATTTCTCAAAGCCTTCCTTCAAGCATATCCTTTCTGTGTCTAACTTTTTCAAGGTAATAGTACATCTAGAGATAAACAAGAAATTTGAGAAATGTCAGAAAATACCCTACCTCCAAAATGTTCTCCTCAAAAACAAAGTGTCAAAAAATGACACCTTTTTTCTTTTCAGTTGGTATATTGAAGGATACTGCACATTTGTGTTTCCTTGGAGGTGAAGGCATTATCACTCATTAATAACCTTGAGTGAGTTATATTTCCATCAGATTAACAGAAGGCAACACAGCACAGGGGTTGAAAATTCAGATTTGGGAACTAGATTGCTTTTGTTTGAATCTCAACTCTGTCATTTGCTGGCTCTGTGATTTTGGACAAGATATTTAACCTCTCTGTACCTCAGTTTGCTCATATTACAATGCAGATAGCAATAGTTGCCAATCTCATGTTTGTTAGGGGGATTAAATGCTCTTAAATGCAATGCATATCAAGAGGTACCTGATATTTGCAAAGTGCTCCATAAGTGTTAGCTTGGTAATTAGTATTCTGCCCAGGTATTAACACTGATAATTAAGAAGATGAAATACACATTGCTGCATTGGGAAGCTTATACCCAAACAGGCTTATTTAGACTGCTTCAAAAAGTGTATTGATTTCTCTCTCTCCTGGGAATTGAACCTAGGGCCTCATGCATGCTAGGCAAGCATTCTACCACTGAGCTACATTCCCAGCCCTGATTTTCTCACTGTTATTAAAGGTTTTTTTCCTGCACTTAAAAACCTTATAGCAGCTTGTACCCAGTACCCAGGTACTGTAGGTTTGCAAGCTTCTTTCTTTAGTGAAGTCTTCTCTAACTTATGCTTGGATATTCCTGCTTCTACCCTGTCACAGCACTTGGCTTGTGTCTTCTTTTAGAGGACACTTGTAACCCTCCCTTGGTGATTGCCTATTGGTATTTTTAAAGACATTTACAATATAGTAGAGTTTTGTGGAGGACAGGGATCATGTCTTACACCTATGAATTCACTGAACATGTACAGCAAAGGCACTTGATTGCTAAATGAATGAATATTGTAATCTCCATAGGGCAGAGATTTTTGAGGTTTTGCTCATTGCTTTCTCTATACCCAGTGTCTGGAACCAGTGATTGTGCACAGTAGGTGAGTAAATATTTGTGAAATAATTTTGCTAAATGAAGGGAGGCACAGATGTGCTGTTAAAATGGGATTCTATATACACCAAATTACATTAAACATTTTGAAAGATATTCCTCCAGAAAAAGTGTGCAGTGGAAAGCAAACTGTGATGTATAGGCTAGGATGCCTGCTTGATTTCTTGGAGGTATTTCTGTGAGGGACGGGAAGGCCGTGATGGTTGTTATCCATAAGCTATATTCTCCTTTTCTAGTCATAGCTACCACCTCACTCATTCAACCCAAAGTTACTGACCCCTTACTCTGTGAAAGGCACTGTGGCTGATGATAGGTGGCACAAGACAGGAAAGACACACAGGGATATTGATCACAGAGCTGTGTCTGAGCTGCTGGAGTCATTGGAATAAAGTGTGGTATTCTCACCACTTGTGAATATGGTGTGATGGTCTCTGCCAGTCCACTTGTAAGAGAACTCCCTATCTAGGCCTTGGATAGAGAGAAACAAGACTAGGTGAGCTTTGTTTTTTCTTTTGTTTTTTTTTTTTTTTTGGACATTTTGAACTCCTTTTTAAAAAATTTGTTCTAATTATACTGACAGCAGAATGCATTTTGACTCATTGCACACAAATGGAGCACAACTTCATTTCTCTGGTTGTACACAACGCAGAGTCACACCATTCATGCAATCAGACATGTATATAGGGCAATAATGTCTGTCTGACTCCATCATCCTTCCATCCCCAAACCCCTTCCCCTACTTCCTCTCTGCCCTACACAAAGTTCTTCCTTTCTTCTCTTGTCCCTTCCCCCACTTATGGATCAGCATCCACCTCTCAGAGAAAACATTTGGCCTTTGGTTTTTAGGATTGATTTACTTTGCTTAGCATGATATTCTCTAACTCCATCCATTTACCTACAAATGCCATAATTTCATTCTTCTTTAAGGCTCAGTAATATTCAATTGTGTATATATACCACATTTTCTTTATCCACTCATCTATTGAAGGGAATCTAAATTGGTTCTACCATTTAGCTATTATGAATTGAGCTACTGTAAACACTGATGTGGCTGCAACACTGTAGTATGCTGATTTTAAGTCCTTTGGTATAAACCGAGGAGTGGGATAGCTGGGTCAAATGGTGGTTCCATTCCAAGTTTTCTTAGGAATCTCCAAACTGCTTTCCATAGTGGTTGCACCAATTAGTAGTCCTACTAGCAATGTATGAATGTACCTTTTTCTCCACATCCTCACCAACACTTTTTGTTGCTTGTATTCTTGATAATTGCCATTCTGACTGGTATAAGATGAAATCTTAGAGTAGTTTTGATTTGCATTTCTCTAACTGCTAGAGATGTTGAACATTTTTTCATATATTTGTTGATCAAATGTATATCTTCGTCTGTGAAGTGTCTGCTCAGTTCCTTAGCCAATTCATTGATTGGGTTTTTTTTTTTTTTTTTTGGTGTTAAGTTTTTTGAGTTCTTTGTATATCCTGGAGTGTAGTGCTCTATCTGAGGTGTGTGTGGTAAAGATTTTTCTCCCATTCTGTAGGCTCTCTCTTCAAATTAATGACCATGTCCTTTGCTGAGAAGATTTTTAGTTTGAATCCATCCCATTTATTGATTCTTGATTTAATTTCTTGAGCTTTGGGAATCTTGTTAAGGAAGTCAGGTTCTAAGCCAACATGAAGAAGATGTGGACCTGCTTTTTCTTCTATTAGGCGCAGGGTCTTTTGTCTAATTCCTTGATCCACTTTAAGTTGAGCTTTGTGCAGGGTGAGAGATAGGGGTTTAATTTCATTTTGCTGCATATTGATTTCCAGTTTTGCCGGCACCACTTGTTGAAGAGGCTATCTTTTCTCCAATGTATGTTTCTGGCACCTTTGTCAAGTATGAGATAAGTGTATTTATGTGGGTTTGTCTCTGTGTCCTTTATTCTGTACCATTGGTCTGCCTGTCTCTGTTGGTGTCAATATCAGGCCATTTTTGTTTAAGGTCTGGTATTATGATGCCTCCAGTTTCACTCTTCCTGCTAAGGATTGTTTTGGCTATTCTGGGTCTTTTATTTTTCCAAATGAATTTCATGATTGCTTTTTCTATTTCTATGAGGAACATTGTTGGGATTTTCATTGAGATTACATTAAATCTGCATAATGCTTTTGGTAGTATGACCATTTTGACAATATTAAATCTGCCTATCCAAGAACAAGGGAAATGTTTCCATCTTCTAAGATCTTCTTCAATTTCTTTCTTTAGTGTTCTGTAGTTTATCTCTGCTAAGCCCAAGGCCAACATCATTCTAAATGGAGAAAAATCGAAAGCATCCCCTCTAAATACTGGAACAAGACAAGGATGCCCTCTATTCAACATTGTCCTTGAAACTCTAGCCAGAGCAATTAGACAGACAAAAGAAATTAAAGGGATTCAAATAGGAAAAGAAGAATGCAAGCTATCACTATTTGCCAACAACACGATTCTATACTTAGAGGACACAAAAAATTCCACCAGAAAATTTCTAGAACTAATAAATGAATTCAGCAAAGTAGCAGGATATAAAATCAATACCCACAAATCAAATTCATTTCTATACATCAGTGATGAATCCTCTGAAAGAGAAATTAGGAAAACTACCCCATTTACAATAGCCTCAAAAAAAGCCCTCAAAACTTGGGAATCAACCTAACAAAAGACTACAAAGACTAGGTGATCTTGTAGGACTTTTCTATTTGGATCAGGGTAGGAAGGCAAGAATTGATGAAGTCACCTGGTTCAAAAATCTTGGTCAAAACATGACTAGCAACAGAGATTGATGAACTAAAACATTCAAAAGAGAATCTGTCAGTAGCAGGAGCAGAAGGGAAAAGGGACACGAAGTGATCTCCATTCTCTGTAGGTCTCCCTTCTTCATCTCCCTCTCTATTTTGGCTGCCTCAATGGATAAATACTTCAGTGTGTTTGCTGGGGTCATTCATTCCGGTCAGGAGCAAACCTCAAAAGAGAGCAGTAAGCACTGTGGTGCTCACACTTTTGTTCCGAAGCTTCAGCTATTCATGTACCTGTGCTCCCACAACCATCCTAGCCAATTCTGTGTCCTAGGGAAATAGGGCCCCTTTCCACCTTCAACTGTCATGACCAGATGACAAATGGCATGGTTTCCTATTGTTTCCCTTTCTCCAGTAGGGTTGTAAGCTCTTCAAGGGCAGAGATCTCACTTTCTTTTATCCCTTCTTCCTAGCAAAAATTGAATTGATCATATAGTAGGCTACAGTACATTTTTGTTAAATTATATTGAACTTTTCACTTAAGATTTCTGAATAATGCATATATATGTGTGATTTTTTTCCTGCTATAAGGTAAGTGTTTTCTTGGAGAACATATTTGTCTTCAGTCAACTGAAGACTGAGTGACTTTCCTAGAATTTATCAGATATAGTCCATGGGAACCGTGGTTTTCTACCTAAATTGTGCCTTATAAAAGGCATGTGTTTTAGCTTTTAATTTGTAAATTTAAATCAGAAAGCTTGACTAATAAACACAGATGCATTTCCAATACTTCACAAACTTGGCAGCACCCATAAGCATGCTGATTAAAGGAAGCAAAAATTCTGTACAAGTAAGGCTGAGGGAGAGAGAGTGAGGGACAGAGACAGAGATAGAGACTGGGGGTGTGGATTCCAGAATCGGGGAACAGCAGAAATAAAGCTACAGTGCTAGGAAGTAAAATGGTAGGCATGTTGAAAGCATACAACTACTTACATGGGTGCTCACTATGTGCCAGTTACAGGAAGTATTTGTATTAAAGTTTTGATTCAGAATTCATAGAAGAACCCAGAAGCTGTGTGCTGGATTCTAGCACCACAGTTACTGAGTTTACAAGGTCATCACCATTTCCCTCCTGGGAGAAGCTTGGGACCTTTGAGTTTGTTCACATTTCTTCTGGGGCACAGGACAGTAGCCTTCTCTCACCTTGAAGGTTAATGTATGTACAGGCAATGCTATTTGTTCCCCCCTTTTTGACAACCACAGTTTTCATATTTGTCTTATTTTTTATGTCTTATTTCATACTTGTCTTATTCTTTAAATGTGCTTTTAATTTTGCAAATGTGCCCAGAGGCATTAAGTAATGGTAGCATATTTCTAAATAAAAATATAAATAGATAATTTTGGAAAGTAATAACAGGTGGCAGGTATTTTTTCATGTGAGTTGTTTTTAAGGAAGAAAATAAACATTTCTCTGAAGAAATAAACTGCACCAGTTCACAGGAGAGTAGACAGAGCATTGAGAGCCTTTCAATAAAATTCTAAATTTTATGAAGATGAGAGGAGAGTAACTGTGTCACTGGAAAGAAGACAGGGAGTCCTAGGGTGTTTGGTGGGATGGTGGGTTAGACACATTATAAGGAAAATATTCATGGCAAATGGAGGAGACTCTGCTTCTTAATATACTCATATAATCCACTTTTTCTGGGAAAAGAAGATTGAATACTACCCTGATAAAGCACTTCTGAGCAGTTACTATGACCCTGGGGATCATCAAAGATGGACAGAGATGTCTCAAGACCCTGTCCAAAATGGGATCCATTCCAGCTCTTCCTGATTTAGGAAAATACTCCTCCCATCTTCATCCCAGAAGAGACTATACAGTCACTTGCATTTTGGGAAGAGGCAAAGATTAATGACTATACTTCCATGGCCAAGGTTTTAAGGAATTTATTTGAGGAAAGAAATGTCTTTCACATTTCAGAAATCAGTTGATAGAAACAACGTGAAGACAATTTTTTGAGTGATCATTCCTAAAACTCAACAAATCTAGGAAAAGAATGCTGTGAAATTCCTAAGAGAGATCCAATGTACACCAACACAAAGAGAACTTTCTGAGCCTTAGCATGTGGGGCAGATGCCCCTAGTACCTTGGTGAGGAATCCAGATGATTCCTCTGATCATCTGGATGATATGAAAGGCTGATATGAAAGCCCAGTGGTCACATTACAAGGTCACACTTTACCTACATTAGGCTAGCTGGATTCCAAAATAATGGAAAAAAAATAACCAAATAAACAAACAAACAAAACAGGAAAAATGAAGATTTAAGGAGTGGCAAGTGCCATTTAATTTAATAAGCTTAAGTCCACAGGCAATAAACAGTTAAACCCATTAAATCAGAAATAATTATTGGAAGTTTGAAACCTATTTTAAAAACATAAGATACAATGAGTTTTCCTGATCAGTGGCAAAGAAATCAACATCTGCCAGGTAATTCGGTGGTCCTGTAGGCCTTCTGGGAAAAAAATTAATAATTAAATGAGGGCTAAGTAAGAGTTTGTTGAACAGTGATGAAATGATGACAGGAAGGAACAAAAAGATGTAATCTTCATCATGAATTTGCTGAAGTATTCCAAGGAGAGAAATCCTTCAGTGACAATTTCTAAATATAATCTCCCTGTGGAATCACCTACTGAAAATTACAGTAAGCATGTACTGTTTGTGTGAGCATATGTGTACAGAGTTTGTATACACATAACCACGCACATGGCAGTGGATGATACAGAGGACCTCTAAGTTTATGTCTGATGTCGCCTTTATTTTTTCCCTTTTCTTGGTTTTACATGCTGATGTTTGAAACCAATCACTCCATATGATGCGATTCCACTGTATCTTTTTCTTAACAGGTGTTCTTGTGTGACAGCCCCCAGGAATCCCAGAAGTAAGTTCGTGTGTATGGGTGTGAGGTTTCATATTGTGCAGGTAGGATATAAGCTGGAATATTAACTGGTTGTGTTCAAAGGTTGTTCAGGCCTGGGGAAGTTCAAGTCATATAAGACAGTTAAAAAAAAAAAAGAAAATCAATGTGATGTTTTCATTGTAGAATCTGGGTCACATCACTTCAATAAATACGTTCATTGAGTTATATAAAGTTCTGAAGTAAGAAGTTCCCCTCTTATTCTGTATTTTTGTACATGGGCATCTGTTGTAAGGACATCTTAGAATCTACTTTATTAGATTCAAGATGTAGATTCCCGGAGTATGTTAATCCAGGTAAGGAACTCCTTTCCAAAGAATTTTTATTTTATCACAATGTTGACTTAAAATGCTGGTGTGTTATTCTAGGAATTTAAATAACAACAATATCATCTTTCATTTCAGAGCACTGTATCTTTGGTATATTAGATGTTGTCTTCTAATTTCAGTTCCACAAGTATTTATACAGTGACAACAGTGATTGTGTCTTGAGTTGGTATTGAACACAAAACAAAAACAAAAACAAAAACAGAACAAAACAAAATAAAAACAAGGTGAATTGACAGTTCTCTATTCATTGGTCTCTCATGATAAATTGCTGTTTAACACAATTATGACACAGAAATATGCACTAATACTTGTATACACAAGACACGGAAATAATACCCTCCCCCCAAAAAAAGAGTAACTAATCCTTTCAGGAGAAAGTGGAGTCAAGGAAATCTTTTCAGAGGAGGTGGGTCCTTGAGAAGGGCTTCCAAGGGAACCACAGGGAGAAGTTATTCTGAACAGAGAATATGGTATAAACAAATAGCTTCGGGAGTGTTTTAGTACTGAGTTTGTGTGTGTGTGTGTGTGTGTGTGTGTGTGTGTGAGAGAGAGAGAGAGAGAGAGAGAGAGAGAGAGAGAGGAAGGCAGGATGAAAAACAGTCTTAATTATAAGAAACGTAAAGCATATTTTTATTTTTATATTTTTTATTTTTGTAGATTACAGAGAACCATCTAAGGTATTTAGTCTGGAGAGAGATGTGTTCATATTTGTTCTGTAAATATTGTTTTTTTTAACCTGTTTTTAAAAATTAACAACATGGTAAGGATATCTTTCACATTAGTAAATATTCATTTCCATCATGAACTAAAATGGCTGCATTGAATTCTGTGGCCATTTTCACTAATCAATCAACTCCCTGTGTCAGAAAATTAAGATATTAGAAAGTTAAGTTTTTGAAAACAATGAAGAATTCAGTTTAGAACATGGTTTTCTTTGAGATCCTTATAATACAGCTAAATGGGGATGTCCAGAAGATGCTCTGTATAATGTGAAGCTTGGGGCAAGATCTGAGAATGTGGGAACATAGTTGGGATTCATTTGCATGTTGATTACTTAAAGTCAAGAGACTTAAGGCCAAGGTAAAGTAAATGCACAAATACGAAAGACAGTAGAATTACTAATTTTTAAGCAGTGAGTTGAGGAATAAGAGACAGGAAAGGAAAATCAGAGAAAAAATCTGAAGAGCATGATGTTAGGGAATCCAATGAAAAAAAAAAAGAGCTGATTCTCATAACTTTTGGAGCGATGAGAGTAGGCACTACTACCATTATTATCTTCCCATTCCATAGGGGCTAAATGTCTTTCCAAGACCAACCCGACTATAAGTGATAAAACTGGATTGCTAATCCTGATCTTCTAGCTTCAGTTTTAATCAAGTTAGCACTAGATTTTTATGATGCAGGTAATTAAAGGAGAGTACGAAAGAATAGCAGAATAAGCTTCAGAAGCTAAAATTAAGATAGAATCTGTAGGAGATAAAATATATAGAAAAAGAACATGTTCTTAAATTACAGCAGGCAAAGAAGGATATCCCAAAATAGGCTGGGAGAGAAAGCTGATAAAAATGTCTTGAAAATGTTAAGTCTTGGCTTTCATATTTGAGAATATGGTGGATAAAATGATTAGAGAAACCCTACCCAGTACAGCCAATACTCAAACATTGCAGACTAAAAAAGAAAATAAATAAAAAAAATTTAAAAAAAATAACAACTATAACATTTTAAAAACTTTGCAGTTTGAAAGAATTTTAAACTTGCAGGAAATCAGGAAAATGAAATTGATACATAAATAATAAACTACAGACTTTAAAAAATTTTACTATTTTCTCTTTAGTATCCTTTTTCTAATCAAGTAGTGTCTCTTTAGGACTAAGGAGACAATCTTTGACATTTCTTCATTCTTTCCTTGTCTTTCATGACTTTGATCCTTTTAGAGTACCGATTTATTTTTATGTAGAGTATTTCCCAGGATAGGTTTGTCTGATGGTTTCTCATAGTTAGATAGGAATTAGGCTTTTTAGGCAAGAACACGACAGAAGTGATAGTATTCTCACTACATACTCTGCAGCATATAAAGTTCATATATTATTATCGGTGATATCAGTATTGACGCCATTTATCATTATTATCAAAAGGCAAATGTAATCACTTGATTAAGTGGCATTTTCTGAATTTTTTAACTGAAGTTACCAGTTTTCCTTCTGACATAATTTTCCTATGTACATATATGAAAATACCTAAGTGAATTCCGCCATCACATACATCTGCAAGAATGGGGTCCTAATTAGAACAAGATATATTCCGTGCTTGTATAATTTTACCAAAATGAATTCTACTGCCATGTGTAACTAAAAAGAACCAATAAAAAAGAGAAAAAAAATGAAAATAGTTGGGGGGATCCTTTAAGACTCTACTAATATATTTCTCAAACTTTGGCCCACTGGTTTTAGCATTAAGTAGTGGATGTTTTAAAATGGTGATTTATTTAAAATCGTTAACCTTTATTATTTAGAGCAGTTTTAGGTTCACAGAAAAATTGAACAGGAAGTACACAGAGCTCCTACATACCCCTCGATTCCCTTCCCCTTGCACCTGGGTGGTACATCTGTCATAATTGGTAAACCTATAGCTACACATCATTCTCACCAACAGCCCACAGTTTGTTAGGGCTCCCTGTTGGTGCTATACATTCTATGGGCTTTAACAAATGAATAATGATAAGTCCTAACTTCTGGTAACACAAAGTTTTTAAAAAATTTTTACTTAATTTTGTCTTTTTCAAATTTTCCTATACCTGTAATGATAAAAATATGTAGCCTTTTAGACTGGCTTCTTTCGCATGGAAATATGGATTCAAATTTTGTTTCATGTCTTGGTAGTTCTTTTTTTTTGTACTAATATATTCCATTGTATGGATGTAACACTATTTATTTATCCATTAACCTACTGGAGGGCATCTTGGTTGCTTTCAAGTTTTGGAAGTCATGAATAAAGCTGCTATAAACATCAGCATGCAGGTTTTTATGGGGACATAAAATTACAACTCCTTTGTGCAAGTACCAAGGAACACAATTGCTAGGTCTATAGTAAGAGTATGCTTAGTTTTGCAAGAAAAAATTGTCTTTCAAAGGGGTCAAACCATTTTGTCTTCCTATTAGCAATGAATGAGAGTTCCTATGGCTCTTTGTATGCATTTGGTATTGTCAATATTCTGGATTTTGGCTATTTTAATATGTGTGTAGTAGTATTTCATTGTTTAAATAAGATGTTTAAAACCAATAATTTTTTTCTTAGGCTTATTTAACAGCTGTATATCTTCTTTAGTGAGGTGTCTAGTAAAGCTTTTGGCTCATTTTTAAATTGGGTTGTTTGTTTTATTTTTGTTGAGTTTTAAGTATTCTTTGTATACTTTGGATAATAGTCCTTTGTCAGGTATGCTTTTGCAAATATTTCCTCCAATCTAAGTCTACCTTTTCCTCCCCACTCCCTACTTCCTTTCTCTTTGTGGCTCTGTATATCAAACCCAGGGTCTTGCAGAAATGTTTCACTGCTGAGCTATGCCCCCACCTTCTTTTATTCTCTTGATAGTATATTTTATAGAGTTGATACTTTTAATTTTATTGAAGTTCAGCTTGTCAAGTATTTCATCTATAGATCAAAACTTTGGTTTTATATTTAAAAAGTCATTGTCATATTTAAGATTTTTTTCATATGTTATCTTCTAGGAATTTATAGTTTTGCATTTTACAGTAAGATATATGATTCATTTTGAGTTGATTTGTGTGAATTGTACAATGTCTTTGTCTAGATTCATTAGTTTTGCATATACATGTTGAATTTTTTCAGCAACATTTGTTACTGCATTGTCTTGATGACTGTAACTAACAGTGAGGTTAGAAGTAAGGTAGTGTCAGTCTTCTGATTTTGTTTTTATTCAATATTAAGTTGTCTATTTTAGATCTCTTACTTGTCTTTTGAAACTTAGAATCAGTTTGTTGATATACACACACTATCACTGGACTTTTGATTGATACTGTGTTGAAGTTATAGATCAAGTTTGGAAGAACTGACATCCTTACCACATTGAGTCTCACTATCCATGAACATGGAACATCTCTTTGTTGATTTTGTTCTTCTTTGATTTCTTTGTTTTCCAAATTCAGCTTTTGTACATGTTTTATCAAATTTATGTTAAGTATTTTATTTTAGGGGGTTTGTTGATATAAATTGCAGTGTGTTTTAAATTTCAAATTCTATTTTTTCATTGCTGGAAAATAGGAGTGTGATAGATTTTGTATATTAACCTCGTATCCTTCAACCTTGCTATAATCACTTACTAGTTCCAGGAAATTTTTTGTGGATTCTTTTGAATTTTCTACATGCTTTCTACAAACAAACAATTTTCTACATGCTTTCTACAAACAAAAACAGTTTTAATTATTTTTATAAATATGTATATCTTTTTTCTCCTTTTCTTGTTTTATTGTATTAGGACTTCTAGTAACATACTGCAAAGGACTAGTGAGAAGTGACATTCTTGTCTCGTTTCTGAGCTTGGGAAAGTTTCAAGATTCTTGCTCTTAAATGTTATGCCACTTGTGGGTTTTTGTAGATAGTTTTTATTGAGTTAAGGAAATGCCCCTCTATTTCTAGTGTGCTGGGAGTTTGTATCACGAATGTGGGTTTGGATTTTGTCAAATTCTTTTTCTGCATTTGTAGATATGATCATGCAAATTTTGTCTTCAGCCTATTTGATGTGATGGATTACATTAATTGATTTTCAAATGCTAAACTAGTCTTTTACACCTAGGGTAAATCTGACTTGGTCATTAAAAAATTCTTTTTATATATTGTTGGGTTGATTTGCTAATATTTCATGGAGGGTTTTGCATCCATGTTCTTGAGTGATGGTGGTTCATAGTTTTCCTTTCTTACAATATCTTTGCCTGGTTTTGGTATTAGAGTAATGCAGCCTTAATAGAATGCATTAAAAAGTACTCTGCTTATATCTTCTGGAAGAGATTATAAATAATTGGCATAATTTCTTCCTTAAATATTTGGAAGAATTAACCAGTGTTCACTGGACCTGCTGCCCTGTTTTGGAGATTATTAATTATTTATTTGGTTTCTTCAATAATATAGACCTATTCATATGGTCCATTCTTTTTCTTATGTGATTTTTGGCACATTGTGATCTATATCATGTATGTTTTCAACTTTGTGGGTATAGAGTTGTTAACAATATTCCCTTACTATTCTCTTAATTTCTATGGGGTCATAGTGTTATCCCTTCTTTCACTTCTGATTTTAGTAATTTTTGTCTTATTTCTCTCTTTTTATTTTGCCTGACTAGAGACTTAACAATTTAATCTTTTAAAAGAACCAGGTTTTGTTTTGTTTTTTAAATTTCTCTATTGACTTTCTGTTTTCAATTTTATTGATTTCTGCTCTAATTCTTGTTATTTCTTTTCTTCTGCTTAATTTGAATTTAATTTGCTCTCTTTTATCTTGTTTCATGTTAGAAATTTATATGATAATTATTATTTTTATCATTATAATTAACATGTATTAATTGTACAAAATAATGGGATTCACTGTGATGTTCTCATACATGTATACCTTGTACATGATCATGTCCATCTATCCTTCTTCTATCCTTGTTTTTTCCCTCTTCCCTCCCAGTGAATGTGTGTATATATACATAAATACATATATGTGTATATATGCACATATACGTTTGTAGGTATATATATTTTTTATACATGTTTTTTATATATACATATTATATATTAATGTACACATATATATCATATTATACATGTTATATAAACATTTATACATATATTTTGTAGTTTCCATATATAAGAAAACATGCAATACTTGACTGTCTTTCTGTGTCTGGCTTATTTTGCTTAACATGATGTCCTTCAGTTCTACTAATTTTGCCATAAATAATACGATTGCCTTCTTCCCTATGGCTAAATAATACTCCATTCTGCATATATACACCATATGTTCTTTTTTCACTCATCTGCTCATATGCATCTAGGCTGATTACATATCTTAGTTATTGTGGTTAGTGCTACCTAAACATGGGCATTCAGGTATCTCTTTGGTATGATAACTTCATTTCCTTTGGATGTATAACCAGGAGTGGGATAGCTGGATCATGTAGTAATTCTATTTTTAGTTTTTTGAGAAACCCCCATTCTGCTTCCCATGATGGCTATACTAATTTACATTCCCACCAATAGCATGTATTTATTGGCTATTTGTATTTATTCTTTTGGGAAGTGTCTTTGTCAGATCATTTGCCTCCTTTTGATGATTGATATTAGATTTTCCCCCTTTTCTATGTCCATTCAGTGATTTAAATTTCCTTCTAAGTATTGCTTTCACTATATTCCACAAGTTTGGGTAAGTTGTGTTATTATTTTCATTAAAGTAAAAATATTTTTATATTTCCTTGGTGATTTCAACCTACAACTGAGAAGTATGTTGTATCATCTCTAATTTAGGGATCTTCCAGCTATCTTCATTAATTTCTAGTTTAATAACACTATGGTCTGAGAACATACATTTTATGATGCTCATTGTTTTACATTTGTTAAGGTATGTTTTATGACATAGAATATGGTATGTCTTGGTAAATATTTCATTTGAGTTGGAGAAGAATTCATTGGCTGTTTTTGGGTGAGATGGTTGATAGATATCAGCTACTTTCAGTCAATGGATAGGGCTATTGAAGTTGAATTCAATACATTCTTTACTAATATTCTCCCTGAAGGATCTGTTTTTAGGTGCATACATGTTAAGAATTGCTGTCTTTTGAGTAATTGATCTCTTTATCATTGTACAATATCCCTTTTTAATCTTGGTAACTTCCCTTTCTCCTAAGTCTTCTCTGTTCATAATTAATATAGCTACTTTTGCTTTCTTTAGATTTTTGTTATCATGATATATTTTTATAGAAAGTATATGGTTGGGTCTTGATTTTTGATCCAGTCTGAAAATCTTTATGTTTTCATTGATGGGTTTAGAGTATCAATCTGTGAAGTGATTATTGGTATATTGGATTAACAGCTACCATATTTGTTACTGTTTTCTATTTCTTATACTTGTTCTATATTCCCATTTTTGTCTTCCTCAATTTTTCTGTCTTTTGTGTTTCTAATTGAACACTTTAAGTAATTCCATTTTCTCTTTTTTGAATATTAATATATAAATTATACTTTTTAGTGATTTCCTTAGAGTTTGAAAAATATATTTAAAGCTAATCCAAGCCTACTTTCCAGTAAAACTGTATTACTTCATGGGGAGTGTATAATAGAAAATATAATAGAAAAATATTTCTGATTCCCTCCTCCTGTTCCTAATATCATAGATCCCATTCATGTCACTTATCTAAAGGCATATATTTGTGCATATATATATATATGTATTCCAATATACTGTTGCTATGATTATTTTGAACAAGCTCTTATCTGTTAGATTCATCAAGAATAAGACAAATAATTTTAAAATTTTACCTCCAGTGATTTATTCTCCTCTGCTATTCCTTGTTTTTATGTAGATATGAGTTTGGTTCCTATATTATTTTGCTTCTTTCTTTCTAATAAATTTATTTTAATGTTTCTTGCAAGGCAGGCCTTTCTGTTTTTGTCTGAGAAGGTCTTCTTCACTTTTAAAGGATAATTTTTCAGGATACAGAATTCTAGGTTGGTGATTGCTGTGGTTTAAATGTTTGTGTCCCTCCAAACATCAGGCTAAAATTTAATCCCCTATGCAATAACATTAAGAAGTTAGGCCTATTAGAAAGTGAGTAAATCATGAGGGCTTTACCATCATGAATAGGATTAATGTCTTCATAAAGGGATGTGAGCAACTGAGTTTATTGCTTTTTTGTCCTTTCTGCTACGTAAGGACACCTAAGGTGCCATCTATGTTGAAATAGACTGTTCCCAAGACATCTGCCAGTTTCTTCTTCTTAGACCTTTCAGCATCCAGAACTGTGAGAAACAAATCTCCATTGTTTATAAATTACCTACTCTAAGGTATTTTGTTAAAGAAAACTGAACAGGCTAAGATTGACATTGTTACCAAGAGTTTAGAGCTTCTCTAATAAATACCTAAAATTGTGGAAGCATCTTTGGAACTGGGCAGAGGCTGAAAGAGTTTGGAGATGAATGGTAGACAAAAACCTCTATTGCTGTGAATGGAACGTTAAGGATGTCTCAGGTGAAGATTTGAAGAGCAAAGCTGTAAAGAAAGCCTCATTGTTCTTAGAAAATATATAAATTGTTATGTTGGTAGAATTATGAACAGTGACCATTCTGATGAGCTCTCAGATGGAAATAAGAATCATGATATTAGAAACTGGAAGAAAGGTCACCTTGTTAGAAACTGGCAAAAAGCTTGACTAAATTGTCTTTGTGTACTATTGTTTTGCACAGAGAAATGTGAATAATGAAATAAGATACTTTGAAAAAAAATCTCTAAACAAAGCATTGAGGGTATATCATAGCTTCCTTGACTGCTGCTAGTACAATGTGAGAAGGGAGAAACAAATCAAAAGACATCTACAATTAAAGGGAGAGCATAGCTAAAAGATTTGGAGAATTCTCAGCCTGGCCATGCTGTACAGAATGGAAAAGCATGTTTGGGGGAAAATACCGAGGGTACAGTCCAGTGATCTTGAGATTAGCATGAAGGTAGGGAAGCCAGATGCTATTCATCAGGAGAAGAGAAGAAGTACCCTGCAGATATTTTTGGTGCTGTTCCTCCATTTCAGACCCCAAATCCCTGAACTATGTCAAAAGAGGAGCTTTGATCACCCCTAAGACCTCCACATCAGGTTGCAAGTCTCTGATCCACACACGCCAACGCAGCGTTCCTTGGCTGCCCCAAGTATGCGTTCACTCATGTGAATGGGCTCTCCAGAATGGGTTTAGTGCCTTTATGAATGGGAGTGAGTCACCTTTTTTTTGCCCGTCTTACAGTGTGAAGTTCTGTGCTTCTGCTTGTGCTTCTGTCTTTTCCTCCTAATATTCTCATTACACGTATTTTCACCTTTGTAGTTGGTCCATAATTCTTGAATATTCCGTTCCAGTTGTTATTTTTAGGCTGCTCTTCAGGTTTAGAAGTATAAATTGTCATTTCCTAGTCTAGCAACAGGCCCACAAAAGCATTCTTTCCTTTTTGACATGGTTTTTGATCTCTACCATTTCATTTTGAATTTTTTCTTGGAATTTCTCTCTCTCTGCTTAAAATATTCATCTGTTTCTGCATGTCATCTAACTTTTCCCTTTAAAAACCTACTATGCTAATCATAGATTTAAAGAAAATTCCTGGTTTGATAATTCCAGCATTCCTGCCATATTTGATTGTGATTCTGATCTTTTTCTGTTGTTCTCTGCAAATTGTGGTTTT
The DNA here is from genome assembly GCA_020662805.1 of Glaucomys volans. NCBI lineage: Eukaryota > Metazoa > Chordata > Mammalia > Rodentia > Sciuridae > Glaucomys > Glaucomys volans. The sequence goes on from JAJEJO010049932.1 coordinate 431,300, forward strand.
AGCTTTTTGGTATAACTTGAAAATGATGCAGGGGGTAAAAGAAACTGCAATAGATAAACTTTTAGGAATTTAGTTCTATAATTAGACCTCAGTCTTTGAGAAAGCCCTACCCATGGCCTGTGAACTTCACCAGTGCTTTTTAGTTGTTGTTGTTGTTTTCTTTTCTCCCTTAGGTGTCAAGGGTGCAAATGGCAGGTAGAGTTGGACAGTCCCCTTCTCCCAGGTCAGTCAGGCTCTAATAAAATATCAGCAGGTTATGCTTTGATGATTGACCTTGTTAATAAAGGGAGAATGCGCTAGTATATTTCACAATGTTTCTTTTTCCCTGTGATCTTTCTATTATGGATCTAAGAAAAAAATATTAATTTTTCAGGTTTTTCAACATTTTACTTGTTCCTAGTCTACACTAATGGTGACTTCTAACTTCCTTACATAGTAGACCAGTAACCAGAAGTTCATCAAGTCTTGCCTGTAGCAATTATTGCTGTGGTGTTTGATCATATTGGTTTTCTCTCATTCTTTCTATACCCATTAATTGGCATTCTTGTGTAAAGAAGACCTTTTCTTTATCCTCCATATTCTTATTTATTAAATTATTTTTATATTATTTTGGAACCATGGATATTCATTTAATTATAAGAGTTATATCTGTTACTATCAGTTCTTTGAAATTCAGCTTTAGTCACTGCAAGCTCCTCGTGCTTAGTTCTTATGTCTAACAGGCATTTAAAAAATCCTTGGATAGAGTTTTATATAGTTATATATAAGTAAATAGGGTTTGGTAATCATACATTGAAACACTGGTTTTTTTTTTTATGAAAATACCTGCTAATCCTTAGTAGTCTAGTAACTGTGTTTTTGGTTATTTTATGTTATTTTTTGTGTGGTGTTGTGGTCAAACCCAGGTCCTTGCACATGCAAGGCAAGTGCTGTACTCCTGAACTATACCCCAAGCCCTGTACCCGTGTTTTAAAGGACATGTATATGGAGAAGAGGGATGAAACTTCAAGCCTGAACACAGTGAAGATTGAAGTGATTGATCCCTTAAATCTTTCCTTAAGAAATAACAAACTTAATAAAAGAATTAGGAACAAATATCAGAGCCAAATGGTTAGGCTAATACTAGTCTTGGCAGTAGATCTTGGTGGAGCACAGGAAGAGCAGAAAGTATTTGTTGGGAATTTCTAACCAGAACCTGCAGTATTCTGATTTGAAATTCTAATTCTTCCTACAATTTATATGAAAGAGCAAAAAACCAAGAATAGACAGACATTCCTGAAAAAGAATAAGTTGGGGAGATTTGCTATCAAGGAATATGATATATGATAGTATTGTTTTGGCAATCCAATAGACAGATAAATGTTTGAGTTAAACAGAGACAAGAAATCAGCATGTTCATTTATGGACTTCAACATAAGAATATCAACAGCTCCAAAACTGAAGATCAGTAGCAAAGAGATTCAGTTAGATGATGTCAAAATAATTGGTCATCTAATGAGGTGAAACCATGGTAACAGTTCTTACCTCACACCATGTATAAAAAACAATTATTGTAGTATTAGTCAACATTTTAAAAGGAAACAGAAAACTTATAGACAGTTTAGAAGATTATTCTAATGAGCCTGGGATTGAAAAAACTTTCTTAAAACTCAAACAGTACAAAACATAAAGGAACTTGATTGTATTTGACAACATTAATACTAATTCCTTAGACTTATTTTCAACAAAAGATACTATGAAGAATATGTTTTCATAAATTGGAAGAAATTGCCTGTAATAAATGTGACTATAAATTATTAGTGTCCCCAATCTATAGGAACCCTAAGATTCAATGATAAAAAGAAAATTCAACAAAAGTGTGCAAAAGATATATACAAATGAGCATTTTGTAAAAGAGGAAACATTGTTGGCTAATAGATACATTTAAAATGCACAATAAACACATTAAAATTACTCATTAGCAATTAATAAAATGGAAATGAGAATAAGACAGTACTGTCTCAAACTCATTTAAGTGGCAGATATCAAAAAGTCTGACAGTACTAACTGCATTCTTTCCTGCAGGAGGTCAGTTTTGACATAAAATTAAGGTCAAATTTCACAATTGTTACTCACCAGCAGTAGGATCTTTGACAAGTCATTTAGACTCTAGCTAGAGTTTCCTCATCTGCAAAAGGCAGAGTATAACTTCTTGGCTCTTATGAGGAACAAAGATAATGCCTGCACCAAACAATTGACATAAAGTTTGGCGCAGAGTAGAGGGTAATGGATGATGACTGCTAAAACTGACATAAATTGAGGTGGTAGCCAGGAATGTAATGTTCATATCAAAGTTTCACTGAACAGAATTATTAGGATTTTAAATATCTTTCTTCAAAGCTTATAACAATAACAGCAGCAGCAATGATTAATTGAGGGTTTACTATGTGCCAGGCACTGAGTTTAGTGTTTGATATTCATTATTTCATTTAATTCTCATTATTACTTTATAACATTGTATTCTTATTTCCATTTTATGGTTGAGGAAATTGAAAGTCAAAGATCTTAATTAACTTGCCCAAGGTCACACAGAGCTAGTCATTTATAGCTCTGGGAGTGGAACACAATTCTTTTTGACTTGACTATAATTCTCTAGTATAAATGATTCCTTAGCAGACAGATCCAGAAACAGAACTTTTGTCTTATAAGCAATCTTCACAATTAGTGGAATCAAGATTAATTTATGTGCATAATAGAGTGATGAACTGGTGCCAGTATTAAAAAATAGGGTAGAAAATTTAGTCAGCTCCTGGCAGCATGCTATTAGGATCTCTAACCTAATCTTTTTTCAGGTTGTTACTGTTTTTGACTGAAATGAAGGAAAGGGTAAAAGGAGAAATTGGAATCATGACCAGCTGACCTGAATACTCCTCCTTCTCTATTGGAAACTCCACCTTCCCATCTTGGGTGACTCTACAGCCTAAGGCTCTCCAAGAATAATTGAAATATCACTCAGAATGAAGCTAAATGATAAAAGACAATTCAACAAAATTATGCAAAAGTTATATACAAATGAGCATTCTGCAAGAGGGAACATTATAAATGATAATGCTAAAAGTCTTGATATTCAGACACAAAAATTTAAAATCACAATGGTCAGAGTCTTGCCCATTTCAGTTCCTTAAACCAATCAGAATCTTGCTCTTCCAACCTCAGTGTTAGCAGGGGGCTTCCCCACAGCTTCAATCCTCAGTGAAGAAGAGGATGCAATGGTTCTGTGGTGCAGCAGCGTGGTTAAGTGATGGCATAAGACATTCTGGTTTTGATGTTGGGAAACTCACTGTCTCTTGAGGTAGCTTCATCTGTCTTCCAAGAGCTAGAATTTTTTTTTTTTTTTTTTAGTACTGGGGATTGAACCCAGGGGCACTCCACCACTGAGCCACATCCCCAGCCCTATTTTGTATTTTATTTAGAGACAGGGTTTCACTGAGTTTCTTAGGGCTTCGCTAAGATGCTGAGGCTGGCTTTGAACTCACGATCCTCCTGCCTCAGCCTCCCAAGTGCTGGGATTGGAGATGTGTGCCACCGCTCCCAGCTAAGAGCTAGAATTTTAAACAACAACAAAAAATAATAATGATTCATTTTTATTGAGAGTTTATGATATTCCAAGTACTGTCCTATAATGCTTGATATAAATTATCTCACTTTAATTGATAATTTCCTTTTTGTATGATTGATTATTAGTGTATAGAAAAGAAACTCATTTTTGTGTTGATTTTGTATACTGCAACTTTGTGAATTCATTTATCAGTTCTAGTCCTTGGGATTTTCTACATATAGCATTAGGGCATCTACAATTAGAGAACATTTTATTTTTTCCTTTCCGATCATCTGGATGCCTTTTTTTTTTCTTTTTTTGACTAATTGATAAACAGAAGTGAAAAAGTGACATCTTTGTTTTGTTCCTGATCTTGGAGGGGAATTTAACAGTCTTTTGCCATTGAGTAATGTTAATTATAGCCATTTAATATGGGCATTTATTATGGTTAAGACACAAACATCATTTTAATGACTAGTACTGTGTTACATAAATATGCTTCATCTTAATTTCCTGTTGCTCTGTTTCTTCTTTTTAGAAACTATAATATTTTGATGAATACTTTTGTTCAAAAAGTGTTATTTGAGGGTTGGAGTTGTGGCTTAGTGGTAGATTGCTTACCTGGCATTTGTGAAGCCCTGGGTTTGATCCTCAGCACTAAATATAAATAAATAAATAAATAAACAAATAAATAAACAAACAAATAAATAAAAGATCCATTGACAAAAATATTTTAAAAAGTGTTATTGGAACATATAATAGTTGACAACTTTTTTCACTAAATATTATTGAGTTGCAAAAAACAAAAAAGACTATCTCACTACTTCCTTATAATAATCTGGGCAACACATATGCTATTATTATGTCTAGTTTACAGATTGAAGTCACAGAGGCTTAGAACTGTTTATCATACTTTAAGCATCTGCAGATTAAATCCTTTTTATTTATTTTTTAAATTTTTTTCTGTACATATATATAGGGTAGTAATGTTTGTCTCAATCTACCATCCTTCCCATCCCCACCCATCCCATCCCTCCTCTCACTCCACTCTGTACAATCCAAAGTTCCTTCATTCTTCCCTACCCACCCTCCACTATGGATCAGCATCCGCTTATCAGAGTAAACATTCAGCCTTTGTTTCTTTGGGCTTGGCTTATTTCATTTAGCATGATATTCTCCAGCTCCATCCATTTACCTGCAAATGCCATAATTTCATTCTTCTTTAAAAGTGAGTAATATTCCATTGTGTATATGTACAACATTTTCTTTATCCATTCATCTGTTCAAGGGTACCTAGGTTGGTTCCATAGTTTTGCTATTGTGAATTGAGCCTGCAGATTAAATTCTAATTCACTTGGCAACATTTAGGAAACAGCACAGAATTTCAGGAGTTAAACTTCAGTCCTTTGGGTTAAACATGTTCGTGTTTAATTGGTTTTCTACATTCCATTTCTGTAGAACCTGTAGAATCAGGTGGACATCTAATTGAAGGGGTGGAGGGAGGGAAGAGATCTTGACTTCTTCACATTTAAAACAGGACATCTTGAGGCCTCTACATGTTTTCTTTTATGTAGTTTTTATTGCTTCCACCCATTTTTATTTTTAAAATGCAAGGCAGGAAAACAAACCTTTCTCTGTACTCTGCCACATGTTTTTTAGAGCAATATTTGCAGGAAGTATACACAGACCAAGAACTTTACATTTATAAATTATTTTAGAAACGTTAGAGATAATGAGGATTCATAGCATACCATTCCAAAGGAAAAAAGAATGATGAAAATAATTGCTATGAACATTGTGTAAGATGGAAGAATTCAGTCAATCAATGTTTGGTTTTCTCTAATGAATTTATGGATGTCTTGTCAACAGCCTGAGTTTTAAAAAGATATTTCTATTTTGTTTAGAAAATGTTAAGTGTCATTGCAGTAATTTATTTATAATTTGGAACATGTCCCAAAAGTCTGACTTTTATTAAATTAACCTGCCTTTCTTTAGCCACCTGCTGTCATTGTAATACTGAAATTAGTATTTTCTGTTATCAGATAAGACATTTAAAATTCTGAAACTTTGTATCCTTAAAGACAAAAGAGATGGCTATGAACTTGAAGGTTTACTTATTTAAACTTTCACTTTTTCCCTTGAAATCAGAAATAGTATACCTCTACTTTCAACCTGAAAATGGGAAGAGCTGTGGTTTAAAAGTGAGATATTTAGCTTAAGCTATGGAAAATAACTGAATCTGTCTCCATTAATGTCAGTTTTAGAAACCATATGACAAGATGTAACATTTCTGCAATGCTTAGGTTAGGATTCATACAGCTTTGTGATATGTAGGGAACAGGAAAGTCATTCTTTGGTGGAATTACCAGGTTTATCTTCCAACACATGATCTTCCAACATATATGCTACTTATGAGTAATGCCAGAATGAACCAGAGAGGCTCTGGCAATGGCAAAGTGCCCTTAATAAAAAGAAAGAAGATCCTTCAGGTAGATGGCCAGTTTAAAAATAAAAATGAGCTTACGGCCCTCATTCAATCTCTCAGTAGGCAGGAACGAAACTTATTTCAGCCAGTAACTACCTGTGATGCATTTTTAGCATCTTGCATGGTGAATGAATGGATTTTATGTTTCTAATTGAATCAGAACTAGGTTCAAATAAACTCCCAACACTACTATCATCTCTTCAGAATCACTTGTCTGGAGTCTACCTGTCAGAATATTCTCCTCCTTTGCAAAAATACATAATAATCTCATTTAAAATCATAGAGTTCCATGACACGGAAAAAGCTGACACAGTTTCTTCTTGCTTGCTGTTGTAATCCTGCTCCTGAGTGATTGCTTATCTATGGAAACGTCACTGTTTTATATTACTAGATTTCTGAGCACTTCAATTTATTTTTGGATCAACCTTGGCAGATTGTGATTTATATATGCATTATTTCTAGCAGGATCAACTTTGAAGAAAAGAATAAGAAGGAGGAGAAGGTGGAGGAGGAAAAAAAAGTGACATCCCACCCATTGACTCCCACGTCTACTAATCAAGTATTAATACTTTACTTGACTTTGCTTAATAGAAGCATACTGCTTGGCTAAAAAGGAATGACACTGGGATATCTTGATGCCCATATACAACTCGGATTCTAAATACTATGTCTCACTGAAAAATTGATATCCTAATGTGTCATGCCTTAGGCATAACTGACCACTCATTTCCAGAAGAATCTATTTTTTAAGGCATTTGCTTTTTGTAGTTTTCATTGTATACTCATCCAGAGAGTAGGTTTCCAGAAAATTCAAATATTCCAATAATTCTCGAACTCAGTGTTGAAATAAAATAATAGAAACTCAAGTGTAACCACCCGTCAGTTGAGTGCTCACTGTTGATTTCCCCTGCCTCGGCATCCCTCATTTCAGTAGATAAATTAGAGAGTTCTTAAAAATGGTCACAGTAAATATGACTTGCAGCAAATGGTATAAATAGTTAAAAATACATGTCATTAAATAGGTAAATTTGGTCACTCAACATAAACTGGAAAATAATCCTAAAATGATGAAATATTAAAGAGAATAGCAATCATCATAGACTGCATGAGATGCATTGAGAATGACTTATTAATGGATCAGAAGGCAGTGAAAGCTTCACTTGGCGAATGCTAATCTCTGTGGGAGTAAATCCTGAGATGGAAGAGACAAATTTTGGAGAAAGAAGCAGGAATGAAATATGAAAAAATGTAAATGTAGTGTCTTAGTCCATTTTGTGCTGTTCTAACAAAATACTTGAGACTGGGTAATTCAGAAAGAACAGAAATTTATTTCTAATATTTCTGGAGACTGGGAAGTTCAAGGTCAAAGGACTGCATCTGGCCTGGGCCTTCTTACTGCATCATCCCACAAGAAAGGCGGAAAGGCAAGAGAGCATGTATATTTGCATATGTGATGATAGGGAAGGGACAGAACTCATCTTTTATCAGGAAACTCCTCCCATTATTAACTAGCCCATTCTTCTTCTTAAAATTATTTTTTATATTTATAGACTGCATTTTGATTCATTGTACCTAAATGGGGTACATCATTTTGTTTCTATGGATGAGCACGATGTAGATTCATACCATTCACCTAATCACACAAGTACATAGGTTACTGACGTCTGTCCCATTCTTGTTATAGTAGAGTTAATCTATTCATAAGGGGTTGGCCCTCATGATGGAATCACCTCTTAAAGACTTCAAAGGTCCCACTTTCCATCACTGTCACATTGGGAATTAAGTTTCTAACATCCAACTTTCGTGTTTTGTTGGACACAAACTATCGCATCCATAGGAAGAGTGCCAGCAGTTGAAATGAGGAATAAACAAAAAAAAAAAGGAGTAAACAAAATGCCGCCACTGTCAGAGGCCGAGAGTGAGGGAGGCAAAGCTGAGAATCAGCCAAAGAAAAATTTTAGTAACAAAAAGCAACTGATTCAACTTTGTAGTTTGTTTCCTGTTTGTTATTTTTATCCCCAAAGGCATATATGCTAGAAAACAACTCTGAAATCCAGTATATCATTTACTGCATTATTTTAAAAGGGGTAAAGGTAAATAATTTTAGACTGCCTATTTTATTATTTATTCTATTTCTCACAATATTACCTATGTTATATGATATTAAGTAAAAGTATTACAAAGTAAGAGAGCAGCATTCTAGGTAATGAATTAACTAGAGCTATTGAACTGAACTCTGTAAAATACATCTTTTTCTATGATGAAGGACTTCTGGCATTATATTAAAATCTTCCCCCAAATGGTCTAGCACAAAACTTGACATGGGAAGGAATTCTCTTACTGGTGGGAGGAAGCTTAGCCTTCACCCTTGAGTGAAACTTCAGTTTTCAGTTTAAACTGGAACAGAGAAATTGATTCATAGTACGAATCTGATGCTGCAGCCCATAGCCACCTTCTGTGGGCTCCAGGTTGATTCATCAGATGACAAGTTCTTTGAATGACCAATTGGTCAAATTGATAGATGTATTTATTTACTAAAAACTAGCCTATTTTTGGCTCTTTGGAAAATATATAGCAGTCCTGCAGATGGATGTGAAGGGAGCCAGGACTCCAGGGTCCTGAGGCCTGCAGTTTTTCTCTGTTCTACAATCTTCCCCTCTGTGGGATCACAGGCCAGGTTATGCTAGTGCTCACTGCTGATTCTCCTGACCGTGGCCTCTCTCGTTTCAGGAGATAAAGCAGAGAGCTCTTACAATATTCTCATTAAATATAACATGTTGCTATAAATAGTTTAAAATACATTTTATTAAATAGGTAAATTCAGTCACTTGACATAAGACTGGAAAATAATGCTAAAACTTAAGAAATATTAAAATAAAAAATTGCTCTAAAATATTAGAAAGATTAATATCAATTGTTAAACTTTCAAATTAGAATTTTGGTAACATTCATAAGAAGATAATAATCATAGAATATGTTCAAGAGGCACATGTGGGGAAAAAGGCACACTCATACATTGCTGGTAGGACTGTAAATTGGTGCAACCACTCTGGAAAGCAGTGTGGATATTCCTCGGGAAACTTGGGTTGGAACCGCCATTTGACCCAATTATCCCACTCCTTGGTATATATCCAAAGGTCTTAAAATCAGCATACTACAGTGATGCAGCCACATCAATGTTTGTAGCAGCACAAAGCATAATAGCTAAGCTATAGAACCAACCTAGGTGCCCTTTGACAGATGAATGGATAAAGAAATTGTGGTTATATATACACAATGGAGTATTACTTGGGCATAAAGAAGAAGGACTTTATAACGTTTGCCAGCAAATGATGAATCTAGAGACTATCATGCTAAGTGAAATAAGCTGGTCCTCAAAGCCAAAGGTTGAATGTTTTCTCTGATATGTGGAAGTCAACACAAAATAAGGGGGGATTGTGAGAGGAAGAATTGAAGTTCAATAGATTAGACAATGGGGAATGGAGGGAAGAAAAGGTGGTTAGGAAAAGGAAAGACAGTGGAATGAATCTGACACAAGTTTATCATGTACTTATAAGAAAACAATACAGCGAATCCCACCATCATGTAAATCCACAAGAATGTGATCCTAACTAGAGTAATATATATTCCATGCTTGTATAATTATATCAGAATGGATTCTACTGTTATGAATAACTAAAAAGAACAGTAAAAAAGGCCACTTGTTATCAGATTAAACAAAGAGGTGGCTATACTGGAAAAAAATATATTCAAGTATAATAAAGCAATAATCACACACACAAGAACATATTAATGAGAATCATCAATTCTATGATTTTAGCTCTTGAAATACCCCAAATTCTCTAAACTTAAGAAAAATATTCAACATATTAGTAAGGAATGCATGGATAAGAAAATGTATCCATATTAATCAAGTATATTAAATAAGATTATTTCTTAAAATAAGCTTTTAGTGAACCTTAAATTTGGTGAATTCTATACATTGGTCATTTGGCAAAATTATTGTTTTTTTTAAATTTAATTTTGATTCATTGAACACAAATGGAGTACAGCTATTGTTTCTCTGGTTGTACACAAAGTAGAGTCACACCATCTGTGCATTCATACATGTACACAAGGCAATGATGTCTGTCACACATTCTGTTATTATTACCCCCCCATCCTGACCCCACCCCTCCCTTCCCTCTATGCTATCTGTCCTTCCTCCATTCTTGCCACCCTTCCACCCCTCATTATGCATCATCATTCACTTATCAGAGAGAACATTTGGCCTTTGGATTTTGGGGATTGACTAATCTCACTTAACATAAGAGTCTCCAACATCATCCATTTGCCTGCAAATGCCATAAACGTATGCTTCTTTATGGCTGAATAATATTCCATTGTGTATATGTACCACAGTTTCTTTTTTTTTTTTTAATATTTTTTTTATTGAACACAAATGGAGTACAGCTATAGTTTCACTGGTTGTACACAAAGTAGAGGCACACCATCTGTGCGTTCATGCATTTACACAGGGCAATGGTATCTGTCACACACTCTGTTATTCATTTTACCCCCCACCCGCCCCCACCACTCCCTTCCCTCTATGCTAGCTATCTTTCCTCCATTCTTGCCATCTTTCCCCCCCACATTATGCATCATCATTCATTTATCAGAGAGACCATTCGGCTTTTGGATTTTTGGGATTGGCTGATCTCACTTAGCATAACAGTTTCCAACATCATCCATTTACCTACAAATGTCATAATTTTATTCTTCTTTATGGCTGAGTAATATTCCATTGTGTATATATACCACAGTTTCTTTATCCATTCATCTACTGAAGGGCATCTAGGTTGGTTCCACAATCTAGCTATTGTGAATTGAGCAGCTATGAACATTGATGTGGCTGCATCACTGAGGCAATCTGATTTTAAGTCCTTTGGGTATAGGGCAAGGAGTGGGATAGCCGGGTCAAATGGTGGATCCATTCCAAGCTTTCTAAGGAATCTCCACACTGCTTTCCAGAGTGGCTGCACCAACTTGCACTCCCACCAGCAATGTATGAGTGTACCCTTTTCCCCACATCCTCGCCAACACCTGTTAAGGGCTACTCTATGGGGTAAAGACAGTTCTTGGAAGAAGTTCAGTCCTGTAGAACAAGAAAAGAAATGCAGAACATGACAGAACCCCAGGCTTTCATTACTGAGCTCACAGAAATCAACAGCAGCAAAAATTAGTGAGAACATATGTAAAGGAACTGATCAGATAACCCATAAGCATTGGAATAGAAATGACTAACCAAATATACAAAAAGTTGTCAGGCCTTGCAAGTAATAAGGAAAGTCGGAAAGTCAGTGGCAAATGTTGGTTGTTGTTGTTTGTTTGTCTGTTTGTTTTGTTTTGTTCCAATACTAGGGATGTTCCCAGGGCATTCTATGGCTGAGCTACATCTCAGGCCTTCTTTTTTATGTTGAAACGAGATCTCATGAAGGTACTGAAGATGGCCTCAAATGTGATCCTCCTGACTCAGCCTCTGGAGTCACTAGGATTACGGGTGTGTGCCACTGCACCTGGCAAGTTTTAAAGAATAATAAGCCCAAACTTTTCATAACTATGAAAGAGATGGAAATAAAAGCTATGAATTTTTTTCTAAGTAAATTACAGAAATTTACATATTTATATATAACAACAAATTTATATATAAGGAAAACTAAATGAGTTAACTATTCAAAGACATTAGTAAAAGAACCAAAAAAGAAAAAAAGAAAAAGTAAGGAAAACAAGACAGGGGGGGAAAAAAAAACAACATAGAGGCCAAAATCAATGAATTAAAAGAATAGAAGAAGTAATGAATTAAGAGTTTATTGTTCTTAGAGAAATAAAGTAAACTGCTAGCAATTCTGGTTAAGAAATAAACATAGTAAACAAAACTACATAGTAGCAAGAATGAGCAAGGGGATGACACTATGAGAACACAGGCATTTAAAATGCACTAAGAATATAGTGTTCTCCACTGTAATGACAGATTTGAAAATCAGTATGAAACTGATGATTTTGTAGGAAAACAAAAATTAACAAAATTGATGCAAAATACTGAAAATCTGAGCAGAACAATAATTAAGAAAAAAAAGAGAGAAAGAGAGATAAAAGGAGCCAAGCTCAGATTTTTTTCAAATATTTATTTCAAAATGTTCCAGTGTTAAGGAAATCTGGTCCTAGGTCAACATGATGCAGATTCGGACCTATTTTCTCTTCTATTATGTGCAGGGTCTCTGGTCTAATTCCTAGGTCCTTGATCCACTTTGAGTTCAGTTTTGTACAGGGTGAGAGATATGGGTTTAGTTTCATTTTACTGCATATGAATTTCCAGTTTTCCCAGCACCATTTGTTGAAGAGGCTATCTTTTCTCCATTGTATGTTTTTGACTCCTTTGTCAAGAATGAGATACCTGTACTTATTTGGGTTTGTCTCTGTGTCCTCTATTCTGTACCATTGATCTACCTGTCTATTTTGGTACCAATACCATGCTGTTTTTGTCACTACTGCTCTGTAGTATAGTTGGAGGTCTGATATTGTGAAACCCCCTGCTTCGCTCTTCTTGCTAAGGATTGCTTTAGCAATTCTGGGTCTCTTATTCCTCCAAATGAATTTCATGATTGCTTGCTCTAATTCTATGAGGTCCAACATTTGGATTTTAATTGGAATTGCATCGAATTTGTATAGCCCTTTTGGTAGTATGGCCATTTTGTCTATAGTAATTCTGCCTATCCAAGAACATGGCTTTCCATCTTCTCAGACGTTCTTTAATTTCATTCTGTAGTGTTCTGTAGTTCTCATTGTAGAGGTCTTTCACTCTTTTGTTAGATTGATTCCCAAGTATTTTATTTTTCTAGAGGCTATTGTGAATGGTATAGTTTTCCTAATTTCTTTCTCAGAGGATGCATCACTTACGAATAAAAATGCATTAGATTTGTAAGCATTAATTTTATATCCTGCTAATCTACTGAATTTGTTTATGAATTCCAGAAGTTTTCTGGTGGAATTTTTAGGGTCTTCTAAATGGAGAATCATGTCGACAGCAAATAGGGATATTTGAGCTCTTCTTTTCCTATTCGTATTCCTCTAATTTCATTGGTCTGTCTAATTGCTCTGGCTAGAGTTTCAAGAACAATGTTGAATAGTAGTGGTGAAAGAGGGCATCCCTGCCTTGTTCCAGTTCTCAGGGGGAATGCTTTCAATTTTTCTCTATTTAGAATGATGCTAGCTGTGGGCTTAGCATAAATAGCCTTTACAATGTTAAGGAATGTCCCCACTATCCCTATTTTTTCTAGTGTTTTGAGCATGAAGGGATGCTGTATTTTATCAAATGCTTTCTCTGCGTCTATTGAAATAATCATGTGGTTCTTGACCTTAAGTCTGTTGATGTGGTGAATTACATTGATTGATTTCCGGATGTTGAACCAACCTTGCATCCCTGGGATGAAACCCACTTGATCATGGTGCACTATCTTTTTAATATGCTTTTGTATGCGATTTGCTAAAATTTTGTTAAGAATTTTTGCATCTATGTTCATTAGAGATATGGGTCTGAAATTTTCTTTCCTTGATGTGTCCTTCTCTGGTTTTGGTATCAGGGTGATATTAGCTTCATAGAATGAGTTTGGAAGGGTTCCCTCCTCCTCTATTTCATGAAATACTTTGAGGAGTATTGGAATGAGCTCTTCTTTGAAGGTCTTGTAGAACTCGGCTGTGAATCCATCTGGTCCCGGACTTTTCTTTGTTGGTAGGCTTTTGATGACTTCCTCTATTTCATTGCTTGAAATTGATCTATTTAAGTTGTGTATGTCCTCCAGATTCAGTTTGGGTGGCTCATATGCCTCTAGGAACCTGTTGATGTCTTCCAGGTTTTCTATTTTGTTGCAGCATAGATTTTCAAAATAGCTTCTAATTATGTTTTGTATTTCGATTGTGTCTGTTGTAATATTTCCATTTCCATCATGAATTTTAGTAATTTGGATTTTCTCTCTCCTTCTCTTCGTTAGTGTGGCTAAGGGTTTTTCAATTTTGTTTATTTTTTCAAAGAACCAACTTTTTGTTTTGTCAATTTTTTGAATTGTTCTTTTGTTTCAATTTTACTGATTTTAGCTCTGATTTTAATTATTTCCTTTCTTCTACTACTTTTGGTGATGATCTGTTCCTCTTTTTCCAGGGCTTTGAGCTGTAATATGAGGTCATTGATTTGTTGACTTTTCATTCTTTTATTAAATGCACTCCATGCAATGAATTTTCCTTTTAGCACTGCTTTCATATTATCCCAGAGATTCTGATATGTTGTATCCCTGTTCTCGTTGACCTCTAAGAATTTTTTTATTTCCCCCCTAATGTCTTCTGTTATCCATGCATCATTCAACAGCATATTATTTAATCTCCAGGTGTTGGAGTAGTTTCTGTTTTTAACTTTATTGTTGATTTCTAATTTCATTCCATTATGATCTGATAGAATACAAGGTAGTATCTCTATGTTTTTGTATTTGCTAAGAGTAGCTTTATGGCATAACATATGGTCTATTTTAAAAAAGGATCCATGAGCTGCTGAGAAGAAAGTGTATTTGCTTTTTGATGGATGGAATATTCTATATGTCTGTTAGGTCTAAATTAGTGATTGTGTCATTGAGTTCTATGGCTTCTTTGTTCAATTTTTGCTTGGAAGATCTGGCCAATGGTGAGAGAGGAGTGTTAAAGTCCCCCAGTATTATTGTGTTTTGGTCTATTTGGTTCTTGGAATTGAGAAGGATCTGATTGATGTACCTGGATGCGACATTGTTTGGTGCATAAATATTTATGATTTTTATGTCTTGGTGATTTATGCTTCCCTTAAGTAGTATGAAATGTCCTTCTTTATCCCTTCTGACTAACTTTGGCTTGAAGTCTGCTTTATCTGAAATGAGGATGGAAACTCCTGCTTTTTTACTAATTCCATGTGCATGATATGTTTTTTTTCCCCAACCTTTCACCTTTAGTCTGTGGGCTTGTTTTTCTATGAGATGTATCTCTTGAAGGCAGCATATTGGGTCTTTCTTTGTATTCCAATCTGCCAGTCTATGTCTTTTGATTGATGAGTTTAGACCATTTACATTTAGGGTTATTATTGAGATATAACTTGCATTCCCGGTCATTTTGACTTATTTTTGGATTTTAATCTTACTTGGTTTTTCCTTTAATTGGCTGTTCCTTTAGGGTAATTCCTCCCTTTGCTGACTTACATTGTTGTTTCTCATTTCTTCCCCTTGGAATATTTTGCTGAGTATTTTCTGTAGGGCAGGCTTTCTATTTGTGAATTCTTTTAGCTTGTGTTTACCATGGAAGGTTTTTATTGCATCTTCAATTCTGAAGGTAAGTTTTACTGGGCATAAAATTCTTGCTTGGCATCCATTTTCTTTCAATGCTTGGAATATGTTGTTCCAGGCCCTTCTTGCTTTAAGGTCTGGGCTGAGAAATCTGCTGATACTTGTACTGGTTTCCCCCTATATGTAATCATGTTTCTCTCTTGCAGCCTTTAAAATTATATCTTTGTTTTGTATGTTAGGTATTTTCATTATAATGTGCCTGGGCGTGAATCTGTTGTGATTTTGTGCATTTGGTGTCCTATAAGCCTCTTGAATTTGATTTTCCATTTCATTCATCATATTTGGGATATTTTCAGATATTATTTCATTGAACAGATATTCATTCATTTGGTTTGTGTCTCTGTGCCTTCCTCAATCCCAATAACTCTTAAATTTGTTCTTTTCATGATGTCCCATAACTCTTGGAGGTTCTGTTCATGGTTGAGTTTGTTTTCAAGATTAAAGATTTTGTCTTCGTTGGCTGAGGTTCTGTCTTCCAAGTGATTTAGCTTGTTGGTTAAGCTTTCTATTGAGATTTTAATTTGGTTTATTGTAACCTTAATTTCAAGAATTTCTGTTTTTTTTTTTTTCAGAATCTCTATCTCTTTATTGATATGATCTTTTGCTTCCTGCAGTTGCTCTTTTAGCATTGCCTGCATTTGCTCTCTTGACTCCTCGTTCACTTCTTGGATCATTTTAATTATGTACAACTCCCTTTCTGACAATGCTTCTGCCATGTTGTCACTGGGTAGTTTTGGTATAGTATCTGGGTTTGTTTGGGACATTTTCTTCCCATGTTTTCTCATGTTTCTAGTGTATCTTCCCCTCTAGTAGTGTGAAACCTAGGTATTGCAGTTTCCCCTTAAAGACTTACAGGGTTCCTGCCTGTTTTCAACACCTCCCCTTGAATTGAGAGATCAATATTGGCAGCACACCATATAAACAATATGTGTCCTTAATCTAAATCATCCCTATTAAGATATTAACAGTATTGTCTTAATAAACAGAGATGAGTTCTAATTATTATATACAGCATAACCAGTAGGTTTGCAATAAGGACTGCAAATCCTAATGTTGGACAGGGAGAATGAGGAGGGGTATTGGACAAAACACTAATGAGATAAGAAGTGAGTCTATAGATATACTATGTCATATGAATAGTGGAAGTGGAATTAAGAGAAATAGGTTGTTAGCATGAGAAAAAAGAGATTCTCCAAGGAAATGGATATATAAGAGAGAGATAGAGTGATAGGCATAATAATAAAAGAAGAAGGTTGGAATATAGTGGATATATTAGCAATAATCATAGTATTGCAATTAATTTAAAAAATGTTCTGTGATAAAAATATACCGTACAGTTCATACCTCTTATTTTTCAATGACCTGATGCTTGAGAGGTGCTTGATCAAGTGGTGACCTAAGAAGGGTGCTTCTACCTCCAGGTTGGGAATGATCAATGCTTCTGGGCAGAGGAGGACTGGTGTTGTTAGACGATCAGATGCAGCACAGGTGCTAGATCCCAGGCCAGGGTGTGGGACTGGGTACTAGACTAAGTTGGGGTGGGGGCGCAGAACTGTGCTCAGTGATGGAGACACTGGGCTTGATAACCCAGGCAGGCCTGAACTCTGCGCTGGGGGCTCAGGCAGTAGCAGGTGGTTGCTCTCTCCTGGGGACACTGTAAAATGGCACGGAAGGGCCTCAGATCCCTGCTGGGGCTGGGGACTCCAGCCTCCCCAGGCCAGAGCTCTCCAGGAGGCTGGAAGACCAGAGCTCCGCTCTGAGGATGCTGGAAGCTGCAGGTGATCACTCTCTCCTGGGGAAGTTGTAAAATGGCACCGCAGGGCCTAAGATCCCTGCTGAAGCTGGGGACTCCAGCTGCCCCAGGCTGGAGCTCTCCAGGAGCCGCCGCAAAAAACACAAAATGATTCCTAAGTGAATTATGTTTTCATGAATGGATTTACTTAAATTTTTTTAAAGATGACACCATGTTTAAAAAAGCTGAAATAATTGCCAACATTTAAAGTCAAGAAATTTCCCAAAAAGCTCTGAATTTATACTATCTCTGGAAGATTCAAAAGGTTTCTAACATAGCCTATATTTCCATATAGCAACATTTGAAGAACTTGAGCAGTGGGCACTACCTTTGGGAAGGCCTGTGGTGGGCTGACCACATGGCTGGTATGCTTGGGACAGTCCTGACTTTTACCAGTTTTCCTGGTATGATTATTAATTATGCCCACTTTCACTCTCACAAGTGTCTGCCTTGAAATACATGATCACTCTAGTTAGTCACTCTAGTTAGTCACTAAAATACATGGTCACTCTAGTTAGTGTTCTCCAGTTCACTCTCATTCACAGAACACCCTTTAATCTTAAAATTGGAACACTACACATATCCTCTGCTTGGACTTTGCAAGCTTTTGAGTGTGTTGTTTGTGATCTAGAATCCCATGTCTAGTTCACATATTTAGAAATACACAACTAATTCTTCCTCAGTGATGGATAAAGAGGCTTTGCTGCATTTCCACCTTTAGTTTTGCCTTCTGTTTGCTTCTTCCTACACAATGTGGTCTTAACTAAAGATTCCTTGCAATGTCATCTGTTTTCTTCATTATGGATCTTCACTGTATGATACATGATCTTTCATACTATGTGAACACTCTCATTATTTATCTTTCAGCCAGGGTTCTACCAATTTCATGTAATATCTTCTTACTGATATAGCTGAGTAGTAATGAATCACATAATACCACAGACTCCAAACCAGCTAAATTAACTTATAACCCCCTTGCTGGCACCTGCTTCCTTCCGGGTTTGAGCTAGTCATTGAACATATGGAGATGAAAGACACCAGGCCACTCATGTTGTTAAGAGTTTTAGGTCTCTTACACAATAGTCAATCTTGACTTTTCTCTTATTTTCTCTCTCTGTGTATTTTCTCATCCTGTCATGTTTCTCATGAAGATGGTACCCAATTGCCAAATGGGTGTGTGTGTACATGGGCACATGCGTATGTATTCATATATGTATGTTGGGTGGCAAAGGGAAGATTTGAGCAAAGATAGTCTACATCAATGCTGATATTTTTATATGAAAAATAGAGATATTAAAGGGCTAGGCTACTTGCTATTTCAGATAAGGTCTCAGAGAGTGGCTGATTATTGGGGTTTGGGATGGAATGGTGGTGGTTATGGTAATCTTAATTTAGTTTGGTTGTAGAAAATGTGATTGCATCAATTTAACCACGGCCAACTGTCTCCTCAAGGGTGACCAGCATCCCTGTAGAGCCTAAACTATAATACAATATCCCAAATCTTATTCAATTTCTACAATGATATATTCTTGCTCTTTCTTCCAGTAGGATATTATTGAGATGACATTACCATATAAATTAAAAGGATCTGCCTATTCTAAATCTGACTGATACCTTCCATTTAACCACAGGCAGTTGTACTTCCTTCAGTCTCCCTGGATGAGAGCCTGAGCTCTTAGAAGGCTGTCATATGTGGAGGTGTTTGGGCTCAGATGACCTCAAGCATTCAAATTTCCATGGACCACTTATAAATATTCTATTTTGGATGAGTCTACTGACTCGTCCACTTCACTGGGAATCGTAGTCTCTGGATTGCCTAACTCACATTACAATGGCATTCCTTTTGTATTTGGTAGGTGACTGTCAATTCCAGAAACATGACTACTCAGCATCCTAGAGGCAATAACCTTGATGTGTTGGTGTTACCAATGAATTTTAAAATAATATGCTTGTGAAAAGCCTGAAGCAAACTGTCCAAGTCTCTAAGAGATTGGTTGATAAGAATGAATGCTGTGCATATTGGGATTGGGGGAGAGGATGATGTGTACTTTATGTCAAGGGCTATAATTACCAAGAAAACCAAAATGAAAAACATTCATATCTGGTAGTTATACCTGCTCCTCTGTTGGAAAGTCCATAGTGGTATAGCCAGCAGTTACTAGGAACTTTCTCAAGGAGCACTGTCAGGTCAATCATCAAATGATACTAAGTAGGTATGCCTATTTCAGTCAAGAACATGAAATACATAGTACCAATGTTAGGTGGAAAATACTAACAAATTCCTAATTTCAATTTCTTGTTGCTTGTCTGTTTTAGGACCCATAAAGAATTTGTTGCCACTTTGGTTCAGACAATTAGGATTGGTGCAATAAAGTTATAGTTAATGGTTTGATAGTACCTGAATCTTCTATAAACAAATAATGAAGCCTGGTTTTGTAGCATTTGCCAATTTCCATAGGATAAATTCTTCCAGAATTTCTAATTTCTCCTTCAGTTTAAAAATCCTCCAAACATCCCAAATATATAACCATCTGTTCTTTCAAGACTGCATGAATATACCATTAGCAGTTTTTCTGTTAGGTCTGAAGGTATATCTAGTCTTCTATTGATCTTTTCATTGGACTCAAGACACATTAGTAAACCACCTCTTACAGAATGCTCTTTTGCAGATGGCTGTTTTCTGTTTATGCTGAATCTTATGCTTTGTTTGTAGCTAATGACCTTTATAAAAATCCCTTTTTTGAAGTGTGGGACAGAAGGATGCTTATTATCATCTCTTAATTTCACTCTCATTCCCACAGTTAGGAAAGTATGTGGGTAGAAACTAAGCCACTGGGACAATTTGTTGAAGAATATAAAAAGTAGGAAAAAGTAATAGATGAGCACACTGGGCAAAACATATTCAAGAAATAGTATGGGGAAAAGGGAAGGCAAAAAAAGAATGATAGAGACAGGTAAAAGGATGATGCGCCATATTGGTTGTTTGATTGCAAAGTGACAGCAATTGGGATTCACTTTGTCTTTCATACCCAATGTTTAATTGAGTTCAGGCAACTCTTACACAAAAGGAAGTCATGTCAACCTCATGGTATCAATTTTATGGAATCATTCCTTTCCACTTTGACTTCATTTCCAGAAAATGTTATTTACAAAT
This sequence comes from Glaucomys volans, assembly GCA_020662805.1. Classification (NCBI taxonomy): domain Eukaryota; kingdom Metazoa; phylum Chordata; class Mammalia; order Rodentia; family Sciuridae; genus Glaucomys; species Glaucomys volans. The sequence goes on from JAJEJO010049932.1 coordinate 451,700, forward strand.
GTTCTAGAGACAGTGCTACCTGCAAGCTAGGCACCCAATTCCTGTTACAATAGATTTATCCTAAGGATTTGTGCTTGGCATAAATCTAGAAATTACTTGTTTTTTTCTGACTGAATTCCTGGACTGGTAAAATGGAGTACTAGCAGCATTCTATACATTGAGACACAGAGACGGGAAAAACTCTTCGAGAACAGGATACTGTTGTAATGAGCTTGAGCCAGGAGGGAGGGTGGAAGCCTTGGTTGTCACAGGTGAGAAGGAATTCACAGTGCAGCATTGAGGCTGTTATATAACTCTGGTCATTCTTTGACATGATTTAGGTTCTGGAGATGAAAATATTAGGAGCTGCTTCACTAGGTTTCTTTTCAGAACACACTGGGATCCAAGAAGCGATACTAACAACTCTTGGTGTTACCTAATTGATATCACCTCCTCTAGAAATGGACTTCTGGGATCCTTTCCATGTGACTGGATTTCATCTTCAGAACTCAAAGTCACAGAATTGTGTCATTACAAACTGGACCAGGAATGCTTTCCAGAGTAAGAGGTCAAGTTCATTTCTACTATCTGTGCAAGTTTTCCCATCATTGTCAGTGACCTCTTGACTGGAAAGTTTGAATTTTGCTAAGAGCTATGAACAAGAAATAGCTTTAATTAAAGAAAAAGATAGTCAATAATTGGTGGTTTGACATTTATAAGACAATAATTCGGGTAAAATCATATTCCATGAGAGAAATGGAAAGTTCTCTTATGCTATTACCAGAATCTGAGAACAAAATTAATTTAACTTCAAATAAATCTTCACAAAGTTACAACAAACATACCGGGCAGCTTCTGAGTATCTCTCCAGACATCTAAACACTGTTGCTTGACGAAGATGGTTTCGGAAATAGGCTGGGTTTAGAACAATGCTCCTGTGAAAAGACATAAGAAATGCAAACATGATTAGGTTTTTAAAAGACAATTACCAGAAGTGTAGAGGAATGAAATCACATGCATTCAATCATTCAATTTTATATACTATTTTTAAAAAGACTAATGAATGAAGCCTTTTCTTCCTGTAATTGCCAATTAAGACAAACAAGCATTGTTGAAAAGCAAATTGTGTCACATAAGCAACTTTATACTGCTGAATATCTTCTATAGATCTGATAATGACAAAGAATGTAAATCCAATCTATACTACATATAAGACATGCTATTTTATTTGATTATATTAATAAATCAGGTAAAACTCACAGGTTATTTATGCTAAGTCTACTTTTAATAAAAGAGGTTGTTGACTGCTGAATTTCAATGAGAAAAAATGAACCACAATTTGGGTGACATGCCCATCTGAATTTCATAATTAGGTTTTGTGTCTTACCCTTGCTAGATGATATAGTGGCATGAACTGGTGAGATCCTACCTCACTTTGGGGCCCCTCTTTTTCTTGACTGAAATTACAAGGCTTGTAGATAAGATGATCTGTCCATCCTTGCCTGCTGACTCTTCCATTATTTCCTGGAGTTCTGGAATCTCAGTCCAAATTCAGATGAGAAGATGGTCACTCAGCTGCCTTTTCCCCTTAGAAATAAACTGGTGAACATTTTCCTTTTTGTTTCCTTGAAAGACTATGATGGGTAGGGACTGTTCTAGACATTCCATATAATGATGTGAACTAGATAGATGCACTCTGTACCCCATCATTAGCTGGGAATAGTAAGTTGGTGAAAGTTTGGAATGTAGTTTCTATAATGCTTCTTGATGTGTGGTTCAGAATGTTACAGAAATGCTATACGATCACAAGTAACATTTTGTGAGTCTGTTATTATTGCAAGTGGATAATTACTTAGAATTGGTTCATTATTGAAGTAAGTTGTTCTTGTAATGTTTTTTTTTTTAAAGGTGCACAGAACTTTTTGATATTCAGATGGAAGCTATAAACCTCTGTCCAAAAAGATAGATGCAAAAGTTGCCCAACTTCAGGGAATTCATGTGACCCCTTCAGGGCCATTCATGAACTTTGGGTTAAAAAACATACAGACTAAAATAATTCCATTCTCACAAACATTGCTTATGAAAAGGCAAAAATGGAAAAAATCTATCGGGCTCATGAAGAATTGTAGAATTATATGGGAATGAGGTCGATTGATTATACAATTTATCTCACTTTAAAAACAAACGCAAACCAGAGAGTTTAAGGGCACTTTCTAAAATCATACATAATTAGTTGAAGAGTTATTATTTCAAGTTGTGTTTCCTTCTTTAGCCACAAAGGTCTGCATTATGCCTTACTGCATCTCATGTGATGAATTCCAAATTACAGGGGTCTGAGTTAATGAGGTTTTGCTGTACTGTCTGGCTAAGAATTTGTGAAAATTAGTACATTAATCTGCTAAGAATATAGGTCATTTTCTTTGGTGAGTTCTGACTAAACTATGGGAATTTTAAAATGATCACATGGTTCTTTTAATGTCAATGTAAAACTACAAATATCTACCACTGATACTTTCTATTTATTTAGAAAAAAGTATATTTAAAAACCATGTTTACATATTTTATCCCATGTGAAAATCTTATAAAAGCAGATGAACGTGGCTAAGATTAGTGTTCTGACCGGGGCCTGGGTTTCCTGATTCCAACCAAAATTTTTTCTTTCACATGAAAACTAATTCTCTCCTCTTACTTTACGGTCATTCATCCACTTTTGCATATTTAATAAGCATCTACAAATGGGATGGGACAAAGTCCTTAATGAATGGATATTTCCAGACTTGGGTATCTCTTGACACATAAGATAACATTCTGGTTTTGCTAAACTACTTTCCAAGATATTGCTGTGCCAAATAAGTTCTTTTGACAAAAATTGATTGGATTGGAGAAAAGAATGGAATGCCATGAACAGGAGGGGTAGAGAGGGAAAAGCTTTAAAAACAGGCATCAAAGTGACTGCGCATGTAGGTAGAGAAGTTTTTTTGTGGGTAGTAAGAATTGGTGTGGAAATAAGATTTTTTAGAGGATTAAAATTGGAAAAGAGTGATTGTAATTATGAGCTCTATTTGATGAAGAAATATAAGCATAGGACATGATTCCTATTATTAAAACTAGTTTTCTAACCATGATGCCACCTGACTGGAACCTTCATAAGAAGGACCCAAAGAAGACCCAGTCCCAGTCCACCTTGAAGGTGAAGTTAGAAAATAATAATTAGAAGCTTTTAAAGAAGTGTAACATCTGGCAATCTATTATTTTTTATTCTCTTACAATTATTGCACTATTCACTGTGTGTTTATTATATGACCCTGTTAGATATTTGGCAAGCAAATGCTAGTGGTGATTGTACAACCTAGTTTTTAACACTTTTATCATCATATTGATGCTTTTAAAAATGGAATATCCTTTTTAAAGATATACTTTGTGTTGTATGCAACTTGTAGAGGAAATGATGATTTGTCCTTTAAAAAGTTCCTAATCATTTGTCATTTGAGGAGATGCAGGAGGCCATCCATGATCAACATGGACAATCTTGCTGGGGCTACATAAAAAAAAAAAAACAAAAAAACAAAACTCTAATTGTAATCAGAGAGAGGTCTCTGTGCTGATTAGTTTGATTTTATCATAGAGGAAATAAATCTGATTTAGCTATGCTGATAGGGCTTTTGGTCAAAAACAAAAACCATGTTAGGGAGAATGGCTAAATTATAGAAGTCATTGAATTTTTGTCAGAGGAATGGAGTGTGTTAGTAACAGACAAATCATTGCTCACTCAGTTGATTAGACCCATTCTAAGAGAATGGAATTGTGTAAAATAATAAATTTTGTAAGAGATAAAGGTTTATTTTTAAAATCAATTTCTAGTGTATGATATAATTTTTTGCTTTTTATGATTTCTATGTGTGGATTCTTTAAATTTTATCTTCATACTACAGTTCACATAATTTGATGTGTGGATGTGTGCTTGTTTTATTAAGTTCTAAGTTTGTAAAACAGTGATGTTAGTAAGTCTATTAAGGTAATTTTCCCAGGTTTCCCAACTCACTTGCCAAATAATTTTACCCTTCTTTCAGTGAAATCATGTGCCACTTGCCACTTTTTTCTAATGCTGAATTCACATGCACACCTAAGTCTATGGCTGGACCTTGTATTCTATGCTTTCAATATGTCTATTTCTATTTCTCTGGCTGAAACTGTCTTTTTTTTTTTTTTTTAACTGAGGATTTAACCCAGGGGTGCTTAACCACATAGCAACATCCCCAGCCTTTTTTATTTTGAGACAGGGTCTCTTGAACGCTTGCTGAGGCTGGCTCTGAATATGTGATCCTCCTGGCTTGGCCTCCCCAGACGCTGGTATTATAGGCATGCACCACTGTGCTGGGCTAAAACAGTCTTGCTTTTAATTTACGGTGTATTTTATTTCTGGAAGGGAAAGAACTGTCTAATGTTCTCTTTGTGAAAAAACTTGCAAGCTAACATGGTATATTTATTCTTCCTCACAAAGTTTATAACCTGTTTTTTTAAATAACTGAGACATTATTTGGTGTTTTTTAAAAATTGATGCTAAGCTAAAGATCTTAGATTAAATAGGAAGAATAAATATTTTTATACTATTGTCTTCCAACCCAGGAATGTGACATTTTTCTTTACTTTACTTATTCTTCAATGTCTCCCAGTAATGTTTTAACCATTGACCTTTTAAAAGTAGAAAAATTTCTAATTTATTGTTAATTCTTAAGTTTTAAAGTTATACATGAGAATGTATGTCTATATAGACATATATATGTACATATGTAATATATCAACATATGTACCACCACTCAAGGAATTATCAAAATCTGTACCAAAGAGTTTTTTAGACATGTAAAATCTTGATTCTTAAACCTACTGAATCTACGTTTTAAAAGATCTTTAAGTGATCTGTAGGCACACTGAAGTTTGAGAACAACTATATATATGCATAATAAGAATGGAATTTATTCCATTATATTTCCTGACTTATTTGTGTTCTAATTACTTATCCATGACAATAGAATGCATTTTTGCATTTGATAAATCACACAGAAATGGAGTATATTTCCTGACTTTTTACTAATGGTATTTAGATTTCTATGTTAACGTATTTAGCTTATATTGATGTAACTTAATATCCCAATCACTTAGTTTTATTCACATTATCTGCAAATCCTTATGTTTGGTTACTGCTTTTCAATATTCATAGTTATTTTTCTTTTCATACTGCATAGGTTATATATTTTTAACAGGATTTAAATAAATAGGATATCTAGGAGTGCTTCAGTATTTCAATATATCTATGATTGTAAATCAATTTGAGAAAAACAAATATCTTTCGATTATTATTTCAAAGAGTGGTTATCAGAAAAAAAATCTTTTTTTTTTCAAATGTCTTTGAATTTATCAAAATGATCTTGTGGACTTTGTCTTTTGATCTTTCATAGAAATGAATTAGACTGATGACTCATTCACAAAAAGCTTAAAAAGCAATAAGTGGAATATTAAAATCAATGAGTAAGGAAGTTAATAATAAAACCAATAAAACAAAGCCAATAAAACAACCAGCATGCAAGTAGTCTTCTTTTTATCATACCATGGTTCTTATCAAATGTTGTACTAAAATTGAACTGCCAAGTGTTTAGTCTTTATTGATATTTTTAGTCAAACAGATTTTAGATTTAGCTATAAATTCCATTGTTTTGTCTTTCAATATTCATTTCCACTTTTAGACAGTCATCCCTTGGTATCCCTGGAGAATTGGTTCCAAAATTTCTTTAGACACTAAAATCTGTGATGTTCAAAGCCTTGTATAAAATGCTGTTGTTTTTCCAAATAACCTATGAGCATTCTCCCATACTTCTTAAATAATAATACCTAATACAATATGAAATGTTAGGTAAAAAGTTTTGCTATACCTCATTGTTTAGGGAATAATGACCATAAAGGTCTGTGTATGTTCAGTACAGATGCAATTTTTCTCTTTATTATTTTCTATCTGAAGTTGGTTGAAGCCATGGATCTAGAACCCATGGAAATAGAGGGCCAATTGTACTTAACCTCTTTCATTGTCTTTGCAATTTATTTCTCTTATTTTCAGTATGTGAAAAATTTATGTTTTCTCCCTAAATAAAGCATTAAGAGCTTTGAATTTTATTTTACTGATTTTTAGCTTTGATCATATCTTTAAGAATGACAGAGTATATTTTATTCTGATTATAGTTTTTCTCTCTAGTCTTAATTACCTTTAATTATCTTATCCAGAATGTTGCATAAATGGAATCATGTAGTACTTAACTTTATGTGTAAAGTTTCTTTCACTGGCATAATGCTTTTGAGATTCATCCATATTCACATATATTAATAGTTTGCTCCCTTTATTGTTCCCTTTTAAATTATTTGTGTATGCCACAATTTGTTTAATCACTCACCAATTTATGAACATTCAGGTTTTTCTGTTGGTGGTCATTATGAATAAAGTGGCTGTAAATATTCATGTACCAGTCTTTTGATATAAGTTTAATTTGTCTTGGGAAAATATGTGAAGTGAGAATGTTGAGTCCTGTGGTAAGCACACTTAATTTGTAAGAAATTGCTAAGCCTCTTACTAAACTTATTTCAGGATTCTTCATTGCCACCAGCAGTGTTTGAGAATTCCAGTTGCTTGGCACCCTCACTAAAACTTGATATCATGAATGTGTCTCTAAACTACATCATGTGTGTTTGTTTATGGTGTGAAGTAAAGGTAAATGACATTTTATTTGGGCTATTAACCTACAGTTTTTCACTTTATTGTTTCTCTTTAATTTTGGAAGATTCTTGTCTATGATCACTGTCCCCCAATCACTTCCTTTTTCCTGCTGGAACTCTGCTTTGTCTCATGTTAGAGAGTGTTTTATGTTCCTGTCTGTTGGCACTAGAACACTTGTCATTACCTTTCCTGAGCACAAGAGAGGTTACTTTTTCTTTCCCAGGGTCAGAGGGCTTATGCTTTACCCTTCCTTCAGTGGCAGTGGAGGGAGGGGACTTTCCTATCCTTTCCCCAGAAACTTTTTTAACACCATGATGCACCCTGACATAATCACAAAAGCACAGAACACAACCTCTGCCTGCTTCCCTCTCTCTACTCCACTGATCCCTCTTCTATCCATTTACAGTTAATTTTTCTTAAATTAGTATCTTGTGGATACTCCCAATGCCAGGACCCACCATGCCACATTCATGCATGAAAATACAAGTTTGGGTCAGAATCATTCCACTGTTCTTCCCTTTCCCCGTCCCTTCTTCCTCTTCATCAACCTCTTCCTCTACTCTACTGATCTTTCCCTCTATTTTCATGAAATTCCCTCTCCATTTTTTCCTTTATTTCTCTTTTTTTCATACCTTCTCTCCCTTATTTTGTATTAACTTCCACATGTCAGAGAAAACATTCAATCTTTGACGTTTTGGGACTGGCTTATTTTACTTAGCATGATATTCTCCACTTTCCATCCATTTACTGGAAAATGCCAAAACTTCATTCTTCCTTGACTGAGTAATACTCCATTGTGCACATACACCACATTTTCATTGTTTGTTCATCTGTTCAAGTGCACCTAAGTTGACTCCATATCTTGGCTATTATGAATCATGCTAGTATAAATATTGATGTGGCTGTGTCACTGTAGTATGCTGATCTTAAATCAGCATACTTGGATATATACCAAGGAGTGGGAAACCTGGTAATTCCATTCTTAAGTTTTTAAGGAATCTCCATACTGCTTTCCAGAGTGGTTGCACTAATTTATAGTCCTATCAATGATGTATGAGTGTACCTTTTCCTCCACATCCTCACCAACATGTATTATTATTTGTATTCTTGATAATTGCCATTCTGACTACAGTGAAATGAAATTTCAGTATAATTTTTATTTCCATTTCCTTAATTGCTAGAGATGTTGAATATTTTTTCATATACTTGTTCACCATTTGTATTTCTTCCTTTGTCCATTTATCGATTTATTGATTGAATTATTTATTTATTTATTTATTTATTTATTTATTTATTTATTTATTTTTAGTTCCTTCTATATCCTGGATATTAATGCCCTATCTGAGGTGCAGGTGGCAAAGATCTCCCATTCTTTAGGCTCTTCCTTCATGTTCTTGTTTCCTTTGCTGTGAAGAAGTTTTTTAATGTGATGCCATCCCACTTATTATTTTTTTCATTATATTTTTGCACTTTAAGAGTCTTGTTGAGGAAAGTCTATTCCTGTTCCAACATGCTGTAGTGCTGGCCCTACATTTTCTCTAGCAGTAGCAGGGTTTCTGGTCTAATTTCTAGGTCTTCGATCCACTTTGAGTTTTGTGCAAGGTGAGATATAGGGGTTAAATTTCATTCTTCTACATCTGGATTTCCAGTTTTTCCGAAGCCACTTGTTTAAAAGGCTATTTTTTTTTCTCTCATGTATGTTTTTCACACCATTGTCTAGTATGAGATAACTGTATTTATGTGAGTTTGTCTCTGTGTCTTCTATTCTGCTCCATTAGTCTTCATGTCTGTTTGGGTGCCAGTACCATGTGATTTTTGTTACTATAGCTATATAATATAATTTGAGGTCTGGTATTGTGATGCCTCCTGCTCTATGCTTCTTGCTAAGGATTGCTTTGGCTATTCTGGGTCTCTAATTTTTCCAAATGAATTTAATGATTGCTTTTTATAGTTCTGTGAAGAATTTCATTGGAATTTTAAGAGGAATTGCATCAAATCTGCTTAACACTTTTGGTAGTATGGCCATTTTGACAATATTAATTCTGCCTATCCAGGAGCATGGGCGATCTTTCCATCTTCTAAGGTCTTCTTCAATTTTTTTCTTTAGTGTTCTGTAATTTTCATTGTAGAGATTTTTCATCTCTTTTGTTAGATTGATTTCCAAGTGTTTTTTTTGAGGCTATTATGAATGATGTAGTTTTCCTAATTTCTGTTTCAGAGAATTCGTTGCTGATGTATAGAAACATGTTTGATTTATGGGTATTGATTTTATATCCTGCTATTTTGCTTAATTCATTTATTAGTTCTAAAAGTTTTATGGTGGATTTTTTTGATCTTCTAAATATAGAATCATGTTGTTGGCAAATAGTGATAGTTTGAGTTCTTCTTTACCTATTCTCTATTTACCAAGAATTTTATTGAGAATTTTTGCATATATGTTCCTCAGGAATATTGGTCTGAAGTTTTCTTTCTTGATGTGTCTTTGTCTGGTTATGGTATCAGGGTGATATTAGTCTCATAGAATGAATTTGGAAGGGTTCTTCCCTCCTTTTCTATTTCATGGAATAATTTGAGGAGTATTGGTGTTCATTCTTCTTTGAACGTCTTGTAGAATTTGACTGAGAATCATCCGTCTGGTCCTGGGCTTTTCTTGGTTGGTAGGCTTTTGATGACTTCTTCTATTTCATTGCTTGAAATTGATCTGTTTATAATCATGTATAGCCTCCTGATTCAGTTTGGGTAGCTTATATGTCTCCAGAAATTTGTCAACGTCTTCAAGGTTTTCTATTTTATTAGAGTATAAATTTTCAAAATAGTTTATAATTATCTTCTGTGTTTCAGTCATGTCTGTTGTGATATTTCCTTTTTCATCATGTATTTTAGAAATTTGAATTTTCTCTCTTTCTCTTCATTAGCATGGCTAGGGGCTTATCAATTTTATTTATTTTTTTTCAAAGAACCAACTTTTTGTTTTGTCAATTTTTTCAATTGTTTCTTTTGTTTCAATTTCACTGATTTCAGCTCTGACTTTAATTATTTCCTGTCTTCTCCTGTTTTGGGTGTTGATTTGTTTCTATGGCTTTTAAATGTAATGTTAGGTCGTTTGTTAACTTTTTATTCTTTAAGTGAGCTCAATGCAGTAAACTTTCCTCTTAGTACTGCCTTCATAGTGTCCCAGAGATTTGATATGTTGTATCAGTATTCTCATTTACCTCTAAGTAATTTTTTTACTTCATTCCTGATTTCTTCTGCTATTCATTCATCTTTCAATAGTATATTATTTTGTCTCCATGTGTTAAAGTAGTTTCTATTCTTTATTTTATTACTGATTTCTAATTTAATTCCATTATGATCTGGTAGAATGCAGGGCATTATCTCCATTTTTTATATTTACTAAGAGTTGCTTTGTGGCATAAGATACAGTTCATTTTAGAGAAGGATCTGTGTGCTGTCAAGAAGAAAGTATATTCACTCATGGATGGATGAAATATTCTATATATGTCAGTTAAGTCTAAATTATTGATTGTATTATTTAGTTCTATAGTTTTTTTTAATTTAATTTTTGTTTGGAAGATTTGCCCAGTAGTGAGAGAGGTATGTTAAAATCACCCAGTATTTTTGTGTTGTGGTGTATTTGATTCTTGAAATTGAGAAGGATTTGATATATGTAGATGCTCTATTGGGGAATAGATATTTACAATTGTTATGTCTTGCTGATATATAATTCCCTTAAGTGGTATGAAATGTCCTTCTTTGTCCCTTTTGATTAACTTTGACTTTAAGTCCACTTTTTCTGAAATGAGAATGGAAACCCAGGCTTGTTTACCCAATCAATATGATTGATGTGTTTTTTTCCCATCCTTTCAACTTTAGTCTGTGGATGTCTTTGCATATGAGGTGAATCTCTTGGAGATAACATGTTGTTGGGTCTTGTTTTTAATCCAGTCTGCCAGTCTATGTCTTTTGCTTGATGAGTTTAGGTGGTTAACATTCAAAGTTATTTGAATGTGAGATATGAGATATGATTTGTATTCCTGGTCATTTTGGTTTATTTCTTGTTTTTAATTTGACTTAGTTTCTCCTTTGATTGACTATTTCTTTAGTGTAGTTCCACCCTTACTGGTTTTCACTTTTTTTTTTTCATTTCATCCTCATGGAATATTTTGTTGAGAATGTTCTGTAGTGCAGGCTATCTAGTTGTGCATTTTGACTTTTTTTTTAATCATGGAAAGTTTTTATTTCATTTCAAGTCTGAAACTTTACTGGGTATAAAATTCTTGGTTGCATCCATTTTCTTTCAAAGCTTGAAATATACTATTTCAGGACCTCCTAGCTTTGAGGGTCTGGATGAAAAATCAGTTGAGATCCAAATTGATTTTCCCCTATATATTTTTTTTCTCATGGCCTTTAAGATTTTATCCTTATTTTGTATTTTAGTCATTCTCATTATATGTCTTCATGTGGGTCTGCTCTAATTTTGTGCATTTGGGGTCCCATAATCCTCTTACACTGATTTTCCATTTCATTCCTTAGGTTTGGGAAATTTTCTGATACTATGTTATTGAAAGATTGTGCATTCCTTTGGTTTGTATCTCTCTTCCTTCATCTAGCCCAATAACTCTTAAGTTTAGTTATTTCATGTTATCCGTTTATTCTTGGAAATTCTGTTCATGGATTATTACCATCTTCTCTGCATTGGTCAACTTTATTTTCAAGATTATATATTTTGCCTTCATTGCCTGATTCTGTCTTCCAAGTGGTCTTGTCTGTTGGTGATACTTTCCATTGAATTTATAATTTGGTTTATTGGTTCCTTCATTTTGAGGATTTATGCTTGGTTTTTTTATTGCAGTGATCTTTCACTTCCTGTGTTTTCTTTTGATTTCACTCTTATACCTTCCTTTCCTTCGATGATCAGTTTAACTATGTGTATTCTAAACTCCTCTCAGACATTTCTTCTACTGTGTTGTCAGAGGATTGTTACTGGAGCATCTTGATTTGTTTGGGATGCTTTGTTCCCTTGTTTTTTCATGTTGTGTGTGTTTTCCCATCTAGCAGTATGGATCTGAGGCAGTATAATTTCTACTCTGTAGACTTACATTGTCCCTGAAGGTTTCCAGTACCTTGCTTTTAAAGGAGAGACCAGTATCAACAGTACCCAGTATAAACAATATATAGCCTTAAACCTACTAGCACCCACTAAGGCATCTACTGCTTTGTCAAAATAAACAGAAATGATGAGTCCAATCACTGTCTACAATATAAACAGAAAATTTGCTAAAATGATTTACAATTTCAAATGGTGGACAATGAGAGAACAGAAATAGTGTAGGATGTGATGCTCATGAGTGAGGAAGAGAGAAGCTAGAAGTAGAATTCCACAGGAAGAGTGAAAGAGGAACTGACAGAGATTGCCTGTTGTTTGGACAAAGGGTAGAAAGAGAATCCAGGAAACCAGACAAGTGAAAGGAAGAATACATACAAAGAAAAAAATTAAAAATATAAGAATAAAACAAAACTACAAAACACTATTCATATATCACTGTCCTCCACAAACTGATGCATAAAAAATGCCTTGCTCCAAATACGGTAAGAATTTAGAGAATAACAAAATAAAATAAAATAAATCTCAATGGAAAATTGAGCGCCTCTGTCAGCATTCAAAAATTTCTCAGCCCTGTTTCTGACTTCTCATGGGATTGCCAGGCCCTCCCAGACCCAGTCACTATCCCATGGTTCTGGGCTGTAGATACCCTAGGCTCAGCCAAACTGTAGTCCCAAGATCTCAATGTTGCTCCAGTTTGCAGAGAGACCATCAGGGATATGCTTGCACAGAGGAGTGACCCTGAGAAGCAGCAGCAAGTTGGTAGCCACCAGCACTCCCAGAAGGAAGACTCCAGGTGCAGCCAAACCTATAGGCTCCCTGACACTGGACCTCCAGGTCCTGACCAGAGTCCCTAGACAGAGATGGCTGTGCCCCAAGATGGCAGTGGTGGCAACCTTGACTGGCCCCTGGTCCCCCAACCCCTAAGATGGATGTAGTTATGTGCAACCAAACCTGGAATCTGCCTGGCAGCAGATCTTTGGATGGTGGTGGCAGTGGTAGTGGCAGGGGTTGGTGGCAGTGGGTGGTGGGTCAGCGACAGCTGTAGTGGGACAGTGGCAGTGGTTGTGGTGGTGGCTGTGGCTGCAGGGGCAGCATTAGCCAGAGAGAAGACCTCCAGGTGGCAGCAGCAGTGTCAGTGGCAGTGGTGTAAGTGACAGCTGCACCCGGAGAAAAGGCCTCTGGGTGACAGCAGCAGCTTTGTTTCTCCTTTAATTGACAATTTTTCTATTGTAATTTTTCCCTAATATTCATTTATTCACAAAATATTTCATTGATTATGTTTTGTAGTGTGGGCTTTCTGGTTATGAATTCTTTCAGCTTCTGTTTACTTTGAAAGGTCTTTATTTTACCTTCAATTTTGAAGTTTAATTTTGCTATGTATATTCATCTTGGTTGGCATCCAGTTTCTCTCAGAGTTTGGTATGTTATTTCAAGCTCTCCTGGCTTTTAGGGTCTGGGTTGAGAAAACATTTGAAATGTGGATTAGTTTACCTCTAAATGTGATCAGCCCTTTTTCTCTTGCAGCTTTTAAAATTCTATCCTTATGTTTTATGTTAGGCATTTTTCTTATTAGTGTCTTGGAGTGGGGGTCTATTTTGATTTTGTATATTTGGGGTCTTATATTTGAATTTCCATCTAATTTTTAAGGTCTGAAAATTTTCTGATATTGAAAATATTGTGCATCCCTTTAGCTTATATTTCAGAGCCTTCATCTAGCTCATTGATTCTTAAATTCAGTCTCTTGCTGTTACCTCAGATTTTTAAAAATATTCTCTTCATGGTATCTTTACATCTTTATTTGTGTGTGCTTTGAAATTCTCTATTACAAAAGAGTCATAGCAGGTACCACCTGCCCAGAGACAAAGGACAAATGACCAGGTTCTGTTGACTATCTATGGTGAACTTTATTTTCAAAATTATATACTTTGTATTTGTGGCCTGGAATCTGTCTTCAGAGTAGTCTAATCTATTGGTGATGCTTTCCATTTAATATTTAATTTGGTTTATTGCGTCTTCATTTCCAGGATTTCCATTTAGTTGTTTTTCAGAATCTCTCTTTATTGAAATGATCTTTCACTTCCTGTATTTTCTCCCTATTTTCACTCTTTACATCTTCTTTTAGCTCATAGGACATTTTAACTGTGACTTTCCAGATTCTTTCTCTGACATTTTCTCCACTGTGGTGTCCATGGAGTCAGTTGTTAAACCATTATGGACTGTTGGGAGTGGTTTGCTCCCTTGCTTTTTCATATTTTTTTGTATGTCTATGTATCTGTTGGGATAGTTGTCACTTCCTTTAAACAAGGCTCTATTTTGTGATCTCTTTTCTCTTAAGAGCCCTGGATTGGGCAAATATCCAGATATTGATATTTTAAGTAAATGTGTAACCTCTGCTGATCCCAATATCAGCAACACATTGAGAGATGTCACTGAACCCTATTTACTATAATTACTTCATATCCAAGTCTCATATAATTCAACCTTATGAGAAACGAAAGCCTTGTCAATATTGTTCTCCACAGTTCCTCAAATCCAGTTATAAACTTGTAGTAGAGTTCTGGAATAGGTCAAAAAAGTAGTTATTAAATTTAGTAAGAATGCTATAACTTTAAATGTGGATGGGGGAGAAAAATAAGGCAAAAATAAGAGGGAGAAGAGAGACAGAAAGAGAGAAAAGATATAAAAGGAATAATTCACACCAACATAGAAAGGAGAAATGGATGGTAGTATCAGATAATGCAAGAGGATGAATAATTAGAGGAGCAAGCATAAACTAGAGCTAGGAACACAAAGAAAGGAAGATTAATTCCAATTGATTCTTTAAACCATTAGATGCAATACATTCAAATGAGTTGAAGACACAATGTTGGCTATTAAGGTAAAGACTGTTGATCAAGTTAAAGAGTTATTTATACAATCATGGTTTGGACTTCACTTGGGGTTAGATGTTTAGCAGATGTCCTTTGTTCTTTGGCTGTGGATCCCTCCAGAGTTTCTGGGGCACAGGAGCCAATTCCCTAGTTGCTATGGGCCTTCCACTATCCAGTTCTGGTTTGTCAGCTCAGGGCCCTGCAGCAGATTGTTCAGACAGTGCACTGTTGTGGCTTGGTTGTTTTTATTGCGTGCAGTTCAGGATCCCAGCTCTGGGGTGTCCCCATGATTATTCTGGTTCACCATGTACCTGCTCCCCTCTGCAGGATTCTTTTCATGATGGTGTAGATCCTGGAAGCTGTATGTGAACACAGAATCTCTAGTTGTGGATTTTCTGTGGGTGTTCTGTGGTGCAGAAGTATTTCCCTGGCTGACACTGCTCTCTGGTTACTGTAGTAGAGAGACTCGCTCAGGTGGTTCAACTGGGTTCTGGTTTCTAGTGCCCCAGGTTGTGAATGGTGGGCATTGATTCCATCTGTTGATTATGATGGATGCAAGGTCCAGCCAGTCTCCAAACTTATGCCCTTTCACTAGCCAGTTATGACAATGGTCAGGCTGGGAGCCAGATAAGGCTGAAAGCAGTCACTTCCCATTGCCTTGGATCAGGCAATTTTCTGCTTTAACTGACCTCTCTTCGGCTATTTGCTGATGCCTTCCACTTAAGTTTCCTGGGGTGTTCAGAGGACTTTTCCTAGAAGCCTTCTGCCATGGATGCCACCACCAGGTAATCTCTGTGTTGCTGAACCTTCAGGCAGCTTATTGACGTATGGCCCTGGGATTGAGGGGCCAGTACCTAGGCTTTCCACAATGCCTCCCCAACCATGTCAGTGGTTGGAGCTGGTACTGTCCTGATGGATCCACTTTCCTCTGTCTGGGTCAGATGGAAGCTGAACAGTGCTTTTTGCCCTTGCCTGGATCAAGGAGACTGAGCAGAGCGCTAGGATAGGTGTGCTTTCCCACACCAGTCTGCCCCACTCCCCTTGTTCATGGTGAGGGGGAGAGGGAGGGAGTTTCAGTGACCTTTAGCGAGTAGTGATTCCTCTAGAAGTTCTTTCTAACCAGGGAACTTCCCTCTGGTTTAATTTGCAGCTGTCTTAACATTTAAGGGATGACTAGTTGTCTGAGGTCCCCCCAGCTCAGCTTTTCACATTTGGTTTTAAGCTGTTTGCTCTGTGTTAGTAACACTCTTGTTCCTGTTTTGCTGTAAAATGTCTTCCTTTCCAAATGTTTTTAAATGAGTGAGCTGAGGAATGTTCTCTACTCCCTCTCTTTCTCTCTCTGTTGCCACTCCCCTCTTCTCTCACAGTGGTTTGGGTTGGCATTGGGGAACTTTACATTTACTTTCCACTCGGGAATGAATCTTCAAGTCTCTCTAGGTCTCAGACTTTGTAATATTCAGCCTTAAAGCATTTATTTCATCACCCACCTCTCAGTTCTGCTTTTCATCCTCTGCCTCCTTTTTGTGCTGTGAGATTAGGAATCACTGCCTAGCTCTCTCCTTGCCATCTTCAGGAACCCAATGGGTGTGGTTTGCTTCCACTTTCCCACCAGAAGCCATCAGTTCTGGATAGGGCTCCATGCATGAGAGAGCTTCCTATCACCTCCCAGGGGTTACAGCTTTAGCTTTATATGAGATCAGGGAATAGGAAAGTAATTTCTTATTTATGCAAAGAGGTCTAAGTCTCTTTACCTTGCTTGGTCATTAGCAAAGTAATAATTGATTCATCTTCCTGTAACCACAACCTTCTTCATCGCCTAATAAAGTGCTGAATTTAAAAAGAAAAAGAAATATTAAATCTAGAGGATGCCAGGAACATGAAAATATTTTTAATTTTAGCAAAGCATGATATCCTTGTGGAAAAAATGGTGACATTCATGCTGGATAATAGCATCATTCAGTAGACTGCAACTAGATGAAAAACTAATTAATATTATTGAAGTATAATCTGGGTTATAATGAAAGAAGGCATTGCCTTACCCCTTTCTGAGGACATTAATTCCATTAGTGACTAAGATTAAGCAGTAGAAAGGATGTCTATAAAATTTTCAGATGGCATAAATTTTACCCTACCAGGAATTAATACGATGACAGAAGCAAAATTCAAAATGATCTGGACTGGTTAAAAATAAAAAGCTTATGTTATGGATTTAAAAATATCAGATTTACAACTATAATCATGGCTTAGTTTGCTCATGTAGAGAAGTCTGAATATTTTAACTAACCACAAGCTAAATATGATATGACAATATGATAGAGCTACAAAAATTGTACATAGAATTTTATGTTAAATCAATAGAAGGTATTGTTCCCAAATAATAAGTGCTATTTTCTCTGAATTGTGGTTTAGCTGTGTATTCTCTTGGATTCATCAATAGTTCTGAACATATCTAAGAATCATCAACATATTGGAGCATGTCTAGAATGTCTAATTGGCTTGGAAAATAAAGTGTATGTAGAATATGGAACAAAATAAATGTTTAAATAATAAAGTAATATTAGGGATTCAGTAAGTACTTGCAAATACAAGGGACTTCATGTGGAAAACAGAATAATTAGTCTATGTAATACCAGATGACAGTAGGCAAATACCAGAGTTATGAAGTTGCAAATAGTTCAGTTCAACATAAGGAGGGACTTAATAACCAATGACGCAACAGGCTTTGAGAAGAGTTTCCTTTTATTGAAACATTTAAGTGATATTTAGAATGCCATCTGTCAGGACATGTAGAAGAAATTTTTCACTGAGTGGGAGATTAGGCTAAATGACTTTCAAGTATATTTAAAAAATTCCTTATAATACATTATTCAGCACTGTGAAGAGTCTCAGATTTTCCCTACTTGCAAGTATAGCAAGCTTTCCTGACATAGCTTCATCTTCCACTTACATGATGTCTTAGTCTAATAGAAGACATGAGCCCCCAGTACAGTAGCAGTACTCTCAGTATTGGTCTTTGTCTGAACACATGAAATATTTTATTTGGCTCATGATTCTGGAATCTTTCCCTGGGCCACATTCCTAGATGGTGATGCCAGGTGACACTGTCACATGTAGTAGGTTGCATCACAGGAAGGGAATCCTGAGTTTAGGGAATGTGACTCTTGTAATGGGCTGAAAACACACCTGTCTTTCATTCTCTAGAACTCTAACTCTAACCCTCTAGGGAAATACTATCTTCACATTCTAATATGGGCTGTAATTTTACTTGCCTTTTCTTTCAAGGCTATTTGTTACATAACCATCTTTGAAAAGATAGTCTGGAGCAAAGGCCAGTCAGTTTATTGGTCCAAGACATACAAAATGCAGGAGTTGCATGGTACATTGTCTCCCCACACAGACAACTTCTGCTTAGATGTGAAGTCTTAGTTATGTTCATATTATTAATAAAAAGAGTTTGTAACAAAAAAAGATATAGGGAAATGACAGGATGCTTAATATTGAAGGAAGAATGGTTATACTACTATTTATGCTCTTTCCCAGGAGAGGATTAAGGCAGTTGATAGACTACTTACAAGGTTAAATAAAAATTTAAAAAAAAAAGCTGCAGGGAACAACAACAACAAAATAGATACATTGGATGACATCAATGCTAAAATCTTTTGTACTTCAAAGGGCACTATAAACAGAGTAAAAAGGCAACCCATGGAATATATTCTGGGAGAATATATTTGCAAACTACATAGATGACAAAGTGTTAATATCCAGAATGTACAGGGAACTCAACTCCAATGAGTCAACAATAACAGAACAATCCAATTAAACTGGACAAAGGATTATTATAGATATTTTTCCAAAGAAGATATATGAGTGGCTAATAAGCACATGAAAAGTGCTCAACATTTCCAACCATTAGGGAAATTAAAATTAAAACCATAGATACTATCTCACATTAGAATAACTACTATGGAAAAAAGAAAATAACAAGTGTTGGCAAGGATGTGGAGAAACTGTGCTTATTTGTGAAAATGTACAGTGGTGCAACCTCTAAGGAAAGCAGTATGCGAGTTCTTTAATAAATTAAATATAGAATCACCATGTGCTCCAGCAATTCTACTGAGTCTTAAAAGAAATACCTGTATTTCATGTTTATCATAGCATTGTTCACAATAAATAGAAGGTGGAAGCAACCCAAGCATTCATTGACAGATGAATGGAGAAAGAAAAGGTGGCATATAGATAAAATGGAATGTTAGCCTCAAAAATCAAAACAGGTGATGTGACTTGGATGAATCTTCAGGACATTATATTAAGGGAAATAATCCACACACAAAAAGACAAATACTATATGATTCCACTTATATGATATCTTAGTCTACTTCTGCTGCTATAATAATACCAATGGTTAATTTATAAATAATATGTTTATTTGGCTCATGATTCTGGAGTCTGAAGTACAAGACTGGACAGTGGCATCTGGTGAGTTCTTCATGCTGTGTCATAACTTGGTATAAAAGGCATCACACGGGTGAGACAGAGATGGGGGAGGATGGAAAGGGGGCCACACTGAACTTTTTATCCAGAACCCACTCCTATGATAATTAACTCACTACTATCAAAAAGGCATTAATCCATTTGTGAGTGCAGCACGCTTATGAGCTAATCACACTCTTAACAGTGTTGCAATGGGAATTAAGTCCAAATACACAAACACTGGGTAACACTTTGAAGCCATAGCATATAAAAACTTAAAGTAGCCAAATTCATACAGATTGAAAGTAGAATGGTAGTTGCCAGGTGATAGAAGGAGGGGGAAATGGGGAGTTGTTTCATGGGAATGGCTTCTACCTTTGCATGAAGCAAAGATTTCTGGAGATTGGTTACACAACAGTGTGAATAAACATGACACTACTAAGATGAACTACTGAAGCCTGATGTGCTGACACAGGCCTGTAATTCCAGTGGCTTGGGAAGTTGAGGCAAGTTCAAAGTCAGCCTCAGCAACTTAGCAAGGCACTAAGCAACAAAGTGAGACCCTGTCTCAAAGTAGAAAGAGTTGGGGATGCAGCTCAGTGGTAGAAAGCCCCTGTGTCCAATCCTTAGTACCACAAAAAACTGAAAGTAAAATCAAACAAACAAAAAACAAAAAAAAAGTCTAAGATAGTTTTATGCTAAATATATTTTGCCACAGTTAAATGAAATAATTTAATGAGGAAATCAAGATTAAGAGTAGAGAAGTTAAGATGAAGCCTGGATGAGGCTAGTACACAAAATTCATGTCACAAGACCCTGAAAGTTTGGTTGAGATGGACCACACATTTTCTTTTGGATTTACTGGTAGCTAATGAGAGGAGGGAAATAAACTCCTTTAAACAAAAAATTTGCTCAATTCAAGTATTTCTTGTAGTATAATCAGAAAAATCAGTTTTTTCAAAGATGCCCTATAATGTAAAATTTGTGTTCTCATTGACAGATTTATAGAAAAATCAGAAAGTGTTCCACATTGTTTCTTCTTTGGTTCTTTTTCAACATGGGTTACTGGCGTGGTACCAAAACTCAATCTAGTAACCTAAGTTTCTGGGATAGGTGAAAGTAACTGGAATGAAAAGAAAACTACTCAATACTGCCACCACTACATAGGGATTCAGAGAAACAGTGATGTGTCTTATTTAGTTACTTGGTTTGGTGTAGAAGACTGACAATTGGAATTAAAAGCTAAAATGATGCGTAACAGTCCTCCACTTACTGCTAGGAATTAAGAAGTCCAGGTACTCAATTTAAATATCATCCACTGACAATCAAAGCAGAAAAGTAGAATGACCCAATTAAATTTACACGGTAGGAATGGAACTATTTTATAAGGTATCAGAGCATAAAATTAGAAATAAAAGCATGGGTTTTTCAAATAAGAAAACTGTAGCAGATCATCGTCAAATAAAGAATAGAGTTCTACAAAACAGTAGCACGAAAGTTAAGGCTATCTCTTCTGGGAAACAACCACTGGAATTCATTCTCAGTTACCTCTTGAGGTCTCATATGTTCATGGCACAGGAGAAGAAAATGAGTTTTGGATGGTAACTTGAGTATCATCTCATATCTGCACTCATAATTTCAATTAATTATACAACCAATTATGTACAAAAATATTAAACTATGAAATGATCTCAAATGAACTATAAAACTTTATTTCTTGACAGGACCAAAAGTTGATGATATAAATGCTTAAAAGAATTTGCCATATTGTCACAACACTGAATACTATTGTAGTCAGGAGGGAAATGACACGTTGTCTTTATAGATTTATTAAAGAATGATAAGGATCTATAAATATGTTTTAACTGTATAATTTGCATTTGAGTCAGTTTATTTAGAAAAATAGAATTAGGGTTAAAGGATTCAAATAAAAATTTTAATGACTCATCAATACTAAGAAACAGGAATCCTTAGAAGGCCATCTCCCGGGGCTTCAAGTCTTCATCTTAATGAGTATTGTTAGGGATCATCCATTAAATAGTCATCAAAAGTAAACATGGTACTCTATGGAATCTTTAGAAGTGTGCAGTGATATGCCTTCTTGACCAATAGAGAACATTTCTTTTGCTTTAAATTAGAATATTTTACTTGGTTAGTTACTTTTTTTTTTTTTTTTTTTTGGTTAGTTACTTTTTATCCAGGAAACTTTCCAATAATGGGAACAAATGCTCTCTAATATTATCACCTTTATATACATGGCACACAATGAATTCCTCGAACATAATGGGCACTTGATATTTATGGAATAAAAATGTTAATGAGGTGGTATAACAATACTCTTCCTTAGGAGCCACCACAGAACCTAATCTTATCTAAGATTCACCAGGGAGATCTACGTCTATTATGACGTGAACACATCAAGGACAATTTTCCACTGACTTTTGTGCCTATAGTCAATTTGAATGTCCAATTCACACAAATGCATAATATTTATCTTATGTAGATGTAAGGAATATACATAAGATATTGTAAGATATGTAAGATATATCTTATGTATAAATAGGAAGAAGGACATTTAATATAATAAAAGGATATAGAAGTAGAGATGGATGGGGCTTTTGAAAAAAATTTCCAATATAAAATTATTTTCCTTAATTTGAAGACCAGAAACAAAGCTGATATTTCTGTAGACCGTAATTGTGTCTGCTCATTTCCGCCCCCATCTGTCAAATGTCTAGATAAAGTAAACATGAAATGTATTCCCATTTATTTTTCATCTACATTGTAATCCAAAGACTATCCAGTAAAAGCTGTAAGTAAATCATTTGGTCAGTTCTCTCAACGAAATAGTTTTTAAGTAATACAGTATATCAACCTATCTTTTGACATTTTCATTTTTTGTTCTTGACATTTTCTCTTAAAAAATAATACAGTGTTGGCGCTATTATATTTTCTTCAGGGTCTGTGATACAAATACCAACTATCATCTCTCTTGTAGAAAAGCTATCTTGATTCAGAAACCAGAGATGCAGATGTAAGACTCTGTTCATTTGTCGGTGTAACTTGAGGGGGCAGAGGGTGGAGCTGTGTCGGTGGTGGTTCAGGAACAGCATGTCAAGTTTCCCATGTTTTTTCTATTCTCTGTGTTACTTGGGTGGGATGCATTTTAGAATGATTACTTTGAAAAGTACAATTAATAAATTCCCCTCTGTTCTAACCTACAAAAAATTACTTATGATTCATTCACAACAATTATTGGGTGTAAACCATGTTCCAGACATCGTATAGCTTCTAAAGAAAAGAGCCAAAAGGCTAAACACATACTTAAGCTGGTATTTTGAGTGCCTTATTGTATGGAAATGCTAAATGTCTGCCTGCATTCTATTACTTTTTATGCTTTGTTCAAATAGCAAATTATGCAAGAATCTCTGAGATAAATGGAAGTAAGTTATATTTGATTCCATGATATAATTTTTCTGGACCATAAGATGGAATACTTATTTTTTGGGAATCTGACATAGAAATGTTTGATTTTCAAATTTGGAGAATGAGAGGGATTTCTTAATAGAAAAAGAAAAACAATTTTTATATTATATATAAAATATATTTGTTCATGTTAATAGCATAATTTTTCGGTTTGTGGACTAATTAATCCAGATAAAATGTTTTACCTAATATAAAGTCATTTGTAAAAGAGAAAAATATTTAACTGTTATGCTTTATGAAACTTTAGGACTTCTGACAACATTCTTGATTTTTCTTGCTGCATTAGAAGATTTAATAAAATTGGACCTTAATGGACTTTGTATTCACATATATAATGCCCATTACAGTTGAACTCCTAGATGATATACTATTTTTTTTTTTTTTTTGGTCCTGGGGATTGAACCCTGGGGTACTCCACCACTGAGCCACATCCCCAGCCCTATTTTGTATTTTTTATTTAGAGACAGGGTCTCACTGAGTTTCTTAGGGCCTCTCGAAGTTGCTGAGGCTGGCTTTGAACTCATGATGCTCCTGCCTCAGCCTCCCGATTTGCTGGGATTATAGGTGTACGCCACAGTGCTAGGGACAGATGATATACTATTGCTTGAAAGTTTAAAGTCAAAATTTGAACTGGATATGAACTTTGATATAGGAAAAACATTCAATGTTGTATTCAATATTTAGTTATAGATCAAATTACCATTACTCAAAGTGATTCCAATTAGGGAAGTCTACTAATTGTTAATAATATAAATGAGAATTAATGATTTCTCTTTGAAACACATACTCCTTTCTTTATTGACAAAGATGATTAAATACCTTATTTTGACAGTCTCTCCTCTTTGGCTCAATGTATTGATTCTCAACCTGATGTGACTTATATCAAATAGAGTGTTCTCATACATTACTTTGAAAAGAATACTTTTTTCTGAATATCTTTAGAAGTGCTGCCATTTCTCTGAATAAGATAACAACAGCATATATTGTGCTATTTTGTTTAAAAATATATTAACAAACGAAAGGCTTGATCTCAAATAAAACTATTAACCTAACTGTAAAAAAAATCATAAAAATACATAACAGGGAATTAGCAAATAAAAGCTTAAATCAGTTACATTGTGTGATGCATACAAAGGAGATGTGAAAAATGAAAGGTCTGAAAAAGTGACTTACAATGATAGATAAGTATAAAACTTGAATGGGGCTAATCTGGAAAGAAATTAGAAAGTGGGTTTTAAAATTTCATTTTGAAATGGTCACACTTAGGGAAGAAAGATAGAAAATCTGAATTGGGAGAGTAGTCCAAAAGTGACTTGGTGATAGATGGAAAATTGATTTTAAAATCTGCCATGAAAATTTGCTTTGCTAAAGCAATAAATTAATCATGAAGGAAGCCGGGAGTGTATTAAAGAGTTGTTTATTAGTGATAGAATTTTTAACTTTGTGAAAAAATTCCTAATGCTTCAAGGTTGATGTTAAGCAAGCACGTGATGGAAACACTTTTACAAAGCACAATCATTGCAACTATTTTGAAGGAAGATGAGAAATCCAAAAGCTGGAAGGATACTGAGAATGCTCAGAACTAATATAATGGTTCTCAAAGTGTATCCTGCAGATTCTCAAGGTTTACTGGATATTGCTTAGAGGTTCATAACATTAAAACTACTTTTAAAATAATGTTACTATATTATTTTTCAATTTCACTGTGTTGACATTTGTACTGCTGTTGTAAATGCCAGAGTGGGTAAACTGTTGGCTGTTTTGCAGAAATCAAACCAGTGACACCAAACTGTTACATCAGCCATTGGGTGCATTCCTCACCACTAAGTGCACTCACCCCATCAATTTTTTAAAAAATAAATCAAAATCCTTGAGTAATATGTGGTATGATGAAATGGGAAATATGCATCAAGAACTTCTGCAAACCAAAATTCTGATGGATGTCCTGAGAAAAAGCACTTGTGCACTTATGGCATTGTTTACATTCGTGAGCTGACTTAGCCAGTGTTTCCAAGGAACATCGTGTTTTACTTGGAAGAACGACTAACAAACTATGATCATCAGACGTGGAATTTGGCAGACATTTTCTTGAAAATGAAGTAAGTGTGCCTGTCACTTAGAGGAACACAACTGACAGTATTTATTGCCAGTGACAAAAGTTTGAGCTTTCATGCAAAAATTATAATTTTGGAAAACTTACATCTGTCACTGTAAGTTTGACAGCCTCTCAATGCTTAAAGGATCTTCTGATGAGATGGGTGATATTAACAAATGTGATTTTTAATTTGCTCTTGCATAATGAAATGTGCCAATATTTGGAAATCTGCATAATATTTTCTGAATGACCAATAGGTGATATTACAAACTCACACATGTATAGGTAAACAACGCTCTCCCAGTGCAAAATGTCTCAATGCCTTTTAATGTTGCAGAGTACAAAAGTTGATTAATATACTTTAAGAAGTCACATTATAGTTAATCTTTAAGAAACTATCATTTGTCAAGTGTTGGTAAAATAGAGAAAGAAAATTTTAAGATTATTTACAAAGACCATTAAAATGATTTTTTCTTTTCTAATTATATACCTGTGTGAGACTGGATTTTGCTCATCTAATTTAACCATATTGCAATAGACTGAATGCAGAATCAGATATGAGAAATCAGCTGTGTGTCAGAGAATATTTGGACTTGCAAAAATGAAACAATGCTACCCTTCTTATGCATGCTTTAAAAACTTAACCATTTTTAATAAAATATGTGTCTATGCTAACATGTAACAGGTTTACTGTCAGTTTTAGAAGATAAATATATTTAATTTTATAGTATTAATTTTTGTATGGTAAATGTTTACAAAGATGACCCAATAAGCAAAAACTAAAAATAAAAAAATGTATTGAAAAACATCATGGGTGATAAGACCAAAGTTTAAGTTTGTTCTATGCAACTAAATGGTCGAAATTTGGAAGAAGGCTAAAACTTTAAGAATGAAAATGAAGAAGCAAATGGAACATACTTTTCTGATAATTTGTATTGTATTACAGCATCCTTTCACGATCTTTCCTAAGACCAAGAGGATACATGCATCTAACTTCTCAAAAATTTTTAAATTATTTTCTTTTCACAAATAACTAAGAACACATTTCTCAGAGCCTGTATGTGTTGACCAGTTTCCACCAGGGACACTTATAGGAAAAGGTAAGCTCATAGAAGCTCACCTTAAGCTAATGGAAGTAAAGTTTTATAGAAATCTAAGAAAACAAAAAGATCGAGGCGACATGTGCAGTGAAGTTACACAGTAGATTTCTTTCAGCTGTTAATCTCTCATTTTTAAAAAATATTTCTTTAGTTGTAGATGAACACAATGCCTTTATTTTATTTTTATGTGGTGCTGAAGATCGAACCCAGTGCTTCACACGTGTTAGGCAGTTGCTCCTCGACTGAGCTACAACCCCAGTCCATCTCTCATTCCTGAACACTCAAAAAACAACATTATTGTGAATTCAACTGTCTTTTGTGTCAGTCATATTTTCTAACAAAAGCTTAATGTCTAGTAATATCATAAAGTATTTATGTTCAAATTCAAAATTATTGTGCATAGGTGACCCAGGAAAAGCATACAATTTGCATTTTTTCCAGCGAGGAAGATTCTTCAGAAACGTGTACATCACATCTATAACCTGTGAGCACAGTTATGGGCAGTGCCACCAAGGAGACATGTCTTTTCAAACTAAAGGTATTAATCACTTAACATATGGCTGCTCCTCAGACTTCTATGAAAAATGATAAAAGATCACAATTCCAAGAGAGGATCAATATGAAGAATTTTTGCCATAGCAACAGATGAGGAAATGAGGGAGGGATTAGGGAATATAGCAGGAACACTAAAACCACAGAATTTTCAAAATGCTCATTGAAGCTAATACTCTGTTGTCAATAAAGTAAAATATCTATGGAATAATCATGGAAATATCCATTCATTAACTGTGTAAAGTCAAAGATAACTACATTTTCAGGTCATCAGGTCTTTGAAGGCAAACTTTTTAGTATAAGGACAAGTCAGGTGCACCTAATAAGAAAATTCTGGAAAAGAAGGAAATCTAACACAGGCTGGTAAGAGCTATAAAATGAATAAGGATTGTCATCTGAGCCACGTTCCATCTGAGTTTTCACAAGCTACCTTGTAACCTTATATGTGATAGCCTTTGGGGTGACTTCTCCATGCCACATGTCCCAGAAGAGACCCTTAGGATTGAGAGGGTGAGAAAACATCGAAGGGAGTTGCTTTGAGAACAAGACATAAACATTAGTTTTACAGTTTAGCTTAAGTGAGATGGATTCAGTGAGAATGAGCTTTAGTCCCTTGAAACTGTGTTGGTTAAATTTGGAAATGTAGGTAAGTCTTTCATTTTTGGACATCCAATAGGCACCTCTCCATGTTAATACATTTCCTCAGTTTTAATATCGGTCATTACCTATTTCAGCTTTTCACTACTTGCCTGGAAATCTTTTTGTGTGTCAAGCCAACAAATTAGAAGGCTAAAAACAAAAACGTTCCCATGGAGACCATCAAAAATACTTTCCTCTTTGTTGATGAGCATTAGATAGACTGACCACTCACTGAGCCAACCAGCACAAATGCGCTCATGAAAAGAAATTTGAGAATTGAAGTTCTTGGAAATATTCAGGTTGGATACCTAATAAGTTTGAACATAAAACACATGGTATGACTGCATGCATTGCATGCCTATAATCCCAGCAATTTGGGAGGCTGAGGCAAGAGGGTCACAAGTTCAAGACCAGCCTCAGTGACTTAGCAAATCCTCAGCAATTTAATGAGACCCTGTCTCAAAATTTTACAAAAGGGCTGGGGGAATAGCTTAGTGGTAAATCACCCCTGGGCTCAATCCCCAGAACCAAACAATCAAGACAAAACACACAGTGGGAACCTTAAAGCTAAGATTTGCACAAAATTTTCCATTTGTAAAACACTCGCACATCTCTAAAATCATTTCACCCTATTTACAAGAGTTGAGGAAGATGTCATCCTTATACATTGTTTAGATATGTGAAACTGAGACAAAGGGAAGTTAAGTGACTTGTGAAAGTCAAGGCTAGCCAGTGATACCGCAGGGATTTAAATCCAGGTTTTTGGGTGCTGAAGCCCATTTTTCTATATTACAATGAATCGTACACCTCCTCTTCCTTTCTTTATTTGTGATTGCAGAATTGATTCTTGACAACCTAAAACTTCTCTTCCCCATCAGGTGATCTTACAGGAAGATTAGGAAGTAGAAACAAACATCTCTCTTCTGTTCCTATTATTCACACCTACCCAGGCCACATTACTTACATGCTTTAAAATAGTGAAAATCAAAAGTATATGAATACTTTTAATACTCCAGTGAGAATTTACAGAGCAAGAGGTTTCAAAAAGGCTAAATGACTTCTTCAAAACATCAGAATAAATTTTAGAGCTGGTGTATTAGAAAGAGGGAAATGAATATAAAAGAATCATCTTAGAATAGCACATGAATAAACCCACCCACAGGAGTGTCTGTGCAGCCTCCTTGCCAGCTTCAAGGATCAAAACCAGCATCATCTCCTGAAGGCATGGAAACTGCATTAGCCTTCCCTGATTTGTTTTCCAAGGATCACATGAAAAATAAAAAGCAGGAAACTAACCAGTAATAACTAGCAGATTCACATCCTAAGAGAGACCCCCAAAGGCAGATGTATTGTTGCATTACAGTACCACCCGATTACGTTAATATACTGCTTTCTTATTTGTGAAACATTTTTAATATCCATGAGGAAATGCAAAAGAAAAATAAAGGTCAAATGGACACTGACTTCAGAGTTAAGGCTGGGTGAAATTTCTGGAAGAGAAAGAATGAAAGCTAGGATGAGAAATAAAACATCATGAAAATTATAAACTAAAATGCAGTCAACTTGAATATAAGGGTGGAAGATGAAATGTCTAGGTAAAGATTCACAGAAGGAATGTCAAAGTATAATGGTGGCAGGGTAGACGTATGTTCTAGGCAGTACTATTTTAATTAATCTATGGCAAGCTTTTTTGCAGCTTGGATGGGTTCAGGGATACTATTCCAGCTTCAGAGGCTGCTTATTGAAAACTTAAGAGAGGTCCAATCTATCTTCTTCTGTCTTTGTTATGTCTTAAGTTTTTTCTTTCTCAGCTGGGTGGGGTGGTGCATGCCTGCAGTCCCAGCACTAGGGAGGATCACAAGAACCCAGGAATTCAAGACCAGCCTGGGCAACATAGCTATGACTCCACATCAAAAAATTTGCCCTTCCACAGAAATTTCATGTTTTATATTCCTTTTGAATAGGAACTTGGAGTGTTTAAAATGATCTTAGTAATAGCATCTTTTTTATAGGTGGATTTATTTTCATTGGTATATAACAACAAGAGACATAGAGGTACCAGTGATCCATAGAACATTTTAATGTGCCTGGCACCTTGAAGAAGAAAAGCATCTAACTAGCAAAAAAGTCTAACCAGATATTTTAAAAATGACAATGCTACGATTTGCTTTCACTTTTCTCCAAACTTGCAAGTCCATACAAACATAAATACATGTATACACAGGTACACAAACATGCCTAGGGTGCTTGTATTTCATTTGATTGAAAGGAAAAATTGGTAATCTAAGTGTTATAGAAGGAAACAACTAAGAAGAAACAGGATTTCTTTTCTTCCATCTCCCACCCCCCCCTCCTTCTTTTCCAGGATTTTATTTAGGTTCACTTAAGATTGTGAAAATTATTTTATCTAATTCAATTGACCTGCTGAATTTCATAGTCAATTTTAAAGCTCTCAGGATAAAGAAAGAACATGGTACTTAAAGTGTCTCATTTCTTGAGATCTGCCAAGAAATTTGCAAAAGTTCTAATAGTTCTATTAACCAGTTTATTCAAAACTCATGAATATCTTATTACTTGAGTTAGTGTCATTGCTGAACATTTTAGTTATCCTAAAATTGTGGAGAATGGTATACCAAAATCTATATGTCATAGATGTTCACTTTATTGAGTTTTTTAGTCAGCTTTTTGTTGCTGTGACCAAAAGACCTGACAGGAACAATCCTAGAGGAGGAAAAGTTTATCTGGAGCTCATGTATCAGTCCACAGTCAACTCCATTCCTTGGGGCCAGAGGTGAGGCAGAACATCATGGAGGAAGTATGTGGAGGAAGAAAACAGCCCAGGATATGACAATCAGGAAGCAGAAAGAGACTAAGCTCACCTCATCAGGGACAAAATATAGACCCAGAGACACACTGGCAAGGATCTACCTCCTTCAGCTATCCCCTGCAGTTATCACCCCGCTAATCCATTCAATTGGATTAATACACTGATCAGGTTAAGGCTCTCAAATCTAATCATTTAACCTCTAGACTTTTTTTTCAGTGTCTCACACATGAGATTATGGGGGTACCTCATATCTAAACCATAACATTGAGTATCTGTTAGTTGCAGAAAAAAGTTTTAAAAATAAAATTTTCAACTATGAAAATGTAGAGTTTTTTTTTTTTTACTATGATTACCTTTGAAAATAATCTGTATCAGTTATTAGTGATGAAATTGAGATAAAATACAAACCTGATATCTGATTCAGGAATTGTTTAAAGCAATTCACTTGATTTAAATAGAAGAAAACCTGCAGCAAAGAAAAGTCACTGGTGAAAACCAATGCTAGTGTAGTGGTGAAGAAGGAATTTTAATCTGTCTTTGCTTGATGCATTTTCTTATATATTTACATATTGAGTTATTTAGATACATATTGTTTAATTTCCAAGTGCTTGGATGAATTTTCTACATATCTTACTGTTATTGATTACTAGTGTAATTCCACTGTGGTTAGAATAGGTTGGATAAAATTCTTAAACTTTTAAAATTTTATTGAGCCTCATTTATAACTCTGATAATATGCTGTGTCTTCAAACCTACTTTGATGGCATTAGAGCAAAATTTAACATAAAAATCTTTATGTCTGTTATATAGTGAATCTTTCTTTTTAACTTTTAGTCTCTGCTTCTTATATTGTTGAACCTTGAAGCTTAATACAGACTGACAGTTTCTGCCCGACTGGAATACAAGATCAATATGTGTATACTTAATGTAATTATTGGTATGATTTGGTTTAGCTCTCCATCTTGCTATTATTTTCTAGAGTCTATTTTTTGTTCCTTTTCTTCTTCTTTCCTGATTTTTCCAAATGTTATAATTATTGTAAAATAATATTTACATTTATTTTATATTTTGTATATTTATAAAATAAAAAAAAATTATAGTTTAAGTCCATTATTGGCTCCAGATATTAATATATTTTTAGGGGTTACTCTGGAGATTATAATATGCATCCTTAACTTATTGCAGCCTATTTAATATTGTATTGCCTCTGGAAACAACCTCAGTGTAGCAAAATTCTACCTCCCACAGGTCTTTGCAGTAATGAAGTCAAATATTTTAACCAACACATACAATTCTATTTTTAATTATTTTTAAATTAGATAATAAAATAAAATGCTTTTTCCTCTTTATAGACCCATCTGTAAATAAATTTTGAGAAGAAAATAAAACTAAATTATACTTTCTGGCATTCTTCATGCATTATTATAACAGCAAGAGTGATTCTATTGCCATTTCTATCAGCAAGAAATACATCTATTTTCATTCCGCAAATGCAGTTTGGCTTGAGGTTAGATTTTCAACTTTTACTTTTATTAAAATGTTTTATTTACTCCAATTTTTAAAATTTGTTCTTTTTAGATATACATGATAGTAGAGTGTATTTTTGACATGTTAGACATAGGTGGAGTATGAATGGAGTATAACTTATTCTAGTTAGGATCTCATTCTTGTGATAGTACACATTCTAATTTTTGATTAACAGTTTTGTTAAACATAGAATTCTGATTTTATATTTTTTTCTTTAAGCACTTTAAATTTGTTTTTATCATTGTTTTTTCCATTCATAGTTTCTGATTTAAAGTTACCTAATATTTGTATCAGTGTTCCCTTGTATATAATGTATTGTGTTATGTGAACTGGTTTTAATATTTTTGCTTCATCTTGGGATTTGAACAGTTAGATTAAAATGTTCCTAGATATGGTTCTCTCTGTATTTATCTTAACTAGGGCTCACTGTTTCTTGGAAAATTTCCAGAAATTATTTTTTATACTTCATTCTCTTTCTTCTCCCTCTGGGACTTCAATAACATGTATATTGTATTGTTTTCACTATACTTGAGGACAGATCACTGATGCATTGGCTAATTTTTAAAAATCTCTTTTTTTCTGTCTGTTCTTCATTTTGGGTAATTTCTATTGATTTGTCTCCATGTTCAATAACAACTCTTTAGCAATTTCCAATTTGATGTTATAGTAAACTAATAAGTATTTCTTTCATACATTGTAGTATCCTATGCTAAATCTCCATTTTGTTCTTGTCTGTGGTTTCCATTTTTTGGTTGAGATTCGTTTTTTAACTAACTGTGACCATTTTTATCTTAAAGTCTTTAAATATATTTTTATTTCATTTATTTGTTTTTATGTGATGCTGATGATCGAACCCAGTGCCTCACATGTGCTAGGCAAGCTCTCTTACCACTGAGCTACACTCCCATCCCTTAAACATATTTTTATAATTTTGTTGAAATCTTGTCACCAAGTCCAACTTCTGTGTCACCTTGAGATCTATTTCTATGGAATGATTATTTTCTTAAGTATTAGTCTCATTTTCTTACTTCTCTGCAGAAATAGTAATTTTAAATTTTATGCTGAATATTTTGGATGAAGCTTTGTAGGGAATCTGGATCATGGCATTTCCCTGAAAACATCTAAGGTTTTTACTTTGTTAGAAAATTGAAAGGCAGATACTCTTGTTCTTAACTTGCTCATGTTAGTTTTTGTTAAGGCAGGCCTATTTTGGTTTTGAGCTTAATTCTAAGGTTTGGTCCTTTCTGTAGATCATGGTTGAGTAATCTTTTTTTTTTTTTAAATTTATTTTTTTTATTGAACACAAATGGAGTACAGCTATTGTTTCACTGGTTGTACACAAAGTAGAGTCACACCATCTGTGCGTTCATGCATTTACACAGGGCAATGGTATCTGTCACACACTCTGTTATTCATTTTACCCCCC